>BSBM01000493.1:46245000-46640000 GCA_027924585.1 Larix kaempferi
CGAAGTGGATGATGCATCTTTAGATAAGTTATCTGCAAGTATGTTGAATTTTTTATTATTATGAGAGAAAGATATTACAACAAAGTTGATTTTTACCTCCTATATTTGATTCAAAATATGGATCAAATTGATATGCTTCATATTAGAATGTTGGTTGGCACAATCGATCACAAGATTTTGTTGAAATATTGTAACTTCGAAGAATATTCTATTGTATTTTATTGTTGTAATTTATTCAGAGATGTTTTATTCCTTCATCGGGATGTTATTATTGTATTTGGTCATCATAGAATCATGAGGTAAATCCTCCCATGTAAGTCGGCGCAATAGATCCCCTAGAGTCAAATGTAATGGGGTTTTTAAGTCCCGTAGAGGAGTCGGCCCAGTCAGCATTAGTTGAGTGGTAAAGTTAGTTGAGGCCGACATGTCAAGTTGTAAAATTAAAGTAGAAGTGAATGTATAAATAGAGAGCTAGGCTCTCTCATTTATTCATTCATTCACACACACACACACTTGTGTAATTCGCAATGGAGAGAGAGAGAGAGAGAGAGAGAGAGAGAGAGAGAGAGAGAGATATGCAAGGAGAAGGAGCACTTGTTTGGGGTTTTATCTTTGTACTTTTGATCATCTATATTGAGGAAGTTTTGTTGGGTTTTCTTCCCCTCGAGGGTTTCCCAAAATAAATTTGTGTCTCTTGTGTTTATGTTGTGCTTGTTATTCTTTCAGTGATCCTGTATATGCTATTGTTGTGAAATTGAATTGAACACTGATGTTATCTTTCTTAGCATATTGAATCTTAACATGGTATCATATCTATCCTGAAAGAAGGAAATGTATGGCATTTACGACACTTGTTTCACTTGCGACAATTTGAAAGTTAGGGCTTTGTATAACAAAAACTAGTCATCGTGGAACTTTCTCTATATATCTGTTTTTGCGAGGATTTAGGATCTGAAACTTCTACAGGACGAATATCAGACATATATGTACCTGGTGTCGAAAAAACAGCCCTAGATTCGTTGTACTTTGTGATATATGATCAGTGAACGATAGGGTTTCTGCCTCTTCTAGAATGCATCCCTAAACAGGTGACCTAGGGAAAAATGTCATATATTGGGATAGGAAGCTCCAAATGGAATTACATAAAAATTTACAGTTAGGGAATGGACTGTAGTTTCAAAGGCCGAAATTGAAACAGTGACACGTGGAACACCGCACAAGTTCGTTATGTTGTTTCATCCCATAAACAGGTCATGTTGGGAAACTTAGAATATATCTCTCATAGAGAATCCAATGAAGCTCAAATACGTGGGGTTGGAAATTTGACAGGTCGGAATACCACAGGCCAAAGTTTCATACCTTGACGATCCGAAATGTCAAAGATAGACCAGAAACAATACGGCACATCTGAAATAGATCAACGAAGGAAATCAAAGAAGAGGAGGAAGAAGTTCTCACTTAGGGTTTTTCGTTTTTTAGGTATGGAAGAACATGATATAATGTTGGAGACACCTGATGCAACATTGGAAACTTTGAAAATTGATTTGGAATCCCTTCATCATAGATATTAATCTTCCATCAAATGTTGCGGGAGGAAGGAGATTAAAATTAGGGTTTCTGGGTTCTGCAAGTAAGAATAAACCCTAACAAAGTTGGGAGAATCATAGGGAAGCAATGAAGGAGGTTTAAATGGCACTCATATTCTGTCATCCTATCACCATGAATCTATATAAGATGTTTACAAGTGGTCTACCTAGGAATATTATGGTTTTACCCTTATAGAGAAGACTACAAGCAATCTCGACATGTATGACTTCAGGAGATGCAGGTATGTTTTGAAATCTGTTTCATTTATCTGATGATTAAGTTCATGATATGTTTGTTTTCATATTATTGATGTTAGTACAATCATGATTAATTTTAGACTTAGTAAAAGTATGAATGCATGTGAGTGATAGAAGACATTCATTGATTAGGGTTATGACACTTATGATTGTACCAATGCACTTGTGGTATGAGGATGATGTTGTCTGCTAACATGAAAGGTACATGAAGAAAGACAAATCAAGTTCTAGATCAAGAATATATGACCATGATGACATGAAGACAAAGACTCATCCATAGTCTTTGATCACACAGAAGCTCTACTTACGAGGTATGTATGATTTGGTTCTACTATGCTTAACTTATGAGATATGCAGGTTACTAGCACAAGGTCTCTAAATCATTGAAGAGAACAAAGAAGATATTGTTTGGGTATGTTAGACATAACTAGCAAGCATGCTAATCCAGGTATGTTTTCTTATATTGAGTTAGAATCCTACTTTGTGTTAGGATCTTAGATAAGTATACTTTCATATGGTTGATAATGATTATTCCTGAAAATAGAGTTTAGCTAATCAAGGCTTTATGCATATTGTGTTTCTTAGTTTGATTAATGATTATGACAGTACGTGTTTAATATTATTTAGGTTTATAATGTTTTTAATATGATTGAGATTATACTAATGAATGTGTGATTATGTATGATATATTGAGTATGACACAATGATGTTACTAGTGCACACTTAAGCATGCATAGTGGTACAGGATGGATAGAAGTTCAAAGACATATAATCGTGATGCTATCATAAAGGGAAAATAGAGATGAAGAGGGAGGCAACCACACAAACATAAAAAGATAAGTATTTGAGTTGTTATTTGACTTACTTCTTGAATCTCTGAATAGTTCATGATATTGCTCGTAATAGTTGTATGCATATTTGTATTCCTAGAATCAGGAAATATATCATGCATAGTGTAAGCATTCATATAACATTGAACAATATACTACTAATATGCATATGATGGGTAAGTTGGACAAACATTCCATTGTTGCTTGTCTAGAATGAAACCTCTTTGCTAACATGCTGGGAGTTGTGCACGCTCTTGATAGTTTGTTCTAGTAGAGATGGAAGGCATCTAAATAGCCACTGTATGCATACAGGATATGGAAAAGTGTTGTGCCAAAGTATTGATCAAGATAGTTGCATAACTATGTGAATCATATCAGTATGCATAATAGGTTATCATTGAAATGTCAACATGATTTGATGATTATGAAGTGTCACTAATCATGTAATTGAATTTGATTTGTAGGAAAGATCGTGTGCTATGATCTACAAAAGAAGGATGATGAGCACTTGTTCCAAAGAATAAGTGATTACTGTTCAATAAGAAGACTTACAATCAAACATGCTATAGAAGTACAAAGCAAGGCTCTCTGCTAGAGGATTATCTTAGAAAGAGGGAGAGGATCATGACGAGATGTTTGCTCCAATGGCTAGACACACTTCCATAGATAGATTACACCCATGGATGACAAGACCGTTCTCTTGAATGGTGTAATTGAATAAGAAGTGCATATCGAGCAAACTCCCAAGATTCGATAGAGAATCACATGATTGAAGAAGGATTTGTATGGGTTCAATAGGTACCCAGGATCGATAGTCATTTGATGAGCTTGATGATCACCACGAGTGATGTGGATTTCAACCTTTGCTACAAGGTTGAAGATGGTTGCTATATACAGATGACATTCTTCTCTCAGATGGATGCAAGAAGGAACTCACCATAGAGTTCGAGTGATCTTGAGGTTCATATTAGTAGACCCATCTGACGGGAGATGGCACGGATAGATATGTAGAAGATCACTCAGTGCAGAGTGTGCATGATGTTTAGTCACAGAGGGAGGACAATACTCAGATGTAGAAGACTCCACTTCAGAGGAAGTAGATCTCAGAGTTAAAGAATATTGGCATGATTCTTGCGATTAGATATGTGGCTGATATTTTTCCTTAGCCAAGGAAAATGTGAAGTAGACATCCGGGATGACGTACGGTGGTTTCTACAGTTTGCAAACAGTGTATTTGACAAATACCGGGCTAGATATATGCTTTGTTGTGAACACCCTGAGTCGGTATCTAGTTGAGCCTATACGTGTTCACCTAGTAGCTGCAAAGCATGTGATGAGGTAACTGAAAGGTACGATAGACTTTGGTCTATTCTATGTTGGAGATCATGACTACAGATTGTATGGTTATACAGATGCAGATTGGGCCGGAAGTGTCTCGGATAGGAAGATTATTGTCTAATATCTGCCATGATCTCATGGTTTAGCAGGAAACAGTTCAGTGTTTCTCTCAGCACAGCTGAAGCAGAGTATATAGCATCTTGTTCTCTTGTTTGTGAGGCCATATGGCTTTGGAATTTGATGTCAGGACTACCACAGTGATTCTATGTGACAACCACAGTTGTATAAAGATGACGGAGAACCCAGTGTTCCATGACAAGTCAAAGCACATAGAAATCCGATATTTTTATATACGAGATATGGTACAGAGGGAGCTATAAAGCTCCAATATGTGAGCACTGATGAGCAAGTTGTTGATGTGTTGACCAATCCTCTGTAAAGAGGGAATTTTGAATACTTCAGGGACAAGCTTGGAGTGGTTCAGATCAAGAGGGATCAATGAGCTCGGTTGAGGTAGCAAGTAGTCACAGGTCATGTGACGTAGTTGAGCCTCCTAGGCTACGAGAGGATCTGAACAAGCGGTGAGGTAACGTAGGTGGTTGTGGTGTGAAACGTAATGGATTCTCCTGGGTTGGACCCACCGAATGACTTGCTTGGTTTGTGGATGAGGATAGTTGCATCATGTATGAAAAAGGACTGGCACTATGGTGGAAAATCCTAGATTTGATCTAGGTCACATCCAGTATGAAAAAGGACTGGCACTTTGGTGGAAAATCCTAGATTTGATCTAGGTCACATCCAGTATGAAAAAGGACTGGCACTGTGGAGGAAAATCCTAGATTTGATCTAGGTCACATCCAGTATGAAAAAGGACTGGTAGTGTGGTGGAAAATCCTATATTTGATCTAGGTCACATCTAGTATGAAAAAGGATTAGCACTGTGGTGGAAAATCCTAGATTTGATCTAGGTCACATCCAGTGTGAAAAAGGACTAGCACTGTGGTGGAAAATCCTAGATTTGATCTAGGTCACATCCAGTATGAAAAAGGACTGACACTGTGGTTGGATTGTATCATCCTTGGTATTTAGTCCATAACAGATCCGGTGACTTTTGTCCTCGAGAATGTGATTGGATTGTATCATCCTTGGACTTCAGTCCAGAATGGATCCGGTGACTTTTGTCCTCCAGAATGTGGTTGGATTGTATCATCCTTGGACTTCAGTCCAGAACGGATACGATGACTTCTGTCCTCGAGAATGTGGTGGGATTGTATCATCCCTGGACTTATGTCCTAAAGTGAGAGGGATTGATCATCCCGTAATTGGATCAGGATTGCATCATCCTTGGACTTATGTCCTAAAGTGAAAGGGAATGATCATCCCGTAATTGGATCATGTGTGTTGCAGGTGATGTTGATGTTGATCCAAAGATCAAGATGATGTTGTTGATCGAGACATCAAGTGTTGTTGTAGACGATCGAGCGATCGATTGCTGCAAAAGATGAAGACCAAATATGAAGACTCAGTGTTGTAGAAGATGATGTTCCAGTACTGAATATGTTGAAGATGTTGAAGATGTCCAGTAACTATTCAAGTTGTTGATGTTGTTGAAGAAAACTTCCAATGAATTATAGATGTATCACCTTGATGTTGTTGATGATGCTCTCTCTCCTTGCTCCTGTAGTTGATTTTGTTGTCAGTAAAATACCCTTCTCGTTAAGGGGGAGTGTTTAAATATTGTAACTTCAAAGAATATTCTATTGTATTTTATTGTTGTAATTTGTTCAGAGATGTTTTATTCCTTCGTCGGGATGTTATTATTGTATTTGGTCATCATAGAGTCATGAGGTAAATCTTCCCATGTAAGTCGAGGCAATAGGTCCCCTAGATTCAAATGTAATGGGGTTTTTAATTCCCCCAGAGGAGTCGTCCCAGTCAGCATTAGTTGAGTGGTAAATTTAGTTAAGGCCGACATGTCAAGTTGTAAAATTAAAGTAGAAGTGAATGTATAAATAGAGAGCTAGGCTCTCTCATTTATTCATTCATTCACACACACACTCGCTGGTGTAATTCACAATGGAGAGAGAGAGAGAGAGAGAGAGAGAGAGAGAGAGAGAGAGAGAGATCTGCAAGGAGAAGGAGCACTTGTTTGGGGTTTTGTCTTTGTACTTTTGATCATCTATATTGAGGAAGTTTTGTTGGGTTTTCTTCCCCTAAAGAGTTTCCCAGGATAAATTTGTGTCTCTTGTGTTTATGTTGTGCTTGTTATTCTTTCGGTGATCTCGTATATGCTATTGTTGTGAAATTGAATTGAACACTGATGTTATCTATCGTAGCATATTGAATCTTAGCAGATTTGAGTCACCTAGAACTTGGAGGTGTTTAATCCCTTTATCAAGAGATGACTTCAATAAAATCCAAAGGGCAAGGAACTCGACACGATTATTTCTCCCCACCCCAACTACAAATTTAATAAGATAAAATTAATAAGTGTCAATATATAATATTGTTAGAGCACCACACATACCTATATCTCCTTGGCATGCTCCATCAAAAAATCCCCAAGGCTTATCCTTAATAATGCATGCAACCAAAAGGTTTTTGGGTCTTTGGTACTTTTAAGGTTATTTTGATTTCTTCCAAATCCAATATTGTCTTATGGGCCACCTAGGTTGGCAAGAAGAGATGACCTTGGAAAACCATTTTGTTCCTTCTTGCCCAAATCTCATAAATATATAAACATGGAAGAGCTTTGTACACTGCAACAACTATATTAGTGATCCAATCCATCATACATTGCTCTAGAGACCCTTTATCCCATTTCTCCTTGACCCTAATAACTTTTGTAATCTCTTTCCAAACCTCTCTAGAATAAAGACACTCCACAAAAAAAATGATTCACTATTTATTCCTTTATATTGCAAAGTATACATCTATTGGGTCTTGACCAGTTTCTTTTCTAAGGAGAATTTTTTTAGTTATCTATAGAATTGAAATCAAACCATGCAGTTGACAAACTTATAGTTGTACAACACTTCAATTCTATGAGTCTTCATATACATCATCAATGCTTTAAATTATGCAATCTAACTATTTACATGCATAGATAATGTTGCGAAAAGCTCAAAAGATCACATTTTTTGCCATCAATACTACAACACTTCAATTCTACACCTTGTGCTCCTATCAAGAAAAAAAAAATCATTGCCTTGTTAGTTGCTGGTCTCCCTCTGTCGACGACAACCACATTTATTCCAGAGGATAGACCTAGAGGTCCTTGTGTCTTGGACTCATTACCATTTATGATGAGTGCCTACGAATCATGTCGAGAGGAAGCCTCATTGCCTCTCCAAATGGTTGTTTCTCACATGCTCGACTTCAACACCTTGATCGCATCGTTGAGACTCGTACAGGGTATCGGTCCTTTTAGTTATAGTCGAAGACCCCGGATGCCTCCCGACTCCTCCACATTTGAGAGTCTACCTATGGATACAACCTGTTGCCACTTTTTCTATAGATCCGGGTTGCGCATTGCGACAATATTCAGATGCACACCGGTTGTATACTCCCTCGAGTATACAGTTACATATACTTCCCAGAGATGGCTCACAGTCATTACGTCCCTACAGATGTTGGACACCTTCAGTTCCAGTAGTTCATCAGTTATCCAGTGTATCAGTTATTGAGATCAGTCATATCATGATCATGAGTACATCCCAAAATGATGTACCCTCTGGACCATTATGATGTACCAGTATATTTTTTTATGTATTAGATCCCCCTTCTTGGGACTAATTGTTATGTATATGTCTTGATACGAGCATGGGTATGCCTGCCTCGTCCATTATCAGAGATTATACCTCATTCATATTGAGGCCATGTAATATTTTTTTTGTTTTTGCAGCTTCCAAGGGCCGTGGCTCCAGTCTCCAACCGGTCTCTTCTCTCCCCTAAAACCCCAGAAAAAGACAAAAGAACTATGATGTCTATCGTCCATACGATGAGCTCCTGCCCTCACACGTCAGGGGGCAATCTGTTAACACCCAAAAAGTGCTCACTAGCTCATTTCCCTATTCACATGACCCATTTGTCCACTTTTTCACCATCTGAGCCTCTGAAACCAACAAAAGGTCACCAAAAGACCTGAGTACACCCCTTTTCCCACTAAAAAAGATTATTTTTTCCTAAAAAGCATAAAAAACCCTCAAAAAGGGTCCAAATTCCCAAATATTAAAAAGGGAATAAAAATATTAATTTTATTCAAAAAAGGAAAAAGGAGGGAAAAGTACCTAAACCATGTTGGTCAATACCATTTGGTTTCCACAAAACCACAAATGGTATTCCCCACCACCAAAACTTATAAAAAGGTGGTAGGGGCTCCTCATTTCAATCCATCCATTATCTCATCCTCATGCTGCCGAAATCTTCCTTGAGCATTTTGGCCATTGTAAGGAACCTTGGAGAAGGAGACCTCTTGGAGCTTGGAGCTACTCATCTTGGGAGTTGCTCAACATCAACCTTCACCATTGAAGGTATTATCGCAAGCACTTGCTTGCCCCCCATTTTTCAATACAAATTCATTCTTTAATATTTTCTTGTTCTTGTTTTTTAAATGTTTACACTATTTGCTTATATTCGATCCATGATTAGTTTTGTTTAGATTAATTTCTTGTTTAATTCTATTGAAACTGCTGCTACTAGTTAGCAGGTGCCCATAGCACTAAGCCTGGTTGCAAAACCGGGCCAACAGTTTTTGGCGACTCCGCTGGCTTTGAACAATAGATCTCAAATTTTGCTTTTAATTTTAGTTTTTTATTAGTTTTTAGCCTTTAGATCCATAGATCTGCCATCCTAGACAGCAGATCCATTGCTGCTCTAGTTTTTTGGCCCCATCTATTGCCATTAACAGCCCGGAATTCTCAATTTTCGGGTTCATTTTTCGGCTTCCGTGCACGGCTTTCGCCTCGCGGTTTTTAGCCTGACAGCCGCGCGGTCCATCGCGACTTTTCGGCTTTTTTCCGCACGGTTCACCGCGGCTTCGCGGCCTGTTTCCGCGCTGCACATCGCGGCTTTGTGGTCATTTACCCCGCTGCACATCACGACTGCGCGACACTTTTCCGCACGGTTCCCCGCGGCTTCGCGACCTATTTGCGCGCTGCACATCGCGGCTTCGCGAACATTTTCCGCGCTGCACATCGCGACAGTGCGGAAGAAACCTGCGCGGTCCATCGCGATAGTGCGGTAGAAACCCGCGCGGTCCATCGCGGCTGTGCGGCAGAAACCCGCGCGGTCCATCGTGGCTTTTTTGTCAAAACCCGCGCTGCTAATTTTTTCATTCGGCCATTCCGATTCACAAAATTATTTTTTACTGTATTTTCTGCCCACATAGCACACTTTTACAGTATTAAATTATGCATATTTTACAGCCATAGAAAAAATTTTACTATTTAAATGCACATCTAGAAGTCTTTTTAAAAAATTTCAAGAAAGTGAAAGAAAGACTTATTTTGCAGTTTATCTAAGTTAAAAAAAATTCCTGCTTACTTCTTTAAAAATCTCGCCCTTAGCAATTTCCTTGAAAAGAAAACCATTTATTTCTTTAAAAAAGTCTATTATTTGCTTTCATGAGTCCAAAGATCCTTTGTTTTTTGAGTTAATTTTGCAAAGCATTTAGTTTCCATTTATTGAAAAAAGTCATAAATATTTGCTTTTTTATTTTTGAAAGATCCTTTATTTTTTGAAAATTTCCTATAAAGCATTTACTTCTTTCAAGTTCAGTTTACAATACTACACGTGCACCCACTCAAACACTTAATCGAACTGAGCTTTAAAACTTACCCTAATTTCAACACACTTTTAACCTCACTTGAGGAACACTAAAAGAACTTTGTAGCTAGGTAGTATTGGGGGGATAGGTGTTCCAATAACACCCCTCAATTATTACATCTGAGACATAGAAGTTGTCCATTTAGGGAGCTAAAATTTCTTAGTATTTATTGGCGCGGTCACAACCGGTTTGTGGGAAGGCTTCTCCCCTAGGAGGGTTGAAGTCGCGAGGATGGTTCCGGAAGCCTGAGTGGAATACCGAAATCCATTCAGTAACCAAAGGGATACCATTCGCAGTTCTCGGGATATCCCTGTATTGGGATATTGCGATCAAAGGACCAAACGGCAGATTTACCTTTTCTCGACGCGTCATGAACGGAGTATCCTAGTAGCCTTTCTTTAGGATTGATTACCCGGTGTCCCTCCCAGTAGGGGGATATCTAGCCGTTGTCTCAACACTCATATTGTCTGACTTGGATTTCATCACCTTGCAGAGGATATCGTTTGTTGATTCACAATACTTTTAGTTAGGTGTTTGCATGATTCAACCCACCTTTGGTCTAGTTACACCTATTTTTTCTAGGAGCTGTTTGCATGTTGGTATTCTGACCATTTGTTGCATCCCTCCACTTATTGTAGCACAGCTGCTAGAATAAGTGCCTTTTTTGAGGTTGATTTTTTGGCCTGAGAGCCTTCATTTTCACTCCCCTTCTTGCACCCTTGGTTGCATTAGGGTTTTGAGTTTTATATATATATATATATCACCACCTAATACTTAAACAGATTTTTTCCACAAAAAACTTATTTTCTCACCATTGAGAATTTTAGACGCTCTCGTCGTCTACAGGGCGAACTCCCAGAGTTCAGTCTACTTGGCTCGCCACGTCACCGACGCCGAGCCTTATCCCTTGACTCGACACATCGTCGGTCAACTAGACAGTCATCCAATTCTGACACGCCTCACTTCACTTCTGATTCTGAGGCAGAATCCGAAAATCCCACTGCGTTATTCCCAACCAACATTATGTCTGGAACACCATTTGATCCACTCTTTACCAGCACCATAGGAGAGACGTCTACAAAGCCTTCTACTGCGGTGCCATCCATGGCAACACCTACCCGCCTAGGTATGCCTAATATGGCGGACACTCCACATTTAGGAATGCCCAACACAGGGCCACCTCCTGTTATAGGAATCCCCAACACAGGACCACCACCTGTTATGGGTATGCCCAACATAGGGGTCACACCCCCTCTGATTCCCACAACTCAGATTCCAGGAATCGCCACTACTATTCCTAACCCAAGTGTAACCCATGTTGCACTTGGAAGCGCTGGCCCACACCAGACCACACCTATTGGAGGACATATACCTTTAATCCCTAGCATACCTTTAGGCGCTACTGGACCCCTATATCATACCACCATGACTAGGCATGTCCCAGTCCCAGTCACCACATCTGCTAGCTTACCGTACATGGCAAGTCTGAACTTGCCAGACTTAGCTAGGCTCACCAATGATCTTATCAGACACGATCCTGCACGGCCTCACATGCCCACCAAACTCCCCTCCGACATCCCTAAGTTTGAGGGTAAGGCAGGTGAGGACCCCCAGAACCATATTATGTCCTTCCATCTATGGTGTTCCTCCAACTCCATAGTGGATGACTATGTCCGCCTCCGTCTGTTACAGCGAACCTTCACTAGCTCTGCAGCCAAGTGGTATATCGAGCAGCCCCATGGGACGCATGCCACCTTTACCTCCCTTGCCTCGACCTTCCTGCAGTTCTTTCAGTTACCTGTCCGCTATGATGCGAGCGTCGAGATCCTATTGTCTTACAGACAGAACAAGACCACCCACATCACTGACCACATTCATGAGTGGCGTCGACACCGAAGCCTCTGCAAAATTAAGTTAGACGACCATATCTTCCTAGATTGGTTTCTAAAATCCCTTCTCCCTCTCATTGCGAAGGACGTGGCATCCGAAAGACCCCAGTCTGAAGAAGAGGCCATCCTCAAAGCCCAACAGTTTGATCTCATTTATGCCCAGTCGGGTTATCTGTATACCATTATACCGGACGCCCCTCGGGGCGAGTCATCCCAACATGATGCGCCGGGGGCATCCCATGCCGCTGATGGCATCATTGGTCGTATGGCCTCGCATCCCCAACCCTTTTCCATTGCACATCCTAGCCATGGTCCCAACCTTTCGCGGGCTACAGCTCAGTCTGGAGCAACCAGTTCATATGCTCCCATGGCACATCACCACCATACCCATGGACCTTCATGTCCACCTCAGTGTTTTGGTCATGCACCATCTGCATACGACCCCCCAGTTGTACCTCAACCAGTATACTACCCACAGCAAGTTGTGGCAGCTAACCCAACACCTCCAATAGCTCAGGGTTACCAACAACCCCAGCAGGTCAATGGACCACCTCCAGCCCCACAGGCTTATTATCCACCACAACCTGCTCCCGCGCCTGCGGCGAACCAAAATCCTCCCACTGCTCAAGGGCAAGTGTACACACAGCACAACCAGCCCCAGAACCAAAATAACCAACGCAACTAGGGTGGGCAACCAAACTGTGGAAGAGGACGTAACCGCGGTAACAACCAACACAATAACCAAGGTCCACAACCTCCCCATCCTCCGCAAAATAATAACGCGGTGCCTGCTCATCAGAATCCTGATCGGCCACCTAAGCAAGCCAAAAATGCTAATTTACGAACAAACCATCCTTGTTCTATTTGCGGGGTCTGTGGCCACTATACCCACGCTTGCCCACATCTGGAGCGAGCTCGGCAACTATGGACAGATGACGCCCATCGTCAAGGGCAGGCGGCTCCTCAACCACCACCCAACCCTCCACCACCTCAACAACAACCTTTGGTGCTACAAAACCCTTTTCCAACACAAGGAGTGGTGAACACTCAGCCGTTAGCTCCCCCACAGGGCAACGTGCCACCACAACAAATCACTTACGCCGCTCCTGATCAACCAATGTTTGATTCAGGCACTCACCACTTATTGATGATGTCCACTGCCGATGTCAACATCCAAACACGTCGGAACCAGTATGGCCCTACCTCCGAATCCCCCCCCCGTCGATAAGGATACTAACGCTCATCCCACTAATCAGACGTTACGTATACCACCGCTTCCACTCGATGGCGCCTCTAAAGCACCTCGTTTCCCACTCCGCCGTATCAACAACAACCCCAATGCACGGGCTGCGTCAAATTACAACATCGTAGATGACTTAGCTCAATCTCCTGCAGCCATGTCTGCTTTAGAAGTTTTGAAAAACTGTCCTTCGCAGCGCAAAACTTTGCTCTCTGCCATTGGCGCCATTGACCCCAATGATTCATAGTTGATCGCATTCGATTCAGACCAGTCTGAACCCCGCCTGCCTTCCTCTTTAGCATTCCAAGTTTCTGTTTCTGTTCGGAATCTTGTCATCCATCGGTGCATTATCGATGAAGGGGCCTCCACATGCGTCATGTCCACGTTAGTTTGGCAGAAGTTGGGATCCCCTACTCTCCAGCAGTCCACCACTGCATTACGAGCCTACGACGGCCGTTCGGCTCAACCCCAAGGTCTTTTAGCCAATGTCCCTGTCCAACTGGCGGGTAAAACCGTGCTCATTGACATTGAGGTCATCAATACCCAACTAGACTATAACCTTTTACTTGGTCGCAGCTACATGTATGCCATGCGGGTTGTTGCCTCATCCGTATTTCACACCATGCAGTTCCCCCATAAGGGACGCATGGTCAAGGTCGACCAGCTCACCTATTACGATCCCAAGGCCCCCGCCACACCTGAAAATGTTCTCCCCATGGTTGAACAACCTGTTTGTGGTGCAACTACCTCATTCATTTCCTCGGTAGGACCCAGACTTTACTCCGAGGCACCGATGACCTCTACATTCCAGGCCATTCCACCACCATCACCGGAGACCCACGTCGCTAACCTCTGTACCCTTTCACAAACACCCGGTAATCAACCCTCCTTGTTACCCAAACCACCATTGGTCCTTAGTCACATTGGGGTTACACCCATCCACACAATCCCCTTTCTATTTCCTCCTTCGGGTGTAGTAAGCGCCCCGGTTATGGCTACCCTTAGTCTACCCGGGTTAACATTGGGATTACCCGTGTGGTATATTTTGCCTCCAGTTCCACCGCCGACACCAAATGTCATCCTGCAACCGGTGCAACCCATTGTTACTTCTACCCAACCACCTCCCGGTATCACTACTCCTTCGTCATCGACGAATCCCCCTCCACTCATCAGACCCACTGGGGGCAGAGGCCTGTAACCATACACTGCGGTACCGCCACCCAAGGCAGCTAGACCTCCCCCCGTGTTTCGTGCTCCTCCAAAATGCTCGTTGTGTGATGAGTTAGGCCATCCAACTCATCAGTGTCCACAGTTACCTGCATTACAAGAACATATGCAAATGTTGGACGACGACCCCAACATCCCGGTTGTCAAACTTGATCCAAACCCCATGCCTCGTGATAAATCATTGCGTACCAACCACCCATGTGCGATATGCGGTATTTACGGCCACTACTCCCACAACTGTCCTGACATCCTAGACTACAGAGCAACTCTCTACGAGATGAACAATTTGGACCTAGAGACGGCACCCCCTACTATCGAGGAGATCTACCCTCCCGCTTCATCCTCATCCGGAGAGATTAACACCATCTACATGATCTCTTCGACTACCACTACCTCATCACTCGATTTGACCACTCAAAGCTCCCGCAATGATGAAGAGGTTCTTGAGACTCCTACTACCTTTGATTATCCCGAGGAAGACATGCACCATCGTCCATACTTCTTCCCGGAAGAGACTTCATCCACCACCGCTACCCAATCCACGGTTGAGTCCAAGGATTTCCTTCCTACTAAAATCGACTGGTTAATGGATCCCATGGCCGATATTTCTCCCGTCATCCACATTGACATCTCTGACCCACTTGGTGCCCTTCATACCATCACATTAGGAACCTCCCACAGTGAGCATGAGATCGGAGAATACCAACAACTGTTCCAAGAATTCACTGATGTCTTTACTTGGTCAGATACCGAAATGCCTGGCCTTGACCCCGCCATTTATACGATCTCCACTGGATACCCCTCTGTCCGGTCGGCCCCTTCCATTGATCCCTTTGACACACAGGTTCAACCCTTTCAAATCGACCAGGAAACCACATGTCCACAACATGGGGGCAGGCCCAAAACCTTGCCTACTCATCATCATCGTGATCCTCGTCGGAGATACTGGGGGCATCCACCCCACAAAGGGAATCCCCCATCATCATATCATCACTTCAGTATGCCACCACGACCCACAGCCTCATGGTATAACACCCCGCCAGCAGTTGCTCAATGCCCTATTGATCTCTCTCTGAGACAACATCTGCACCACATTGACACCTCTGAGTTAGGGTGCATAATAGATTACCTCGACCCCAGGATAGGGGGCATGATCAATCATTTTGAACCTTCCCCATCATCTCTATCTCAACACCTCAATGAGCCCATCGTTCAAACCAACACATATGTGATCCACAATCACAAACCCCATGCACATAGCATGGGGGCAGGTCATTAACCCTGCTCACTTTTTCATATTCGTGATCTCAACCATTTTTGAGGTCACGTGTCACTTGTATATTTCAGTTGATTTGATACACCTAGTATTTTGCCCCCACGGGTCATCATTTCTCCCCACCACTGCATCCTTCGCTTGGTGGGATCACCTTTATTTGTAGCCATTTTTTAACCTAGTTCTTTCCTTTAACCATTCCGGAGTCCTTATGACCTCCGTTTTTCGCACCATTTGCATTGCCGGATTCATATTTCCGTGCCCGTGATGATGCTTGAGATCATTTCTCGCTCTCACCAGGACCAATATCAACATTGTGTCCCGACACCTTGTCTCCCCAATTTGCGTACCACTTCGGTCGTTCTCCATTTTTGGACAAGTCTTATATCGCCGGATTCAGTTTTCCGCGCTCGTGATGATGCTTGAGATCATTTCTCGCTCTCACACCCATCTTTTTCGGCCATTTTTTCAAAATGCCCTCTCATAGCCTCGGTTTGTGTACCACAACGGCCGCAGCCCCCTTTGTTACAATCTTTATGTCACCAGATCCAGTATCCCACACACATGATGACGCTTGAGACCTTTTCTCGCTCCCATCTATCCATTTTTGTTCGGTATAATTTTATCCCTTTTTCGGGCTGAGCAATCCCTTTTACGAAAAAGGCACTTAGGGAGTTTCTATTAAGCTCTTTTCTGACTCCTAAAACAATGAAAAGATCGCCGAGCAATCTTGCTTCCTTTCATGCTCGCTAAACGTATCTGAAAGGGCGTCTACCTGGTATAAGTTTACCCCTTTTCCGGACCTCGTAGACTAATTACGAAAAAGGTATACTCTAGTCACATCGGCTAGAAGAGTTCTCCATCCGCATCATTTTATGCTTTTTTCGGGCCTTGGAGACTAAACTTACGAAAAAGAAACACCAATAGAGTCCACTTACCGTTTTCAGACTCTCTAAACATGAAAGCAACCATGAGCATGAGCCGTCCTGGGCTCACAAAATCCACAGGACCGTACCATTTCAGAGCACACTTTTATCCCTTCTTGGAGCTCATTAAAACTACGAAGAAGGAATCAATGGTGCCTCTTGGCGCCACGACAGATCACATCTAATCATATGACAGCTTCCCCATTTTGGTCGCCTTTGTTCAGAGTATTCTGCAGTATGTTACCTTGAAAATCCCTCGACAGCACCTATCAGCTCGTCCTCCCCCCCAGAGTCAATATATACCATTCAGTCAAAGCAATGATCCCCACACCTACAAGTCAGTTCCCTACGCTGCCAGGTCAACCATGTCATCATGCTCTGAACAAAGGAAGTTTGAGTCTACCCACTTTTTGACCCAGTTATTTCCCATCCCCACAAGTATGTCAGTCCTACCATCAGTACTACAACACTTCAGTTCTACACCTCGTGCTCCTATCAAGAAAAAAAAAAAAAAAAAATCATTGCCTTGTTAGTTGCTGGTCTCCCTCTGTCGACGACAACCACATTTATTCCAGAGGATAGACCTAGAGGTCCCTGTGTCTTGGACTCATTACCATTTATGATGAGTGCCTACGAATCATGTCGAGAGGAAGCCTCATTGCCTCTCCAAATGGTTGTTTCTCACATGCTCGACTTCAACACCTTGATCGCATCGTTGAGACTCGCACAGGGTATCGGTCCTTTCAGTTATAGTCGAAGACCCCGGATACCTCCCGACTCCTCCACATTTGAGAGTCTACCTATGGATACAACCTGTTACCACTTTTTCTATAGATATCCGGGTTGCGCATTGCGACAGTATTCAGATGCACACCAGTTGTATACTCCCTCGAGTATACAGTTACATATACTTCCCAGAGATGGCTCACAGTCATTACGTCCCTACAGATGTTGGACACCTTCAGTTCCAGCAGTTCATCAGTTATCCAATGTATCAATTATTGAGATCAGTCATGTCATGATCATGAGTACATCCCAAAATGATGTACCCTCTGGACCATTATGATGTACCAGTATATTTTTTATGTATTAGATCCCCCTTCTTGGGACTAATTGTTATGTATATGTCTTGATACGAGCATGGGTATGCCCGCCTCGTCCATTATCAGAGATTATACCTCATTCATATTGAGGCCATGTAATATTTTTTTTGTTTTTGCAGCTTCCAAGGGCCGTGGCTCCAGTCTCCAACCGGTCTCTTCTCTCCCCTAAAACCCCAAAAAAAGACAAAAGAACTATGATGTCTATCGGCCATACGATGAGCTCCTGCCCTCACACATCAGGGGGCAATCTGTTAACATCCAAAAAGTGCTCACTAGTTCATTTCCCTATTCACATGACCCATTTGTCCACTTTTTCACCATCTGAGCCTCTGAAACCAACAAAAGGTCACCAAAAGACCTGAGTACACCCCTTTTCCCACTAAAAAAGATTATTTTTTCCTAAAAAGCATAAAAAACCCTCAAAAAGGGTCCAAATTCCCAAATATTAAAAAGGGAATAAAAATGTTAATTTTATTCAAAAAAGGAAAAAGGAGGGAAAAGTACCTAAACCATGTTGGTCAATACCATTTGGTTTCCACAAAACCACAAATGGTATTCCCCACCACCAAAACCTATAAAAAGGTGGTAGGGGCTCCTCATTTCAATCCATCCATTATCTCATCCTCATGCTGCCGAAATCTTCCTTGAGCATTTTGTCCATTGTAAGCAACCTTGGAGAAGGAGACCTCTTGGAGCTTGGAGCTACTCATCTTGGGAGTTGCTCAACATCAACCTTCACCATTGAAGGTATTATCGCAAGCACTTGCTTGCCCCCCATTTTTCAATACAAATTCATTCTTTAATATTTTCTTGTTCTTGTTTTTTAAATGTTTACACTATTTGCTTATATTCGATCCATGATTAGTTTTGTTTAGATTAGTTTCTTGTTTAATTCTATTGAAACTGCTGCTACTAGTTAGCAGGTGCCCATAGCACTAAGCCTGGTTGCAAAACCGGGCCAACAGTCGCGTAAGAGGTCAAGTAGTACACCAAGACATTTTGCCATGGATTGTCTGAACCCGTGTTCGACATGTACATACTGTCAATCACTAGACCATACTATTGAGGATTGCCGACAACTTATAGCGAAGTGGAAAGCTAAGGAGAATCAGAATCAGAATCAGAACCAGAATCAGAATGTCAAGAAGATATTAGTCGAACCTCAATAAGAACAATCGATTGTCCCTATTGTGACAAGAAGAGGAGTCGCGATAGGAGCAGATAGAAAATTTACGAATCCACATGGTCCTAAAATCAAACATATAGTACATCGAACAGTACCGTTTGATGCTCATAAAGAAAATCAAACATTTGTGGATGCAAGGAAGGAATTCACTACGACACAGAGGGGACCTTCGACATCCTCTACTCTATTTATGGACGAAGTCCCTATATATGACATAACGGTATGCTTCGATTGATCAACCCAAAAGAAAATCTCAAGGAAGGTAAGTACACTGAATTTTTTTTAAAGAGTTGTTTAGAATTAGTAAAGGATGAAATTTCTTTAAAAGAGTTGTAGGATTTAGTTGATGAAACAAAAGGAGACATGTCTCAAGAAATTTTTTAAATAATCTACAAAAGAGGGAAATAACAGGAAGGGAGCAACGACTTAATGCGTAGGTCAGGGAATTCGACATGGATTTCATTATTTTGGATATAGGGTTAGATGTCAATGTCATAACTAAATAAACTTGGTAAGCTATGGGAAATCCTAATTTGGTATGGTCGCCGGTCCAATTGTGGTTAGCTAATCAACAAAAAGTAATACCATTTGGCAGAATGGTGGGTGTCCCTGTTGACATTGATGGTCTGCGAAGCTATGCTGATTTTGAAGTTATAGAGATTGTAGATGACACCAATCCATATCTAACATTGCTTGGTATTGATTGGGAAATAGAGAACCAAACAGTTATAAATATCAAGAAAAGGTTGATGACGTTTGAATGAGGGGATATAAGAGTTGTCACACCATTAAATCCTATGGAAGGTTAAAGGTATGTCGAACATGTTTGAGAGGAATATACTATTGTAGAATTCAATATCTATTAGGTCACTTCCATAATGGATGACTATGGTAATATAGTTGCGGATGGTACATTGATTTGGAGAAGTGTTAGCTCCTATTCTTCAGACTCGGGGGAAGCACTAGAGAGTTGGTAGAATAGACTGCATGAAGTACCTACAAGAATATGTGCTCATGTTACCAGATCACAGCGTTGGGTTGGTAAAGAGGTATGTGATATGCCTACTTATGAGGGGCTACCTAATTTAAATGTTTTTTATTTATGATTTTGAACTAAAGGCACCTGAACAACAAAGACTATTAGCTTTAGATGTAGCCTTGAAAGCTACCCCATCGAGGTGGTGTTCTACTCATAAGGCAAAGATACAAAGTTGATCGTAGTGTAAAAAGTTGCTTGAAGTCTGGTTTGGTGAAGGAATATACTATAAGCAAGAAAAGTACAATGGATTAACTGGCCTGATAGATCATCTGGCATTATACATACAAGACAATGGGAACATATACCAAATCAAGAATGAGTCCACATGTTCATTCAATCTTCGGATAGCATCCCGCTAAGTTGGTATACATCGTTGGAAATTCGACAAGGTACAACAGATTGGGAAAACATGGCTATCAATTTTAAGACAACGTTCATATATGAAGACAAAAACCCATCAATAGATGAAGCTTTGAAAATAATTAAGGCCAATATTTACGAAGAGATACTGGTAATTTGTCCAACCTCTCACAGTGGACTACAACACTTGAGCAAGCAATGGAATGTTATAATATTTATGGTGACCCAGATGATGATCAGAGGAATGTGAACATCCCAGAAACAGAGGGAAATCGAAAGTAGGAGAGCCGGAAGATCAAGTCTGCAAGATTCTTGTAGCCGCTGAAAACAAAGAAGGTAAATATTGGTTCTAATGAAAATACTGAGTTTGCTAATATTGGGGATTACTTGGACGATGAAACTGTAGGAAATCTTATTGACCCACTACATGAATATCAATATCTCTCCCCTACAAAATTTTATGAGATGAATGGTATTGTTGGTGACATAGGAGAAATGAGAATCCCATTAAAGCCTGGTGCAAATCCATTTAAGCAACGACCGTACAGATTGAATCCCAAATATAAGGAAAAGGTGAGAGCTGAGCTTGATAGAATGCTTGATGCAAGAATCATTGAACCTGTTGAAGGGTCTGAATGGATTAGAACGATGGTTGTGCAAGATAAGAATATGGGTGAAGTACGAATCTATGTAGATTTAAGAAAGTTGAATGATGCTTGCTTGCATGATTCATTCCCGTCACCATTTACAGACAAAGTACTAGAGAGTGTGGGAGTACAGGAAGCTTATCCATTCACAGATGGATTTTCAGGGTATCACCAAATTAAAATTGCTAAGGAGGATCGACACAACATCACGTTTGCGACTGAATGGGGTTTCTATATGTATACAGTGATGCCCTTTGGTCTTAAGAATGCACCAGCTATCTTTTCCAGAGTTGTGGTCGTAGCTTTTAAAGAGTTCATCCATAAATTCTTGGAGGTAGATTTTGATGATTATAAAGTTTATGGATTATTGAATAATCATATTGAAACTTTAAGATTGATGTTGGAGCATTGTAGACTATCAGATATATTTGAATTTGAAGAAATGTATTTTTTGTGCACCATTTGGCATATTGCTTGGCCATGTATTCTGCAAACAGGGTTTGTTGGTATATCTCGCGAAGATTGTTATTATCGTTGACTTACCACCACCAACATCAGTGCGACAATTGAGAACAACTTTGGGACATATTGGATACTACAGGAAGTTTATCAAAGGATATGCATAGATTACAACGCTGGTGGAGAAGCTGTTGAAGAAGGATACCGAATTTCAGTGGAATGAAGAGTGCTAGCAAAGCCTCGACACATTGAAGGAAAAGATGGTGACTGCACCTATTTTAGTGTTCCTTGGTTGGAAGAAAGAATTCCATGTTCATGTTGATGCATCATCCATTGCATTGGGTGAAGTTATGGCTCAACCGGGAGAAGGAGCTATTGACCATCTAATTGCTTTCGCCAGTAGGAAGTTATCTACAACGGAGAAAATTTACATTACGCCAGAGAGAGAAGGACTATCTATGGTCTATGCATTACAGAAGTTCAGGCACGACCTATTAGGGGGTCACTTAAAAATGTTTACTAATCATTTTGCATTAAAATACTTAGTTAACAAGCCAGTGTTGGGGGGGGAAGAATTTGCAGATGGCTACTACTATTTTAGGAGTATGAATATGAAATCATAGTCAAACCAGGAAGGTTAAACACATGACCTGACCATTTTTCGAGGTTGTAGACAGGGGAAGAACCAGTGAATTTGGATGAAAACTCCCATATGCACAATTGTTCAGGGTTAGCATGGTAGATGAATGATTTGAAGACATTGTAGCCTTTCTAGCAATGGGGTTGACACCTATTGGTTTGTCTATCAATAAAAAAACACTTGGTTGTAAAAGCAACATATTACCAATTGTTTGTAGGTCATTTATATAAGCTGGGACCAGACGAAGTGCTAAGATGTTGTGTTATGAAGAATGAGTGACCAATTGCCTTGGTCGAAGCTCATGAAGGCGTCACAGGAGGTCACTACGCAGGAAAAGCTACCGCCCAGAAGATATTGCAAGCAGGACTCTAGTGGCCTACACTTCACAAGGACACTAAGGATTATTGTCACTCTTGTGATATTTTTCAAAGAACATGGAAACCATCTAGAAGGGATGAGATGTTGTTAGTACCACATGTTACTTTACAGGATTTTGAGAAATGGGCTATAGACTTCGTAGGACCAATTAATCCCCCTGCAAAGAGGTCAAGAGCACTCTATATTATTACTGCGACAGACCACTTGACTAGATGGGTTGAAGCTGAACCAATAAAGAATTGTAGTGATACAATGCCTGCGAAGTTCTTATTTCAAAATGTAGTCACTAGATCCAGCTGTCCATGAGTTTTGTTGAGTGATCAAGGATCTCGTTTTGTAAACAAAATTATTGAAGCACTTACCCAAGAGTTTCAAATTCATCACCAAAAGAGCACTGCATATCATCCTCGAGAAAATGGGATTGTTGAAGCATTCAACAAGATATTGGAACATGCTTTGACAAAGATCTGCAATGTGAACCACGACGATTGGGATTTAAGGATACCCGTAGTTTTATGGGCTTATCGGACATGTAATAATTTGACGGGACAGACACCATTCAAACTAGTGTATGGTCAGGAAGTTGTTATGCCAATGGAATACATTGTGCCAAGTTTAAGGGTTGTTGCATTCACAAGTATGTCGGACACCGGTGCTGTCGAAGAACAATTGTCGCATCTACTTCATTTGGAGGAACATAGATTTGTCGCGGGTTTTCAACAGCAAGTCCAAAAAGATTGGGAAAAGGCATGGCACGATAGGAATATCACAAGGAAGCAGTTTCGAAATGGAGATCCACTACTCCTCGATGATAGTAAGTTTCTCAAGCATCTAGGTAAGTTGAGAAAACATTGGTTAGGGTCATATGCCATTAAAATTATCACAGAAGGAGGTGTTGTACAATTACATAATTTGCATGGAGAAATTATCAAGGGTTTGGTAAATGGAAGCCAGTTGAAACCTTACAGGGACAGTTGTGCCTTCTTGCAGTAAAGAAAACTGTACAAATGCTTGTATATATATATATAGGAAACCCCAAGTTATTTTAGTGTCGAATCCAAGTTTGTGTCGAAGTCATAATTTTAGGAAACCCCAAGTTATTTTAGTGTCGAATCCAAGTTTGTGTGGAAGTCATAATTTTAGGAAACCCCAAGTTATTTTAGTGTTGAACTCATAGTTCAAAATTTTGTCGAAGTGTAGCTTCTCGTAGCACGGTTTGTCGAAGTTGGTTAAGTTGAAGTTTAAATAGTCGTTGTTTATGAAGTCATAGTAGGCATTTGTACATAATCCATATTTCTTTCAAGGTCGGGTTTGTGTTGTAGATGCGTGCTTAATAAATGCTATATTAATTGCGGAAAAGGTGGCGGCGTTAGTGGAGCATCTTGCATTAACTAGCGAAAAGACACGCTTCTGTGAAAAAAAATGCTTCCGAAAATAGGTAATCATTTCCAGAATTTGGTCTGATCTACTCAATTTCTTGGGAAACAACATTGACAAGACAGATTGAAGCACAAAGTTAAAATCTAGAAAGAATTGAAGAGACACTCGATTGTTTCCTGGTTGGTTGAGTGCATTAAGAGAAGTGCATAGTAGAGAGTCGAGAGCCTTAGATTGTTGTAGAGGGTTGAATCCTACTCTGAATTAATGGAGGCAACTATGCCTGACATGAGTATTGAGCATATCTTAGTTCCATAAGTTGCTTCCCACGCGGATACCCAAGTCATTGAAGAGCAGCCCAAAATTGTATCAACCCATGTTCCAGCAGAATCACCGAAGAAGGAGAGATCATCTATGAGACATGCAACTACTAATATGATTTTGAAGCAAAGAAATGACCAGGAGGTGTCTGGCTTGGGATTTGGTTCAACATCATTGATTCGTCATCTGTAACACCAAGAAATCCATCCGCGAGGCCAGTGAAGATTGGAAGGCATGTGAAGTACTCTGTTGTTCTTTTTTCCATTCTGAAGGGCATTATCATCAAGGGAGATATGATGGGGAAGATCGCCAAGCTATCATATGCGGACCACGACTTGAAGAAATTTCCAGAGTTTGAATCGACTAAGTATATGGAACCAATATTGGAACCTATAACTAAGACAACTTTTTTTGAGACAATGCCATAGGCCCTTGTGCTGCAGCGGGTAGGTATTTTGTCCTTGCTTGATATATCGCACTTTGGGCGGACAACGGAGGTTAATGTGTGTGTAAAACAATTACTTTTATGTGTGCATGGAGGGTTCCTATGAATCGACAAGAAGATATCCCTGGACTCGGACCTGATAGCGGAAATCACTATTCTGCTGAACAATGGGCTTGACCCTACCACATTTTTCGTTGGGAAAGAGAAATATAGAGAATTAGTCAACCGAATTATAGTAAAGTACAACTTAATGAAGGACAAGCAGGTCTATGAAATAGCCTCAATCAAAGACCAATCAGTGTGCTTCACAACAAAGGCACTCGCGAGTAAGCTACCCAGGAAGTGTCAAGCAAATCAGGTTCCTGCGATGGTGATTGTGATTGTAAAGCGGTGTGTCCAAGGGGTGCAGATGAATTGGGCCACCTTCCTGCTCAATGAGTTTCTAAGTGATTGCTAGGATGCGTTGGATGATGGTAATCCATTTCATTATTCCTGGTTGATTTTGTTGATTTCATTTGTTGCTTGGGCGGAAACAAAGGATTACCAAGCAATGGATTGTCGACTTGGTCAATGTTTGGTTGTGCGTTATGTGAACTTATGGTTCAGCGACGAGCGCAAGAGAAAGATCAAGAATAATGTGTAGTTTTACCTACACTTGGAAGCACTTCAGTATCATGTCCCCATGGTGTCGCGGATAGAAAATACGACCATTATCAGATTTAGGGGATTTATTAAGTTCATGGTTGGACCCCACCACATGTATCTTTAAGCATGACATGAACCAGGCAAGCAGTGGTTGGTGTCAATGTTTAAGCTATTAGAGCCTTCCATATTTGCAATAAAATATGAATGGCACATAGAATGGAAGAATGTTGCCACAACCAAACAAATATCAACAAATGAGTCGGAATAGGATCAACATGGTGATGAAAAAGACAAATATCTAGCTAGGAGCATTGGTCGGAAGGTTGGGATTCAAGTGTGACATACTCAAATCCAGAGATAGGTGAGAAGAGAAACAACTGCAACACAAGGACCAAGGAAGAAATTAAAGGTAACAAAGGAAAAGGCTGTCTTGGTCTTGATAGAAGATGACATCAACATTTTATATGACCACGTGACAGAAGTTGTTGAGGAAATTTCTAAGTTAGTTGAAGAAAGAAACATGCAGTTGTTTGGAGGGGTAACAGATCAACTTGAAGGACTCTAACGAGCTATCCAGGGACTTAGTCTAGCTCCTGTTCAAACGGGAGATTCACAACAGACTGAAGGAGGATCTGAGGAGGAGGTGATGCCACAGGCATCCATTACAACAATGAGAAAGGAAATCCAGTTGCTGTTGAGAGCATTAAGTTTCATGGATCTGGGCCTACAGGAGCAAGCTCACAAATTGAGCTATGTTGAATTGCAGTTGCTAAGATTGCCTAGGTTTATACTGCAGAACCTTCAACAACATATTGGCACAGAGATCAAGGTGCGTGAAGAGAATACATATGTTGAAATGATTAAGTATCAGATGCAGCATACTCCACTACAGGAGGAACATGAGAAATTGAGAAAGGATGGAGAAGAGGTTGCACAGGAGAAAGAGTAGCTACAAAATGTTATCACGATAGATTGTCGTGCAGTACTAGAGGCTGAGGTAGTCGACGACATGGCTCCTCAAGAGAAATTGCAAAGGATGGATGGAGTCCTTTCAGGGTTTTGTGACATGATCAATGAGTTAGAAGCATAGTTGTTTCCAAGTACTCCGTTGTAGGTAAAAACGCAGCAAAGTGAGGAGGTGGTTGAAGCAATCAGAATCATGAAGAAATGTGAAAGGGAATGCAGTGCATTATTCAAAGAGGCCACACAAGCTTGGGCTACATTATTAGGTGATGCAGAGATATAGAGCATTACCGTTAGATTGGAGGAAACACAAAGCAAGATGGCAGAGTTGACGACTTGGTTGAAGACTATGTCCCCTGTTGGGAAAATGATCAAGGTATCCGAAAATAAGAAACTCCAGAAGGAAGTTAATCAACTACGAGTTTTGCAGTAGTGCAGAACAAAATTGGTTGAAGAATTGCAAGGCGAAGCTGAGCAAGTCTTGCAAATTATTAGTGGTGTGAGCAGCAAAGTGCAGGAAGCAGTAGAATGGGGTGAACAAAAGACCAATGTTCACCTTATTGGGGAACTAGTACAAGAAGTATGCCAACATTGGGATGAAGTTCAACAGAATGTTGAAGAACTGAAGCGAAAGTTTACATAATTT
Source organism: Larix kaempferi (assembly GCA_027924585.1). Classification (NCBI taxonomy): domain Eukaryota; kingdom Viridiplantae; phylum Streptophyta; class Pinopsida; order Pinales; family Pinaceae; genus Larix; species Larix kaempferi. The sequence goes on from BSBM01000493.1 coordinate 46,271,604, forward strand.
CAGGCAAAGTCCAAGACCCCATTGGTTCAATCTTGAAGTGGCTCGGGATGAGCCACATGTGAGTGTTGGGGGCCTGTTGAGCCAGGTAAATTTTTGTGAATTTTTGGTGTGAATCGGGCCGAGGCAAAGTGATCCAACAAGGAGAAGTCAACTCCGACAAAACGACCGAGAATCCATGAAACTGGGTATTTTGACGATGTTAAGGGTGGGGTTAAGTAAGTTAGTTAGGAAGTTTTGTCCACTTACATTTTGAGTGGATTTGTTAGTCAATAGAGTAGTGGGAGCAGGGCAGGCTATGTGTCCCCTATAAATATGTAAAGGGTTGGGATTTTTGGGGCTATTATTGAATTAGCGAGCTAGTTGATATCTTATTTTGAGAGCTTTGTTTTGATGTCGAAGAAAAGTCACACAATTTGCAGGTTGTATGCACAGGTCTATTGTAAGATGAAGAGAAATATGTAAGTCATTGCAGACATGAAGTGCTTTTTTTTATTGCGACTCATGAATAAAGAAAGCGATTATGTGGTTTTCTCTCATTTGGTTTTCCACGTTACATCCGGTGTCCAATGTGCATGTTTTTTGTGATGTTGTGTTTATTGTCATATTCAACATACTAATGAATAATCAATGAAACATGTGTATGAATGGTATATGAATGAAACTTTGTCACAACTAACTAAATGTTAGATGTAAGCAAATATGTGAAGTATTAAGTAAGCGATCTGTCGATGTTAAGAATGTCGGGTTTTTGTCGTGCCCCTTCACTACTATGAAAATTTGGTTCTTGTATCTCCCATAGATACTCCGGGTGAGACCTCATATGATTTGCAGGTGTTGTTGAAAGGGGTTAGACTCTTTCGGGTCGGTATCTTGGGGTTTTTGTTGGTGTTTAATGGTGTGAACCCTGGTCGAAGTAGAAGTACGCCAACAACCTCCAGCTTCCCTACGTTGCCAACGATCCCTCCTCCCATTCTCCAACACCACTGCACCCTATCCTCTCGCCACGAATTCCTCCACTCCTTGCATCCCTCATCCCTCTTCCCTCCAAGATGCCACCTCCATGTAAACTCAACAAAACCCTAAAGCGAATTTAAAATAAAATAAAATCATATTATAATAATAAAAATATTATTATTACTATAATATATATTTTTATTATTATTATAACAATTTTCATTAATAATAAATATTATTATTAAAAAAAATATTAAATATAATAATAATACTTATTATATTTAAAAACCTAAAGCTTGGGCAGGCATAATACCTTTGTGTACAAGAACGATGTCCGAGATGAAGGATCGAATGTAAAAATTGGAAAAAAACCAAGCTAGAGATTAAAAAACTCTCGAAGGTGTAAACTGGAGACTGGATAAAATTGAAGTCGAACTACATAAGGAAAAACAAGAATGGACAAAGACCGTGAAATATGATGTCAACAAAGTTGTAGCATGGGAGATGGAGGAAGTAAGAAGAGAAATAAGATCAGGCTTAGAAGTCAGATTACATAAAATTGTGCAGTACTTCAAGGATAGAGACACTGGTAAAAATGTCGATTTTCCAAAGAGAGACAAGTCATCCCCCAGTTCAACAGACAAAAAAATCTTAAATCCACTTCTTTCAAAGTGGAAATCCCACACGAAGATACGGATCACAAACATTCTTCAAACCTCGACCAACAAGCCCCGACTACAATGCAATCGATGGGGGGATATCAAATGAAGTCTAAGTTAGAATTACCAAAATTTGATGGTGAAAAAAAGTAGAGTGTGGCATGGATCAATAAGGCATACGAATTCTTTTGCATACACAAAATCCTATTCGATGATGAGATGATAAAGTATGCTTCAATGTAACTAGAAGGTCGAGCATACAATTGGTACATGTGGTGGAAGATTACGTCAAAAGGGTGCACCCACAAGAACGATGTCCGAGATGAAGGATCGAATGTAAAAATTGGAAAAAAACCAAGCTAGAGATTAAAAAACTCTCGAAGGTGTAAACGGGAGACTGGATAAAATTGAAGTCGAACTACATAAGGAAAAACAAGAATGGACAAAGACCGTGAAATATGATGTCAACAAAGTTGTAGCATGGGAGATGGAGGAAGTAAGAAGAGAAATAAGATCAGGCTTAGAAGTCAGATTACATAAAATTGTGCAGTACTTCAAGGATAGAGACACTGGTAAAAATGTCGATTTTCCAAAGAGAGACAAGTCATCCCCCAGTTCAACAGACAAAAAAATCTTAAATCCACTTCTTTCAAAGTGGAAATCCCACACGAAGATACGGATCACAAACATTCTTCAAACCTCGACCAACAAGCCCCGACTACAATGCAATCGATGGGGGGATATCAAATGAAGTCTAAGTTAGAATTACCAAAATTTGATGGTGAAACAAAGTAGAGTGTGGCATGGATCAATAAGGCATATGAATTCTTTTGCATACACAAAATCCTATTCGATGATGAGATGATAAAGTATGCTTCAATGTAACTAGAAGGTCGAGCATACAATTGGTACATGTGGTGGAAGATTACGTCAAAAGGGTGCACCCACAACTTGAACACATTCAAGAATGACTTCTTTAAGAGATTTGAAGATATAAAGGAGAAAGACTTTTTTCGCAAAGATCACCAAATTGCAACATAAATGTGACGTGGATGAATACACCTATGAATGGGAAGCATTAGCGACAAGAGTACCAAAGTTAATGGACAATCAACGACTCCAGACATATGTATATGGAATCAAGCCATACATTAGAGATGAGTTAGAATTACATAGTGTCTCAAACTTGGATAGGGCTAGACATAATGCAAAAATTATTGAAGAGAAGTTTAAAAAATCAAGACAAGGGAACCTTGACAAGAGTTATTTACGAAAACAAGAAACACAATGCAAATATTGCGTAGATAGTTGGTCACCAGGTCATTAGTGCAACAATCCTCAATCATATGGCTATGAGGTTGGAAAAAGTTAAAAAACATCCACTAGTTGCTCCGACAATGACATAAAAAAGAAGAAAAATAATTGTCGTCGATGTGGCAAATATTGGATCCCAGGCCATAAATGCAGAACCAACCACACAACACACTACAAAATTATAAATGGGAAAGAAGTACGGGTCCTTGCAAAAGAAGATACATCTAATTCTAATGTAGACACAAGCTCCCCTGAAGTATCAATAGCAACCATTACATGTATCCAACAGACTTGTAAAGAAGAAGATTTAGTGACACCTGAGAAAATTAACACCCAAAAGAAGGAAAGCCAGTTACTTGCAAAGAAATATACTCTACCTCGGTTAAGAAGTCACAACAACAAGGATGAACAACTCTCGGCAACAAAATCAGAACAAACAGGACCAAAGAGGTTGCGACTTACAAGATCTATTAAAAATAAAAACATCACAATTCTAGTACACTCTCGAAGTACACGCAATCTAATAGATATTAATAGAGCAAAGGAATTTAATCTTTTTGTGTACCCTGTGAAAAATCTAAGGGTGACAACCATCGTTGATCGACACGCAGAAGAAGGAAATGCCATAAGGTGTCATTGCAAATACCAAACTTAAACCTACAGCTCAATTGTTATGCCTTGCCAAACAAGGAAGTAGATATGATATTAGGCGCTGACTGGTTAACGTCATTGAGAACTTACTCTACCAACCTACAAAAAAAATACATGTCATTTAAATGTAAGGGAAGTAAGTACCAACTGTATGGACTGAGTATTTCTCCGCCCAAGCAAAAAGTATCACAACTCAAAAAGGATCCAGACCTACATCAAGATACAGGAACCAGTCCAGACTACCTATCTCAAATCAACGTCGACCAAAGCCAACACAAATCCATAACAAAAGAGGACATCAACACACTCAATTTTGAGGACAAAGCTTCCCTTAAGGGGAGGGCAATATTATGAACATAAAAATAATAAATAGATATATATTTTAATAATAATTAATGAATATTAAATATAGTTAAATGAGAGGCCGAGACTCCTCAATATTAAAGCCCAAGCTATATTTAAGCGGGTCAATATTTGTAATGTTCATATCATCAATATATTTTCAATTATTCAATTATTTGTGGGTTTATTCGAAATTGTGTGTACCAATTGCATAACTCATATTGGGAAAGAAATTCCCATGCATGACATTCTCCACATAAAACTTAGAAATACAAGGGTTTCACATGGGTTAAAAGAGTCCAATGAAAGTAATGCTATTATCAACAACTACCTGATGAGATTAAGTCATTTGTTGCAACCAGTTCATTGTATCCATAAGAGCTGGGATTTTTCATGTACCCCTTCATTAAGGATTGAGTTTATCCTAGCTTCCACCAAGTTCAGAGAGAAATCCTCAAAGATGATAGTATCCTCACGACGAGAGAGTCCTTCCTCTATGTGACATCATTCTTGTTTATGGCCTTCTTTTTCCAATTTTCATTAATATAAAGTATCTAGTTATCTCCTCCTCCATGCCCATAAAAAAGTGCATATGAATTGTGTTGTAATATCTATCTATCAATCTTTTTTTTTTAACAAAAACGTTTATTGTATAAAAAAAAAAAAAATTAAGGCCGTAGTTTTGAACCATATCGGCAAATTACAAAAGGAAGCCGAATTGGCTTTGAACATTTTCATCTCTTTCTGAAAGAACAACTTATTATAGTTAGACCAATAATGAATGGAATTATGTTAGAGAGACAAATTGTCTTTCATTCTCTTTCTGAAAGAGCTTATTGCAGTTGAATCTTTTGAATAATACAATCATAATGCTGCTAATGCCTCTAACAAGATGAAATAGTCTGATAAGAAGCCTTCTGCATTCCAAATGACCAAGTTCTGTTTTTGAAGTTGAAAATAATAGGGCCTTCTACATTCCAAAACTTTGAAGAAAGACATAATTCTAGGCTAGAGATTCGTTGAGTATGCTAATAGTGTAGCTGAGATTAAAGAAGCTATCGACGAATGTAATGTATTCTGCAGACGTTGAGAAATATACTGCCATCTGGAATATCATTCGCAAACTGTCATATGAATATGAAGATTCCATTGAGGAATATGACCTCTGCACATTTGCTGGATTTTAATACACTGGAGTTCACATTACTGCTTCATCATAAATGCTTTGGAATATGACCTCTCTTCACATTTGTTGGAGTCTTTTAATACACTGGTAGTCACATTACTGCTTCCTCATCTATATGAGATTCAACTGAATTTTAAGCATCTAATTAAGTCGAAAAAAACCTTAGAGATAGGCGTAAATGCTTTGGAATGCTATCATTGTATCCATCATTGAGTAAAAATGTGTCCTCCTATACTTTCAGTGGACATTTTCTGCCTGAATTCTCTCATAAATGTCCTATTAGAATAGACAGGGTTATACCTAGGAAAGAATCTAAGACTCCCTTTTTTGCGAACCTTCTTGGATTTAGCAGGAAGAGAAAACTCTGTAATTGGTTGAGTAATGATGATTCTGTTCAACCAGTCAATCTAGCAAAAAGATTTTATCTATCTTAAAAAGAATGCATATATCAAGGAATATGTTGCTCTTCAGTTTCCATATTGGAGAGCTTAAGTATGCCTTGTTGTTGACTGGTGGCAGCATTAGCTTTGATATCAGCCTCATAGTTTAAGATTCTTAGTATATGATATGCCTTGAACTGGTTGAAAGAGCTTGAAATCTGCTGAATTCGCTGAATGATGCGACTGAGTGGAAGATTCCTACTATTAGTGTTATTGTTGAGGGCGCGGATAATGATCAAAGAGTCACCAAACACTTGGATCCTTTCTATTTTATGCTCTCTAGCAATCTGGCATCCTTTCAACAGAGCTAATGCTTCAGCAAGATTATTTGAGCTATTTCCTAGGCCCCACCTATACTTTAGTCTAATATTCCCATCTCTATTCCACAAGACTCCACCTGCTCCTGCAGCGCCATGATTGTTCTTGGAGGCACGGTCGAAACGAAGACTTTCCTTGTCCTGATTTGTCCTCCATTCTTGGAAGTCTTTGTTTGTGAGTTTGATTTCCCAGGATGGAGTGAGTCTCTGTTGGGGTTCATACCTGATTTACGGTCGATTATTTCCTATCCACCTCAATTCCACCTTGCTAAGGGTTGAATCAGACCCGTACTTAGAGTTATCGAGACAATCAAGCAATAATCCTTTGGCTTGGTTTGCTGTGTGTATGGGATTACATATATTTTCTTGGAAGATTGCCTGGTTTCTTGCGATCCAGATTTTCCAGCATGCATATTTTGGGATGTAGATCCAGAGATGATACCAGAGATTATCCTTGGAGAGGGGCGCGGGGTAGATAGATTTCCAATCGTTAAAGAGCTGAGAGGTGGTAGTAAAAATAGGCATGGTTATGTTGAGGTCCCGGAGCAAATAATTCCAGACATTCTTAGAAAAGGGCATTCCAAAAAAAGGTGATTAATAGTTTCAATGTTACTCTGGCAGAGAGGGCACCAAAATGGCCCATGTATTCCTCTCTTGATAAGATTTTCACCTGTGAGAATTTTACAATGAATTAAAGTCCAGGTAAAGAAGTTTATTTTTAGAAGACCAAATGGTTCCCAAACCAAATTCCAAATATCATTTCTTTCTTCTCCTTTCGGTTGAAGAGCTTTGTACCCAAGGGCAGTCGTATACGAGCGTATAGGTCCCCATCCTCAATCATCCTTGGCCAATATATGCAAAGGGGCGCAACATTTCAGTTTCTCAATTAGAGTGGCTTTGGCTGCCTCAAGATTTGCAGGGACAACTACCTTTTTCCAGCTATGCCAGTTGTCGTGACTATCCCAAGAGCTAAAATATTTTAGAGTTGTGATCCCATGTTGGGCCAGCCATTCTGCAATATTTTTTAATTAATGATTGTTTTGTAGTGCTTCTTTTTCCATAATTCTATCACTAAAAATATCAATTTTCGTACCGTTTCCTGGTACCCAATATAATTCTTTTGAGAAAAAATCCTAGGCCTCTTTGCATAGGGACCAAGTGCATGAGCCTTTGGAAATAGGCTTTTGATCTAAACATCTTTGGTTGGTTCCTTGTAGATATTTCTTCCTGAACACTTGACTGATTCGATTCCGCTTGTTGTGGAGTATCTGCCATAATATCTTACCACCCAGTGCTAAGTTTGCATGACGAGGATCACGAATTTGCAAGCCTCCCTCAATTTTTGACTTCTTAATTGTCTCCCAATTCACTAAGTGGATTTTTTTCCCATTGTTTTTCCCACCTGGCCATAGGAAGTCTCTCATTACTTTTCTTATCTGCTTAGCTATTCCTTTTGGAGCTAGGAGAGTAGAAAACTGGTATATAGGAGTGGCGGAGATTACCGACTTTACAAGGATTAGCTTTCCAGCCTTACTTAGCCAGTGTCCTCCCCATCTATTGATTCTTTTTTTAATTTTGTTGATTGTATCGTCCCACTTTCCAGCCTTAGAATTGCCATAAGTGATAGGTAAACCCATATATGTGAACTTTTCCCAGTGATTATGTACCTTGATGCCAAGAATTCTGTTGATTTTTGTAGCCATTGTGTTGTTTGTATTCCAGCTATATACTACACTTTTCTGTAAGTTAATCTTTCCTCCTGAGGCCTTGCAATACATGTTCATATTCTGCTTGAAATTGCGGGCTATGAAGGATGAAGCTCCTTCGAGAAATAAAGAATCATCAGCAAACAGAGTGTGATTGAGAGGATGTGAGTCCGAGGTCAAATGGAGGTCGGGGAGGGTGCCATTGAGAAGATCTTGGTTTAATTTACGGCTAATGGAGTCAGCCAAGATAATGTACAGAAAGGGGGAGAGGGGGCAGCCTTGCCTAATGCCCCGGGTTGCTTGGAAGAATTCGGTAGGACGACCATTGATAAGGGGGGCGATCCAGGGTTTGCTAATGCATGCTGCAATCCATCGGATGAAGATTTCATTGAATCCAAAACGTGACATAATTTTGAAAAGGAAGGAGTGCTTGACCCGGTCAAATGCATTGGACATGTCAAGCTTGATTAACATACCTTTTTCCTTTCTAGCTTTGCTGGAGTGGATAGCTTCTTGAACGAGAATGACATTGTCCATAATTTGTCTCCCTTCCAGAAATCCGCCTTGATTCTCCGAGACCATGTTGTGAGTAAGGGCTTCATCCGGGTCGCCAACATCTTGGCTATGATCTTGTAGGAGGTGTTGCATAAGGATATAGGTCTAAATCTGCTGAAGGAGCTTGGGTTTGTATCTTTTGGTATGAGGGACAGAAAGGTGCTATTAGTGCCTCCACCTATCTTAGCCTTTGAATGGAAATTCTTTACCATTCTCATAAAATCTTTTTTTATATAATCCCAGTAAGCTTTATAAAAATGAATGGAGAAACCGTCGAGGCCTAGGGCTTTATCATCGTCAAATGAATTTATTGTATTGACCACTCCCTGCTCGGTGAAAGGTTCCAGAATACTATGATTCTCCTCAAGCGTAATGTTGTTCGTAATATGCTCCAGCAAAATTCGTTCCTCATCTCCTTCAGCCCTGTCATCATCAGCAAAAAGCGTGGAGTAGTGTGCATGAGCAGCAATTTTGATGTTTTCATTACCTTTGCAAGTCGTGCAATCCTCAAGCTTGAACTCATCGATATGATTGCCAGACTGTCTTATCTTGAATTGCTTATGAAAAAATATGGTATTTTTGTCACCTGACTTTAGCCACGTGCTCCTAGACTTCAGACACCAATATTCCTCCTCCTTTCTAAAGGCTTTATACACGTTGGTTTGTTGATTGGTTTCCTCATGCAATGTGTTAGCATCAACTCGCTGAACCTCCATAGTCCGTTGCATATCTTCTAAAACTCCAATGGCGTTCTTTTTGGGTTCTGCAGGAGTGTGGCAGTTGGATTTTGCCCAATTCTTGAGAGCGTTCTTAGCATTCTTTAATTTCTGCTCCCATACGTGGTAGGGAGAGCCTGTGATAGGAATTCTCCACGCCTTTTCCAAAATAGGCCAGAAATTTGAATGATCCAACCACTGAGGACTGAACCTAAATGGAATAGGGTCGAGATCCTCAAGATCATTAAACTGGAGTTGGATTGGTTTGTGATTAGAGGCAAGATTGGCTAGAATGCTGGAGGAGATGATTTGTCTATCGATCAGGAGATTATTGTGGACAAGGAATTTGTCCAACCTGGCCATGATATTCCCCTTACCAAGACGCTTGTTGGACCAAGTGTACTTCCCTTTCTTTGGCTTGATATCGATGAGATCCCTATTTTGAATAATGGCTTCTACCTGTTGTTTGAAGAAGTCGTTTCCACTAATTCCGCCTCTCTTTTCAGATTTGGAGAGGGTGATATTCATATCACCTGCTAAGATTAAGTTCTGTGGGTTATACACATCCAAAAATTCTTCTAGTTGACTCCAACAATCTTTTTTCTCCGAATGCAGATTTGGCACATAAATGTTGAAGAGAGCGATCTGCTTATTTCTCTGCAGATGGGTGAGATCCGTATAAATCCAATGTTGCGTTGCAAATTGATTGTGAAGAAGGAATTTATCCGTGGACCATAAGGTTTCCAAACCTTCGGACGCTCCTCGGGCGCTAACTGCATAACCTGTGTTATGCTTCCAGTGTTCTTTTTCGATGGCTAAAACAGTCTTGTCATCGAGTTTGGTCTCCTGGAGTAGTAGTATATCAGGCATGTTGATTCTTTGTAGATCTTTGACTGCTTCTACCTTCCAGGGATTACCCAACCCTCTGTAGTTCCAAGAGACCAACTTCATCATTTAGGGGTGTATATGGAGGAGGGAGTTCCTCCTGGCAGGTCCCTGTATTTCTTTCCTGCATTCTTGGTTCTAGTATTTCTGCTGAAGACCATATCTATTGTTGCTTGGGAGCCTTGAACTTTCTCTCGTTCTGCTTCTTCTTCCCTCAACTCTTTGGTGGTTTTTCGACCCAATTTTTTGTTGGATTTGTCGAAGGGTTCTTCTGAAGAGGAGGGTGAATTTGGGGTTCTTACTTTTGTGATCTCAGCATAAGAGGGAGTCTCTTTAATCAGGGTAGAACTTGAGGGGCTAGGTGTACTCTGTGCCGGGAGGATCGATGGGTTATCGGGATCCAACTGATTTACATGAGTTTCTTGTTGTTCCCTTATTTCTCCTTCTTCTTCAGCCTTGGGGATTTCTTGGATCACATCTTACTCCAGGCCTTTGAAGTTGTTCATGTTGCTCGTGGCTGTCGAATCTTGTTGTTGCAGATCTGGTTTCTGTAGACTTAGGCTTTTTGAGTGAAATTTCGTACCTGCTCTATTGTTTTTTTGGATGGTTGTCCATTGCTCTTTTTTCCCATTCGACTCTGTTTCCACAGGCTTCTTTTTGCATGATCGAGCAAAATGACCGTATTCGTGGTAGAACTTGCATTTGAAGGGGATCTGCTCATAGTCGAGTTCTTGAATATGCGACCAGTCTACTACTTTGAGATTTATTGCTTCCATAAGCCCATGTTCCAAATCCACTTCGACGCATATTCTCGCGCATGAATATTGATCTTTACGATTGGCTTTATCGATGTACTTACCTAGGGCATTTCCGATTGCTTCGAGAGATTCTGTATTCCAACAATGGAGAGGAAGGTGGGGAAGCCTCACCCATACAGGGACAACAGAGGGGATATCCAATGTTGGATTGAAATTCGGATTCCATCTATTCATATAAAGTCCTTGTGGCCCCATGAAGTAGGGTTCGTTTCTAAAGATAAGCTCGCGATCCAACTTGCTTTCGAAGACGAATGCAAAGTAGCCTTTACCCAGGAAGAAATATTTAACATCCTCGGCAGTCAAGTGTCTCCAATTTTTCTAAACCCAGCTTTCGATGGACTTAGGGGAAGACCATAAACCCGTGAACTGGCTGATTAGAGCCCGTTTTGACAGATTCAGGGCTATCTTGCAGGGTAGCTCCATTGACAGAGCAACAGTGGGGATCTCATTTAACTTCTTTACGAATTTTTGTTGAGTGGAGGAGAAGGGCTTCTACCTTGTGCAAAAACTAGCTTTAAGAAATTAGAGAGGTTGGGAGGGATGCTCCCATCTCCCGAGGCCATGGGGGCAGAGGGAGCACACCCTAGGGGAGGGGCAGAGGGGCGAGTAGGAGGAACCAGGGCCGAGAAGATGAGAGGGCTGGATGCGTGGGGAGGACCCGTGCGTAGAGGATGAGAAAATTGTGGCCAGAGGCCAGCATCCGAGCCAGGAGGGCCAAAGACCAAAGGTCGATCTAGTCCCACCCGAGCGTTTTCCCAAGGCATGATTTCCTCAAAAATCCTCACACATCCCTAATAAGTTGACACCATTGGTTCACCAACATACCAATTGGTGAAATATCTTGCAAAGGAGTCTATCTATCAATCTATTAGAAGGTAAACTATTGACATATATGGAGATTTGCATTATTAGTTTGTTGATTGTCATTGTGTGTAGGGTGTAAAAGGAGTTTCTCATAGTTTGTTCCTCTTTCCTTCTCTCCATAGTAGTAATTGGTCCTAAAAAATGCAAGCTTTAAAGTTTTGCTTCTCATGTTTCTCTCAAATTTCTTTATTTTTTTTGCACATTAAAGAAGGTAACAAATTTGATTTGAATCATACCCATTAAACTTTGCATTTTATGTCTACACTAATAGCTCCAACCTATTGGAGAAGTGTATTTGGTACATCCATAAGCCAAATAACCCTCAACAATTACTAACATTGACAAAAAAAAGAAAGGGAAGTAATAAAGAAACCAAGGTAGGATTCCCATGTAGCAAAGGCATAAGTAGAATGACATAGAGAGATAATTATATTGAAAGTGGATATAATTGTGGTGGACATGCAGGTGCAATTAGATAAATTAGATTTGTTGCATATTAGATGTCATGCCTCATGGGCCAAGCTGTAGAAATACAAAGAAGTCACTATAAAACGTGTGTAGCAAATTGAGGAACATATAGAATAATATTGTGAATAGTAGGACTAGGTCTATGCAAAGATTGTGGAAGAAGATAACATCAGTGAGATGGAGGAGGCTTGAAACCTTGTATTGAAACAAGACGTGTTGGAAAATTAGAAGAAGCATATGTGCAACCTAGCAAGAAAACTGGCATGGAAAGTGTAGACACAGTTCCCCATTTCCCACAATATGAAGAAATGAGTTAAGCTGAAATATAGGCCCTCAAGGAGGTCGTGCCAACTTAGGAGATTCCCATTGTGATCTCTATTGTCGAGTTTGTACAACAACTCTAGGAAGCCCCTTTTAATGGCTGTCGAGGATTAGTTAGGGTTGGTGAGTGGAAATAAATTAAAATAAGAAAGGATAAACATGAAATGATAAAGAAATGAATAAACTAATAAAATGATAATGGGATAAATTCAGATTTATCCCATTATTATTTGATTAATTTCTTTATATTTTCATGCTTATCCTTTCTTATTTATTTTCTTTCCACTAACCAACCCTAACTAATCCTCATCGAACATTAAACTTATGTCCTATTTATTTCACCTAAGCCTCATTCTTTCCTACATTTTTCTGAAGTTTTTAATAGACCCTTGATGATGGGTGGAGTGTCCACTCGAAATGTCGGGACAATTAAACTCTAACATAGATTAATCCAAAAGGCAACACAATATGTCTGTGGAAATCTACACTCATTCACCATGTTTTGGGATGCTTGTATTAGAGAAATTATAGAGCTATAACTCCATCTCGAGGAATAGGAGCTGCAAACAACTCAAAATGAGTTGGAAGGAATGGTCACCATGTTTTGCCTAGGGACTAGGGGCGTATTGTCAATATCAACAGAGGTGTGATCTATTGAAGACTCGAATTAATAGAAGCTTGAGTATGTGGACAAAGACAAGGTAGAGTATCACTTGCTAAAGCAAGGCTCCAAAACCCTCTATGCATTTTTCATAAAGGTGGAGAGCCCATTTTATACAAGTGAATTGCATCTATTAGATTCTAGATCCAACTGCATTCTATGTTAACTTTGTTATGCTATTGAGGTATGGGGGATGGAGTTTACCTCTTGTGCATATTTGATGGAGCTTTGGCTATGATATTACTACTTTTTAGTCGTGTGTAAGGCATAAGGCCTGGATGTAATCATATCCTAAGCAAAGTGAAGGGTTGACCTTTTAGGGATAACCAACCCTTCCAACTCAAGTTGGTCGACCTTTTAGGAATAACCAACCCTTATATCTTAAGGTTGACCTCTCATGGCCCTTCATAGAGTTTAAGTAAGACCTTTCAAGACCAACCCAGTGAGGCAAGCCAACACATACCTAAATACATGATATATAAGGTATTAAGGCCTTCCTTGAATAAAGTGAAGGGTTGACTTTTAAGACAAGATTGACCCTTCTAACTCAAGTTGACCTAATTTCATGATCCTTCACAAAGTTAAGACCTTTCACGACCAACTTAGTAAAGCAAGCCATTGCAAACCAAATAAACCCATGGACCTTATAACTTGGTCAAAATTCCACTTTATACTCTTTGGAGTTACTTAAATTTGACCTTTCAAAGGGCCTTCATAGAAATCAAGCAATAATCTTTAATGACCAACTCAAAAATGCAATAGATAAAGATAAATAGAAAGTGTTCACATTGCCCTATTACCTGACTGAACATGCAATGGATAAGGAAGTGTGTTCTTGGTTAGGAATTGGCAAACAAATAACTAAAGTGGGGTAATCCTACTTATATTTTGCAAAAAGTCTTTCAGCAACCGAGGTGCCCAAAAGACAAGTAGGTAGGTCAAAGAATTGAAGTACAAAAAAGAAGAAGAACACAAGTACATGATAAATTTTAGACTTTGGTTCGAAAGAGGAAAACATTATTGTGGAGACACCCAAAGGTACCTTGACCTTGCGTTGACATGGAAGTAGAGAACATAAAAACCCTTATTTATTCTAAATTTTTACTTTGTATTTTTTTTTTAAATTGCTCATACATACCAATTTTATATCTTTTAAAAAATTAAAGATTGCACAAAATTGATGACATTTTTGGAGCCCAAATCATAAACGACCTCACTCTATGATTCCACTTTATATTTATTTTGTTGGGGAAGATTGCTCATATCAATTTATATCTTTAGCTTCACAATGGATGTGGTCAAACTCACGCCAACTCGTACTCACACTCAAAACTTTATACCTCATGAAATTCAAACCTACATCATTATACCAGCGCTCCTATGTGCATCATTGAACCAAAGCCTCGGTGGCAAAAAATATTTTTTAAGTGGTTGGCTTAGGGTTGTGAAAAAGGGAATTAATTTAATTAAGAAATGGCTCTTATGGTTTTCAGTTTTGGAAATGGAGGACATGAATTTTCCCGCGAAAGTAAAGCGCGCGAAACTTCCAAATTCTTGCAAAATTTCACCCGCTATATGTCCTTCCGAAACTCTCCACAGGCATTCATTATCTTCGGCTCTTGTACTTACTGAATCAAAGCTCCGCTCCTTCTGTATAGCCCTGCAACTGGTAACGTTTCAGTGTTTTCTTATCCACACTGATTAAGCTGGAGTTGAAGTGCCCAAGTGGGTAGATGAGTGAGAAGAAGATGGTAACAGAACAGAGCATGGGTCGGAGCAATCGTCTCAGAAAGCGCACCCAAGCCCCTAGACGGCTGGATCAACAGCCTTCCTACCCCAAGCATTGTACAAAATTTGATACTAGCAATGTAGTCTGTGAAGAATGTGGATTGGGGGATTGTGAAAGCGAAATGCTGCTCTGTGACAAATGTGACAGAGGTTACCACATGTATTGTCTCCGTCCCATTGTAGCTAGAGTTCCTCCAGGAAGCTGGTTTTGCCCAAATTGTAAGGCCGATCCCATCAAAGGTACTGCTCTGTTCCATCCCAAATTTTTTTATTTTTTTTTCCCACAAATTTTCCTGCATCTGGAATGGCTATGAACCTGTTTCTTTTATATGGGTGCAGAGTTCCCTCTGGTGCAGACCAAAATCGTCGATTTCTTTCGCATTCAGAGATCTTCCCGTGCAGCACATACATCACTCATTGGTAAGAATCACGGCCAAGCGTTTCTTATTGCTTTTGCGATTTGTGTTTTAATATCGGATTTGGGTTCTCTTTAGTAAAAAAAATGGCATTTTATGTATTCAGAATCGAGAAAAAAGAGGAAGCGTTCTACGAGTCTGATTGTTTCGAAGAAAAAGAGGCGGTTATTACCCTTCACACCGAGCAGGGATCAGGAAAGAAGGCTGCAACAAATGGGTTCTCTAGCGACGGCCCTAACTACATCGGGAGTGGAGTTTAGTGATAAACTTACTTACATGCCCGGGATGGCTCCCAGGTCTACTAACAGACCTGCTCTGGAGAAAGGAGGCATGCAGGTATGTAAATATGCATTTCGTTTTTGCAATGAGATAACTGAAGTCCGCTCTATAGGCTAGTTGGAGGTGGGGTAATCCTCCAACTTTGTGGAGTTGAACATTGAACCTATCTGGTGTATTGAGTGCTAGACCCATGTAAACCTAGATCTGATATGCACATCTGGGTTGTAGAACAGGAAGATGCATGTTTTGAGTCGCCATTATATCAAATATTATCCTTGAGCTTTGTAACAAGTTCACATCAGACAGATGTTGATGTCCACTGGCATTGGGCATCAGATCTGGGTTTTCATAGTCCAGGCTAGTGGGCAGAGTGGGGATTGGGTACTTGCTATTTGAAACTACTATAAATTCAGTAAACCTAATTAGATGCTGCCTGTGGCATTCTAAAGATACATAAGACTAATAATGTCTGCTTTTTCAGTGAAGGGCCATATGGCTATAGGTGTTGGGTCGTTTTTGACATTTTCTCTGCACTCTGCCTGCAGATTATGTCAAGGGAGGACAAAGCTTCATTGGAACTCTGCCATGCAATGTGTAAGGAAGGAGAATGGCCTCCATTGCTTGTTGTTTTTGATTCCTGTGAAGGGTATTCTCTTTAATCATTTTCTTTATGATTTGCATTTGTGCCTGGTTTTATTTAATTGGATTGATGACATGAACAATGTGATGGATTTGTGATTCAAAGTTCTGCTTGGTTTATAACAGATTTACAGTGGAAGCCGATGGCTGTATAAAGGACTTGACCATCATCACTGAGTATGTGGGTGATGTAGATTATTTAAAAAACAGGGAAAAGGATGAGGGGGATAGTATGATGACTCTTCTCTCTACTGGAGACCCATCTACAACTCTCGTTGTTTGCCCTGATAAGCGAAGCAACATAGCCCGTTTTATCAATGGCATCAACAACCACACACCGTAAGTATCATTGCATCCTTGTTAGCATTCATCTTTCATACAACATCTGTTTCAGAATTCTCAGGCTCCCTTCAATGCTCAATCATTCAACTTGCTCTCCTTAATTTAATCTGGTCAAAATGGTTTTCCTCTATAGGCAGAAATAAGTCCAAGTTTCAACTTCCTTCATTACATTCACAAAATTTGTACATGTGATTTTGGAATGTACCAAATCTGAAGTTGTGTATTTTACTTTAACAACATGCAGGGAGGGAAGAAAGAAGCAAAACCTGAAGTGTGTGAGATATGATGTGGATGGACAGGCGAGGGTTCTCCTTGTGGCGATCAGGGATATTGCAAAGGGAGAGAGATTGTATTATGATTACAATGGCTATGAGCAGGAATATCCAACTCACCACTTTGTTTGAGTTGGCTTATATCCAACTCACCACTTTGTTTGAGTTGGCTTATATCCAACTCACCACTTTGTTTGAGTTGGCTTATATGTAGTCTTCTCCATGCAAATACGGGGCTAAAAATAGTCCTTGATGGGATTTGTATTCCATTTCAATTATATTGATTCCTGGCCACCTCTCATTGGAATGGCCTCTTTGATAAAAGAAAATATGAAATATGTGCTTGCTTAACACTATCTTTGAGAATTTTTGCTGTCCATATGATAAATTTAAGTTATTATGGAAAACTTATCCATCATCATCCACGAGGACTCTACTCTAATCAATAAACAATATGTATAATATTTGAAATGAATGGCTATACTAAAACTAATATTTTGGTTTTTTTTTACCATATATTTTTATTATTTTTGTTTAAAATTTGGTCAAAAATTTAGAAGAATTGTTGGAATTGTAAATATTAATTGTTAAGACTATATAATATGAGTGTAGAATCTATTTATGTATTAAAAAATACAATTTCAACAATGAAAAATTGCAATTTGATCACGTAACGTATAATTAGATTGTAGTGATGATAACCAAAAGAAAGTCCAAATCATATAATGATTAGACTCCTCCATTTAAAACATGTTGGGTTTTCAAAAAACATGTCAGAACAATAATCCAAAAAGAACTAAAATTATTTTGTCTACCTCTAAAAGTTTCAATGAATCATGTTTGGTAATTTGCAATTAATGAAGTTATGGGTACTATTAGAAACAATCAATATTGTTAACTTTTTTTTTTTGACATCCTTCTAGGAGTTTGAAGATTGCTAATGTTGACGGATGCATGGCAAAATATGGGTGGTGTTTTGATTTTGGATGTTTTTTCTCTTCATAGTATATGTAGAATAATTTCTTCTCGCTCCACTTATGCCCCTTATTGTACTTGTCACAATTGAACATAGTCATTGTGCTCTGTTTTCTCCATTTCTTGAGCCATCATCAACCTTGTAGGTTGAGTGAGGTTGGGAAGGGAAACATTTTTTTGTTTATAAGTGTTAGCATGAGTCTTTCTAGTAGCCATATTTTTACTTTCAATTCTCCTTGCCAAACTAAAAGAATTCTCGATGATTTAGGTTCAAAGAGATGTACCACATGTTGAATGCTATACTTTAAAGTTTCCATAAAGATTCAACAAATTATCCTTTGGAATGTTCTTCACTCTTAAGACTCAACTTTTAAAATTGCTTAATATGCGTTGTAATCAAACATTTTTATTTGAGATTTATTAATTGGTTAGGTAAGGTGTTGCTTTTAATACCCCATAATTTCCTATCAATTTATTCGTGAATATAAACCAATAGAAAATATAGTCCTTTTTACGGGCACAAAGTTATTGGTACAATACAAATTGATTATGTTATAAATTCAAGGATACAAATTAATCAAGTTATTTATACAGTTAAATGTACAACATCACGAGTCATTCTCCAAGCCAATCTTGTGCAGTGAGGATTGGGCGTCATGTGTTGAGGTAGGGGAGCTTGAGTTTGACTCAAGAACTTGTAGATTCTTGAGTTGGACTCAAGAATGACTACGCCTTTAGTTGTAAAAGGTTATTTCTCATGTGTTGAGGTGAATGCTTCGATGTATCAAAGTGATGATGTTGTAAAGTGTTGTTGAACAAGGCTTAGAACTGTGTGTCAAGTCATATTTTAATGTGGACTTCCAGTTATAGTAGGTAATGTTAGGGTTAACCTCGACCCGGGAATGAGTCAAATTTGGTTTAGGTCTAGCACATGTTTTTGGGCACATGGTATTTGGTGACCAATGGTATTTGGTGGTCCATGATATTGGACCAAGGTATTGCATGTAATGAATCCTATAAAGGGTTTGGCATACTCCATTGTAATGTGGCCTGGAGGTGAGTGGTGGCTAGCTCACTTGGCTTGGCTTGATCGGTTTAGGTCAAGGGAGATAATAGATCTATTATGGTGGTTTTTCTTGGTTTTGGGTTTTCCACGTAAACATTGTGTGTTTATTTTTAATGGTTGCTTGTTCTATTTTATTTCTCTTGCAAGTAATTTTATGTATGCTCATTTAAATCCTAAGAATTGGTATCAGAGCATGTGGTTGGTGATCCTTGAGGCTGGATTTTTTGTACCTGAGTTTTAATTAATATGTTGTGGGGTGCATGATCAGTGGTACTCGACATTGCAATTGTTTTTGGTTCTTGGTTAGAATGTGATTTCTTCGGGTGCTTAGAAGAATGAAAACAAATTAAAAAAAATCATTGTATTCTTCTTATGTGCAAAGAAGGGATGTGGCATCAAGTTGTGGAATGAACCACCAGGATAGGTACGAGGGTGGCAGATGTACTTGTAGCCTAGGTTGTTGTGGAGTTAGAGAGGTTGAGTCTTCGATTGCGGGAGAAATGTGAGATGGTTTAATCTCGGTTTTGGGACCAAGATTGATGAACCATGTATGCGAAGAGAATTCCTATAGAATTGGCGGTTACAACAGTTGATGACCCATGTAATTTGGTAGATGGATTCTACTTTATATGGACGCCAATGACAAGGTTGGATGCAGGTACAAAAGGATGCATGGAAGATGACGAACATGGAAAAGCGAGAGAATGAAGCGATGGATGGTGATGGTGTAGTCACCATGAAGACAAATGAAAAAAAATAATGAAGTAGTTTACATGTAAAAGGGCATATGGTTGTAAGACCTGGAAATGCATGCATACCCCTAGTAACTCATCGTAAAGTCGGGAGATAGACCTAGGTGATAGGGGGGTGTATGTGAGATTCCCAAGTCAAACTTAAAGGGGGGATTGTTAGGGTTAACCTTGACTCGGGAATGAGTCAAAGGTGGTTTAGGTCTAGCACATGGTATTTGGTGGCCCATGGTATTGGACAAGGTATTGCATGTAATGAATCCTATAAAGGGCTTAGCATACTCCATTGTAATGTGGCCCGGAGGTGAGCGGTGGCTAGTTCACTTGGCCTGGCTTGATCGGTTTAGGTCAAGGGAGATAATAGATCTATTATGGTGCTTTTTCCCGGTTTTGGGTTTTCCACGTAAACATCGTGTGTCTATCTTTAATGGTTGCTTGTTCTATTATTTCTCTGCAAGTAATTTTATGTATGCTCATTTAAATCCTAAGAGGTACCCCATGGGGTGGACCTCTAGTTATAGAGGTAGATGCTTTGCATGTTGAAGCATTAATGTTGTGTGATGTATTACTAACCATGGTCATCGATTGCTATTAAGTCTCCTTTAGAGACTGGCCACCTCTAGAGTGAATTACTTTAGCAATCACAACATTTGATAAATATTCTGAGTATAATTTGATAGGATAGATAATTAAAGTTAACACATATAGACTATGCAGTAAAGATAAGAGATAAAGGTAAATGCATAAATAAAAAGAGAATTCGAATTGCTCATGAGATGATTGAGTGAACTCAAATTGTTAAGCTTCAGTTAAAGCCACAATGTATGCCTTAGTTAATTAAAGAACTCACAGTGATCACTACAATTAAATCGATCAACATGATTTCAGTTAATAATAGTTAACTAAGTGATAATAAAGAAGTTCTAGTTAACTAAGTGTTATTGCATGACGACACTTATGTGAAACTAAAAGACGACACTTATGTTAAACTAAAAGACGACACTTGAGTTGTGACACTTGCATGATGACACTTAACTTAGCCACCTAACTAAGTGGGCAAGCTTTCAGTTAAGGGGTGAGTTCAACCTAAGACTCAGTTCAGTGAGTTAATGCATTTCATGAGAAGTAGGGTGCTCTTCTTCATGCAAGATTGAGGCATCCAGATGGAGGGCAAGTTCATCATGAAGTCAAAAGATAAAAATAGAAGTTGATGCATGTCAAGAATATATAAATATGTTATATAGGATTGATGAATTCAATGTGAAGCAAATTCTCTTCTCCCTTGAAGGCAAGGCGCTTCTTTTTGTGCATGATATTATTCTTGTTATTAATGTGTTAGGCACATGGCAAGTTGATATAATTGATCTCTATACTCTATTGCTCAATATTCTCTCTTATCTAGCACCTCGGGTGCCAAAAGCAATCTGCTATTTTGTATAAGACATTCTTTGCTATCTATCATAATTATTCTCTGAAGATTTGTAAGGGTTTTTCATCCTCATTGTTTTGAGGATTTTCCCCAGGGTACATTTTGTGTTATGGTTGAATGTTTCATGTAATTGAATGGTTCATTGATTCAAGTATTTAGTATTTATGCACTTAAAGTTTTGAAGTTCAAAGCTCATCATATTTGCTCAAATATTAACAAATACAATGATACAACTTGATTAGGTTATAAATACAAGAATGATTAATTATTGAGAACTCAAACTTCTTGCTTCACAATTGTTTTTCATTTTTTACAACTTGTGATTGGGATGGGTCTCTCTTGTTTTCTTGGGCCTCTTGAATAAATGAATTATGAGGAAAGATATATCTCATTTCATTCAAAATTACCCTTTTCATAACTTTGAGATCCTCTTTACTAGCCATTTTTTTGAGATCCTCTTTGTCGACCATGTTATTAAGATTCTTTTGGCCATCTTTTGATCCATGTTTTTCTACTCACTTTTTATATTATTTTTTTGTTTACCATTTGAACATGGCATTGACTTGTCATTCAATTCATTAATTGTTTTTCAAATTGGATAGTTGGTTACACATTTCTTCATTTTCTTTATGAGTCATGGTTGAGCTCTCTGGATGTTTAATTGGTGATATATTTTTTGCAAAACTCCTTGCCATGTGAGCCCAACATAATATTTACTTATGATTATCCTATATTTCCTCTTTACCCCACCTTTTGAATCATCCAAAACACATATTTCAATCAAAAGTTATGTAGGTTTCAAGTTAACATATCTTTAGAAACACCGGTTTGTTTTGGTTATCAACCTTGCTTCTAAATTAACTTTGAAATTTCAGCCCATCCAAGTCTAAAATTTCAGCCCCTTCGAGTTTGAAATTTTATCATGTAATAGCTTGGTATGTCTTTTTTGAAATGCCACAGGTTGACCCAATTTTGATGTGCCAAGAGAGAGTTATGGAAAATTTCCAAAAACTTGTTATTTTTGTCCCTTTCAAGAGAGGCGAACTTGTATGAACTGACTTGTGTTTGATTTTCTTGTTCTAATTCTATTTTTTTTACCACAAACACTATGATTTGTCTTCCTTCTGATGCAATTGGCAGTGAAAATGGTTTTGGTACCAAATTTTATGGACCAAATTCCCAAAATAACATAAAGATAGAAAGAAAAAATAACTCAACACATTGAGAACAAAATAAAAAGATGAATAAGAACCCTATTTGATGGGAAAACTTACTTATATAATGTATCAAATGCATAAGACAAGATGAAGTGACTCAAAAACTAGTTTTCCTTGGTGTATATATATGAAATAAAGCCTGAGTACAATTACAATTAATGTCCTAGCTAACCTTACAATTACGATTAAGGTCCTAGCTGACCAATGGAGATAATAATAGTAGAAATGTAATGTCACAATATACAAGGCTTAATAGTGTTAATGTCTAAATCGCTTTGTTAGACCGCCACCCCTCCCTCTTCCAATGTCGATGCATATTCCCTATTTAGGTGGGTTTCCTTAGATAAACTATCTTTCACATTTGTTTCCCAAATTCCACATTTATGTTTATGAATGCATGCAATAACTTATGTATATAAATAGGTACAATCATTTGACAAGTTAGAACATAGATTTTGGAAAATTAACTCTATAGGTATGAATTAGCAAAGGTTGTTTCACAAGGATAGCACCCACATGTCCTCTATCAACAATGTCAAATTGTAATGTACTTAGGGAGGTACCTCACAACAATAGACTGAAGAATGTGAAGAGGAACCTTGAGGCAAGGTAGCACAATCAAATAATCCTTATGGAAGTAATCATTCCCCAAGCCATGCTTGCTATAATAAATATTCAACATCCAACCTATCCAATACAATGATACTCATGTGCACACATACTTTCTCATGAGTATACATTGGGGTCCTTGCTAACTACCCCTTATTATTATATTATTCCCTCTAATTATCTAGCGAGCATATTTTTTACTCGCCAACTACCAAGTGGATCTATTCCATGATTACAACCACATACATTAATCCCTATTGGATACGTCCTTAGGTACCCCATATTATGCTCCCCAAATACATTACAAAAGTGGTCATTTTGTCTTCGTGCATTCACATATTGTAGAATTGCTCCAAAAGAGGCCAACAACACATGTAATGATGTAGTGTTGCATGAGACATACAAAAAATAGGATAAAAGAAAGGAAGAAATAAAGACATACTTAGCAACAAGATAAATTTATTCTCTTCATTTAAATTCAACGTTTGACTCCCCTTTCAATAGATTAAATTCATATAATTTTCAATCTCATAAATTCATTGCGAGAAGTTTCTTTAGATTTAAAATGGGAAAGATTAGTTCATATTTGTTTTTTATAGATGTAGAGGGGTTCTTTATTATGAATCATTCGATATATATTGCATTTGAAATTTTTACATATAAATCCAAATATCTTAATTTCAACAACATGTTGGAATGCGTAAATCCGACTTGAAGTGTATTGTTGTAATCTATGGGATCACATAGTAAACACTTACTAGTAGTGCACATAAACAATCATATTATACAACAAAGTACTATACAAGCAAGCATACATGGAGAGAGGAAAGATAGGGAAAAGTAGTAGTGGAACCGACAACAAGTAGTGTTTGTTATATGATCAATCCAACAACTCCTTTGCAACACAAATTCATGAATATATGTATGGTTTCAATCGTGGAGGGTCGTTACAACTTCCTTAACAACCTCAGTTGGTTGTCCTGACTAAGCGGTCAACCAACCTGAATATTAGTCGAGTATATTCCCTAGTCAACTGAGTTGACTAGGTTCCTCCTACATCTCCACCACCCTCAAACTCTTCTTCACCCCAACAAAGGGAGGAGATGAAAAATAAACAAAACAAAATTGTACCACAAGTCTTCAGTCCTTTAAATTTTTGGTCTGTAAAGCTAAATGCTACCAGTCTTTCCTGACTGAGTTGTTGTCGACTGTTGATTCATTGATCCACTTGGATTGAATAATTCAAATCTTGGACATGGTGGCAAATATTTTCATAGAGGTGATGGTGGTAGGTTCTGGAAAACATCCATACATGCTTAGAAAATGTGGGGCATGATTTTCTTTAGTCGATTTTCAAAATCCATCCACTCTTCAAAGGCTTGCTCAACTATGATGTTCATTTTCGTCATTTCTTTTGTAGATGCACCTTGCACTGCCTCAAGGTCAGGATTGTACTCTTTTTTGCATTTTAATTACATATCGATGCACATACCATACTTGTTGCTTTGGTCAACTCAATTTGTTCATTTCTTCCTTCTTGGAGCCATCCATGTCTTGAGACTGCAATTATGCTTCTTTTTACTCTTTCTGTTTGATTTGTGCCCCCAATGCATCCCAATTTCATGCATCTGTTGTGCATTCTTGTTCTATGCTTAGTTGCACAATAAGTGCCCATGTTACCTTTAGTTGGATGCAAGTATGTGCAAAGTAAGTCGACTAGTTGCTTAACATAGTGCAACCATTTGAGCCACATTCATTGTTTCTTCAAGCTTCTTTTTGCTATCTTCAAACTTCTCATGCTCAATCTTCAATATAGCATTCATTTGGTTGGTCTTTGGCCACTTATTTTCTACAATTAGTTGATTTTGGTTATGGACAAGATTTATTATTAGGATCTTGATGCAATCGATTGGGTTGTTTGGAGGGTCAATAATTGTAAACCCTAGTGATTGTTCCACATGTGTTGTGCATGTTTTCCATACACTTGCTTCCTTTTCTCTCCTTTGTTTAAATTTCTTTAATGAAATTCTCCATGATTGGTTCCTCTCTTCACTTACCGCTTTTTGTAATTCTTGGATTTTTGAATCATAAGCATCTTCTAGAGCAAACTCTACCATTGTCTTATCATGTTGATATTCCTATAGTTTGAAGGTGCAAGTAAATGTTTTCTTTGCTTTGCCTTTCTTTTCCTCTATTTTCTTACCATCCTTATGTATTTTCCCCTTTTTACTATGTTCAGTGTCATGGACTTTTGTTCGGTTGATTGGCTTGACTGTGATTGCTGTGTCGACCCTCCCATTGTTCTCTTTCCGTGCTTTGCTCTATTTATGTTTCAATTTGTTTCCTTGTTTCTATCCACTATTGGTGGTGGTGTTTAGTATGTTATTGTTGGTGTTCATTTTGTAGTTGTTGTTGTTGTTCATTCTGTTGTGGTTAGTGTTCATTGGTACTTCAATGGGTATACTTTCTTCCGTGAATTCATTGAATGTGTTGTCCGCTCTACATTGAGATGATCTACAAGCGGTGGTTGACTTGATTGTTCTACCAGAGGTGGCTCCATTGGTTGCTTGTCGACAAACTTATATTCAATGGATCATTCCTCTGTCATGTGTCCTCCCATTGAATTCCCTTATTTCCTCTCGATTGGACTCATTTCTACTTCAAATTTCTCACTTCGACCAATCGTTCAGGTCCAATTTTACTTTCATTACTTATTCAATTTTGTAACTTAAAATATTTATTATTGGCCATTTGCAATTGTGATTTCTTCTCCATATTTCATCAATATGTTGGTGGTTGAATGGGTTTTGGTTTTGTTTAAATTATTTTCTTTCCCCAAGTCGTTTTCCTCTTCTTGTTTTCTACCCTCTTGTTGTTCTTCTTTCCACAAATTCATTCTCCCATTTGCAGATTCTCGTTCCCAATCAATCATCATGATCTCTCTATGGTACTTCCTATGCTGGTTTGTAGCGTTTAAGGTTTCTAACAGTTATTCAACCAATCTTAACCGAACTGATTTATTTATTTATTTTTTCTGTGCTATAGTCCTATTGTATTTTAATTATGATTATTGTTATTTTGTGTGTGTGTGTGTGTGTGTTTCAAGCATGGTACCTCTCCAGTTGAGCACCATTGGCTACTTTGTTAAGGCATTTTCCTTGTATAGTTCTCAACTGTACAACTCCCTCTGAGTTTATATCTTCTATGATAAAGGGACCTATCCATATTGTTTTCAATTCCTTGGTTTTCTCTCGATTCTGCTATAATATAGGAGGACAAGATTACCTATGTCAAACTCTTTTTTCTTTAGATTCTTGTCATGCCATACTTTTTGTTGTTGCTTTTGTACTTCTTGGCGGTAAAGGGCCACCATCCTTTATTCTTTTAACTTGTTAATTTGGTATACTCAATATTCTGCCTTTCTTATTGTCAAAATTTAGTACACTTCCTATTCTATTTGCATCTGATTTGAAGTGTAGGGGGGTCATTGCTTCCTACCCATATACAACCTTAAAGGGAGTTTGTCAAATCGATCTCTTGTAAGAGCTCTATGTGTCTATAGGACAACAATCAATTTTTCATCCCTGTTGTCCCTATCAATCTTACATATTTTAGTGAGTCATTTAGACAATTTTTTGTTGAATGACTCAAGTGCCCCATTTTCCCATGGGTGATAAGATGAACTCTTGTGGTGGTTGGAAAAGATATTTCCAAATAATAATATATTTATCAATAAATTGATAATAATAATAAGTTACAATGGTGTGTATAAATACACAAGAATGGGATAATTCACGTCCTTTAATAATGACCGCGACTTATCAAAATTACATCTAATTATAATTAATACAAAATATTAAAAATTGTAACAATGTATTACAAGTCATCCCTCCCTAAAATACTTCATCCACGAAGTATTGGTAAAGATAAGTGTCGCAATCTAAAATCTTCATTCTCCCAAGTAGCTTCATCTTTAAGCAAATTTTTCCGCTTGACAAGGTACTCATTACTGATATGGAATGGAGCATTCTGGTTTTAACTTCTAAAATGAATTCAAGCTCCAGCACCAATTTCACTTTGTCATCGAATAGGGGTAACTCTGTTTGTATGTGGGTTGCTAGACCTAATTTTCTCTTTAAACATGAAACATGGAAAAAATCATGTAGTTTTCCTTTGTTTGGTATATCTAGAGCATGAGTCACTTGACCTACTCGCTTCTGTACTTGATAAGGACCATAAAACTTGGGTGCAAGTTTATGGTTTTTGGAATTTTTGAGCAAGTTCTGTTTGTATGGTTGGAGACAAACAAACACCCAATTGCCCACTTCAAATTCACGACCAACTCTCTTTAAATCCGCTTGTTGTTTCATACGATTCCTTGCTTGTTAGATATGGTTCTTTAGAATATGTATGACCTCATTTGAAGTATCTAGATAGTATTTCATTGCGGGAAGCTTGAAATTGTTGATAACATATTCTTTATATGTCAGAAGTGGATACCTGTATAAGGCTTCAAAAGGTGTCATTTTTGCCGAGGTATGATATGTACTATTGTAACACCATTCTGCAAGGTGTGGCCAATTTATCCATTGTATATGGCGATCATTCATGAAATTCCTAAGGTATCCTTCAAGGAATTTATTAACCACTTATGTTTGTCCATCTGTCTGGGGATGGTAAGAAGTACTCATTGTTAATGAGGTACCAACTTGGTGGAACAATTCCTTCTAGAAATTGCTAGTAAATTTGGGGTCCCTATCATTGACGATAACTTTGGAAAACCCTTGGGATTGAATATATTTTTTACATAGCTATCAACGATTTGACTAGCTTTGGATTTTGATGAAATCCCAATGAAATAGGCATATTTGGTTAATCGATCTACAATTATAAATATGCTATCTTTCCCTTCAGAAGTGATGTAATATCCTGGTTGTTAAGCCCTTGGAGATATGTTATTTTAATTATTATGGCACGAGGTGCCAAGACTATGGACCGTGGACATTATTATTATTATTATTATTAATTAAATAGAACAATTGGCTCAACAGAGAATACTAAACATGGCTGAGGGGTCATGGATTCCACATGCGAGGGGGTTGGGGACTAGGAGTGCTGCTCAGCCTAAAACTACTCGGAGGACCCTATTTTTTATTATTTTGTTATAAATAGATCATATTGGATTAATTTCATGGTTAAATTGACCCTTTTTCATTACTGCACCCTCCTTGGAGTTTTGGTGGTTGCCGAAAAAGTTAATTTTCCTAGTGGATTATTATTATTTGTCTCCCTAGTGGTTGCTAGACCATAGTGCATGATGTTTTGAGTATTTTGGATTTTATTTGGAATTATTTAGCCTAGTAATGAGCTAAGGTTCCCTATCCCTAGAATCTAGGAGATGGAAGCATGATTTTAGCTTCATCTCCTTGATTTTTGCCTCCACTTGAGCAAAACATCTTTGTTTTCCAAATAAAGGAAGAGGTTTCCTATTTTCCTTGATTGTTGCCTCCTTTTTCCTCTCTCTTGACCAAGTGCGCCCTCCTTATATTTTGGTATATTTTTGGTTTTAGTAACTCCCTTCTTTACTCACTTGGTGATGGCTTTTGCTATTCCAGGAAAATGCATCTTCTCAATAATTCCTTCATCATGGATTCAAGTGGGGTCCACAAAGATTATCTCTCAAATTCGATTTGGCTTCTTTATGGCTTCATTTTCACCATTTTCGAATTATTTTTCTCTCTCATGAATTCAAATTGCCTCCTTTGGATATAATTCAAATTGTTTTTCTCTCTCTTTTATGGATAGGGTTTTGCAAAAAATCTCTCCATCATTTTTTTTCTTTTGGTTTTTCTCTCTAATTCAAAATTCCTCTTTCTCTTGGGAATTCGAATGGCCATATTATTGGTGAAAAACCCTATGTAGATTCATGGAGAAGTGAGCAGCTAGTTTTGTGAAGATTGTTGAGTTTTGGTCTTGGTTTTGGGAGCCATGACTAGATTGCGAGAAAGATATCAAGAGTATGGATAATCTTGATATTTTTATGTGGCTATCATTATGCAAATAAAATTGAGTGTTTTGTTGCAGGTTCCTTACTAGAAGGATTCAAATTGATCCCTAGTCTACTAGAAGGATTCAAATTGATCCCTAGTCTATAGATCCAAGAGCTATCTCATTATAAGAAGGAGGATAGACTGGTGAAGAGCAATGTTTTTATGTGGTATGTGTTTTTGTTTTGGGAAAAAGCTATTGTGTTTTATGATCTGTAATACATGCTTGGTCAAGTTTGTATTAACAATGTTGATATTGTGCAGAGGCTTTGTGTTTGTTACATGGCTCTTTCCATAGTATATTTTGAACATCTATACCAGAGATTTAGTTTGGGTTGTTGAAAATTACTAGTCCAGGTTTCTCTCACAAAAAACTAGGAAGTGAGATGGACGAGTTAGGTCACATCTCATAGGCAGTGGAGAACGAACATGAGAGTACTAGTCCAGGTTTCTTGCACAGAAAGACAGGAGATGGGAATGGCGAGTTAGGTCATATCCCATAGGAAGTGGAGAACAAACTGAAAAGTAAAATTGGGAAATTTTGTGTTTTTCTCGGAAGAGGAGTTTTCGAGAAAATTTGAGAGTTCCTTTGCATGAGGATCCATGGCCCCAGCTTGGGGGTTTCCTGTCAAAGTAAGATATGGATTGACAATGCCTATGGCTTGGGGGAACGTGGTCCCGTTGATGGCAGTTGTCCAATAAAAGATAAACATTTTATTATATGTTTATTGATGTATTTCACGATGTTTATTTATCTGGTTATATGTTTATTTATTTGTTAGATGATGATGCATATGCACCCATGAGGGTTGATATTATCTCTAATATTGTCTTTGCTTGATTGCATGGTTATCAGGTTATTGAAGTTCGGATGTACTCATTGTGTCGAGAATGTAGAAAGCATATGGTATGGTTCAATCAATTGTGAGAATTTATGGGTCATGAGACCTGTTCCATTGCATCCAGAGTGATGTTTAGAATACTTTTTGAATCACTGAAAAATGTTTCTGGATGACTAAGTTACACCTGTTTTGGCGTGGCGTGGTCCTCGGTGTTGAGAGGAGCGCACCAAAATTTTCAAGATAAGTAAATATTTATGTAATTAATTCTCTATCATGATGGATTCGACCCCTAGAGGCTGTTATTTCTGATTTGTAAAGGAAATATTCAAATATGATATGTTATTCTCTTTAATAAATCTTGCAAACTCAAACTAGTTAAATATTAATGGAATGGATCATTGTTTGTATTATGTCTAACAGATCTAAGAAACCTTTTTTTAAAATCTAATTTATATGAGTATATGATGTACAATATGAAACTAATTTTTATTCATAGCTTGCATGACAGATTCATAGATATCATGGCAGAAAATTGGAAGATTTTTCACCCTAAAGGAATCTTTGTTTTAAGTTCAATTGTCTAACTCAATGTTTTCATAGCAGGTTGGGTAGTTATAGACCATCCATTTCCAGTTATCGACCATAATCCATTTTGTTCCACATAATTCCTGGGGCTATTGCCTTGAGGCCTTTGGTTTATCCAAAGGAGTCTACCCAAGCGTGGTGCACCCAGAAAGTGTGCAACTGTCGAAGTTGGGTGTCTGTCTAAGGATGTTGTAGGATGCCCTTAGTATGTAGAAAAACCTAACAACCCTCCTTGAATAATTTTAAGAGGTGTAGAGGTGTTAGGATCCAATTGGAGTCAAGCAGTCTCCCTGTGCCTTGTTTGGAAGAAAAACACCTAGTTTGAGAAATTTCGATTTCTTGAGTTAGGGGTTGAGTTAATATCTCCATATTACAGATTGAGAATATTACATTTTGGACCTGTATTACATATGTTGATAGGATATCATCCCTGTTGGGTGTGTTATATCTCTTCACATGGTGGGTGCGTGTACACCACGATCCCCTCCCCAATAGTTTTTTGGGCTGTTTTTGCTTTTTTGCTGTTTCGACCCATTGTATTCTATCTGATCTCGGTAAAGGGATTAGGGTTGTAACCTAATTTCGGGTAAATTAATTAGGGTTTTATATGCTGCGAATACCATATATTGTATTGTAAATGGTTAAAAAAAATATAATGAAAAGAGTTGTGCAGCTCTAAGTTTTGCTGGTTTTTTCCCGGTTAAGGGTTTCCAGGTGAAAATCTTTGTGTTATGCGTGTGCCATTGTCTATTTTCTGTTAATGGTTAAGAATCTGTATGAGTTTTTACTGCACTGTTAAGTTTTAAAACTATCAATCCCCATATGTTTTTCTTATGTTGTATTAACAATCCAAGGATGTACTCCAAGAATTGCTTAAGTTTACTAAAACTAGTCATAGTGAGAAAGGTTGCAGAATGCTTGTTTAGCTGTTGAATCTTAATGACTTTTTGAGTTTAAAGTTGGATGAAAGGTTTTTGATCTGATAGATGGATTTTATATGTTAATGAGGATTTTATTATTACTTTACATGTACCTGTTTTGCTAATAATCTAAGTGTCACAAGATTGAAATTTCACAATTTGTAATTCTTTTAAATTTTCTTTAAGAATTCTACTGTGCATTTAATTTATAAAGCCTTAGTTTTCTTAATCTCATAGGGCCTTGGGCCTAGTTTCGACCCTTGGGACATTACAAGTAGAAATACTGGTGATAAAATCCATGAATATTTCAAACCATTTCTGAGCTGGAATATGCAGGGGTTGGAGAATCCCCAGAGGAGTAATTGTTTCAAACTTTTTGTTGCTGACATGTATCACATTCTGCCACATATTTCCGAATATCAGTCTTCATTTTAAAACTTGTAATATACTTAAATGTATATTATAGTGGTCAATCATAAACTCCCTCACCAATACCTCTTTTCTGTTGTTCACAAAATATGTTCCTTGATCACTTATTATTATCAAGGGGCATCCAAATCCTGTAACGATATTCTCATAAATAAATTTGGTTGCTACTTCTTTGTTACAACTGTTGATTGGTTTTTCCTTTTCCCATTTAGTCAAGTATTCGATTGTTTTAATGATATATCTTGCTCATGTTCTTTTACCTTTGTAGGGAAAGGGATCAACAAATTTGTCTGCTCAAATATCAAAGGGGAGACTTGCGTTTGTTGGCATCAAAGGCATCTCACCTCTCTTTATTGGCTGACCCGATCTTCGGCATTTTTCACATTGGTTTACTATCTCTACGATCTTTATATAAGGTAGGCCACCATATTCCTTCTTGTAATATTCTTTTGGTTGTAGTGTATATATGAAAATGTTCTTGTATAACGTTCTCCCTTTCATGCCCCACTACACATGTCTTCTTAATACATCATCAAGTCCAATTTTATACATGCATCCATTAATTAATGTATAAGGTGAAACGTTTTTGCAAGAAATTTCTTCTTCTTCTTTGTTAGACACTGAGGGGCCTTCCCTTCTTATGAATATTGCACAACTTTAGCTAATTCTTTAGGTGGAGCCTTCACTTTGAATAAATGGGCATATGGGAGGTTGTCATCAATTCCAATAACTTCCTCCCTTGTTTTTACACTAGATAGGTGGTTGTGTCCGACATTAATTTTTCCTGGCTGGAATGTAACTTTGAACTCAAATTCTTACAATAATAAAATCCATATGCAAACTCTTCCCTAATGCATAATTTTATTAACCAAGTAATTAAATGCCTAATGATCTAATTGCTGGAAAGTAGAGTTGAAATTTCTGTAAGGCAAAGATCATCTCCAATCCTTCTTGTTCTGTAGTCATATAGTTCCCTTTTGCCTTGTTTAGTTTCTTACTAGCATATGAATTAGGGTGATCAATCCCTTCCTCCCTAGGTTGTGCCAACACAACCTTGATTGCAATGCCTGAAGCATCAATGTGTACAAGAAATTGTTTTGACTAGTCAAGAAATATCAAAATGGGTGCTTCGAACATCTTCCTTTTTAGGGCTTCAAATGGTTCACTACATTCTTCATTCCAATTAAACTCAACGTATGCTTTGAATAACCCTTCCATTCGAAATGTTATATTATAATAGTGTTTGATGAATTTCCTATAATATCCTATATGCCCTAGAAAGATCCGTATCTGCTTAGGGTTGATGGGGTTTTTTAAGCTAAGTATCACCTTAATATTTTCTAAGTTGAATTTAGTTCACTCTTTACAAATGTCACGTCTGAGTAGAATACCAATTGGAGTAAGAAATATGCACTTACTTATATTTAGAGAAAGCCAGATCCGTCAACAATGCTCTAGCATAAGTTGAAGCCAGTGTATGTGATTTTTAAATAAATTGTAAATTGATTTAATGGTCAAAATACACTGCCATTGTTTTGTAGCTAACTGTCTGAAATAAAGTATTCACAATCACATCAAAATGATACATAAAGATACCTTTGATATTAATTGATTCCATTTATACACAAACATTTGCACTTTATCACAGAAATCAGTAAAAACATTCATATGCCATTATAATAGTCCAATAAAGTAAGAAATATCTCACAACATACAGATGAACGAAGGAGGAAATAATTATGAGCCTTAATTCATAGCATTCCATGCAAACTCCATGTAAGCTTTCACCCAACAAAATAGTTCCTTCTCATTAGCAGAACAACAATTCTCATGCAAAATGTTACTAGATTCTATTACACTAGCCAAAATCCCTTTCTACTTCTAACTCCCCCTATTTATCTTTACAAATTTTTTGTCTCTACGTTACTAATCACTTCACCTTCCCTTTTACCCTTTGGTTTCCCACAATTTGTCCTTTTGTGATTACTCAACCAAAAATAGATAATAAAATACAAATTACATTAATTTGCTAGAGGATTATCTAGACTTGAAATATAATTGTCCCAAAGGTCACTTTCATAAGATATCACATTAAATTTTTGAGGTTCCAACAACTTTAAAGTAACTTCATGACTGGACAATTCTTTAACTATGTTTATCAATCCCTTTGTTGTTGCCTTGTGACCTTCTCCCATAAAATATGCATTCAGAGTTGCTTGTCCCACATGCTACTGAATATCTTCTGTAGTAAGCATGCCTAGTCCTTTGATGTACTTCAAATCTTTACTCAAACTGTTCCTCAATTGTTCCAAACGTTGTTCTTTGGATGGTGACTCAACAATAGCTCTCGAAATTGGAATATGACATTTTTCATGTGCTTGGTATATAGTCTGATAAATTTCTTCACAATTTGTAATGGATCTCTGTACTTCATTTTGTAATCTTTTGGCAGACTTTCGACAACTTTCCAAGAGATCTATATCTAGCTTTAGTTCAACAGTTGTCCTTTTAGGCAAGTGATCCCTAATTTCTTGGACTTTCCCTTTCCACCCAACTAGATTTTTTACCTTATTAAATGTGTCTAGCAATCTCTATTTTACAATGGAAACTTCTTCAAAGATCTCCTTCATTTTTTCCATCATCCCTCTTAATTCATAAACTTCCTCTGTTAATAACTCTTGGGAGTGAAAAATATGTTCTTGTATTTCACAAGCATGTTCGTAAAACAATGCCATATCATGTTTATGATCCTGAACAATTTTGATTTGCTCCATCAAAGACTCATTTTATTTCATCCATTTGAGATTGTAGAGATATCATGTCCCAAATTTTGCATTGGGTCACAATGGCCTAAGCCCATTGGCCATATTCATGAGAGTTTGTCAAATTGATGCTAAGGGTCAAATAATTGCCAAGGAGGAAAATTACTAGTTTCCTAGGTTGGGGGTGGAAGCTTTGGAATTTGGAATAAGGGGGATAATAAATGATGTGTGGACATTAGAATAGCATAAATATTTAATAAAGGAGCTAAATAAATATATACAAGTGAAAATCAAAGTGGCATTTGATCATGAAGACACATGGAGGAAGTGGGATCCACACAAGCTAGATTTTCTATGCCACATGGCATCCTCCTCTTGTCAATTCGAATCCATGAGAAGTCCAATGTTATTGGGATGATTTGGAAGTGAATAATACTCGGCATGAGTAAATGAGGTCGAAATGTAGAGGAAGAGTAACTCCCATGGAAGAGGAAGAGGCAATTTGGAGCTAGTGGGACACTTGGGCTAGATTCCCTAGCTCTATGACAACAATGATGAAGATGCTATGACACCTATGACACAAATCAGACCTGAAGGATGACATATGACATATATGACATGTCAGGGCTAAAAATAGCCTCCAAGAGGGCGCTAAAGTGAGTTAGGGCAGCCAAAGAGACACCAAGTCGAATTTGGAGAAGGAGGGAGCTAGAATTGGAAGGACAAGTGGCATACTTGGGAATCTCTTCCCAAATTGAGTTGGCATGAAGCTCTTGGAAGGAATTCGACCCATGGAGGACATTATAAGTTTATAAAATTCATGAACAAAGAAGAATAGCAACTTTTGATCATTTTAGAGTTTGCAATTGCATTTGTGAGAGAAGAGCTAGTGGATGACTAGTTTCTTACCTTAGCCAATTTCGAGGGTGAAAGATTCCCATCCAAGTTGGTGTTTGGAGAGGCCATTCAAGCCTTTCATGGAGCTTTAATGGAGTCTTTATTTTCATGTGTAAGCTTCAAGGCAGCTCATACTTTCTTCTAGTGCAGCTCACTCACTCAACCATTTCCAGTTTTCATTGCATATTCTTGCTCCTTGAGGGAGGGCGTTTTTGGTGAGATATTGTACTCTTTGGGGGAGATTCTAATGCCCCATTTATTTTTTAATATGAATTAAATACTCTGTTCTTCATCTTCAGAAATTTTCAGGTCGAAATTCCAAGTGGAAATGTATAAATCTGATTGTTAATGAAAGAATGGTGCCATTTCCCCACTACCTTGATGTGTAGCAATGATGTATTGATGTATTCGAATGAAAGATAATTCATCTGATGTATTTATGATTCATGGAATTTAATTTATGAGCTTCACAAGTTTCATGTTCAGTACTTAAGCATTTGGAGTCATTTTGATCAGTTTAATATCATTTGAAGAAGATTTAATGTCATTTCCCCCAAGGTTGAAACTAGTCTTTTTGCATTTGATTTAAGGGAGTTATAGAAGACATTAAAAGTTGAATGGTGATGCACATGAGTTCATGTTGATGTACTTTATATTTCCTCTGCTTCCATTCAGAAATTCGAGTTGGATTGAGTGCATTTGGAAAGTCATTTTCATCATTTACCCCTAGGGGATTTGAACCACAATTTACTAGTAAAAATCCCTATCTTGACCAGATTTGAAAGAGGAGTTGGAGAAGTCATATAAACACTCCAGAGAATCCATAAAAATTATAAATATGTCTTAATATCATCCAAGTACCTTCTATATCAATTTGGGAGAATTTGGAGTCATTTGGAGACCAAGGGACCAATACTAGTCAAAGAGAAATTGCTAGTAAAATACCATACATTGACCAGAATCTTAAAGGAGTTTGCAGAAGTGTTTTAATGGTCTTAAATAATACCTGAACATCATAATCAAGTCTTAATATCATTCATACACCTCCTCAGAATATTTGGGAGCATTTGGAACAATTTGGAGACCTAGGCATCAAAACCAGTCAAAGGTCGAATTAGGGAAAAAAGTGAAATTTTTCCATTATAATAAAATTCTTAAGAAGGGACATTACAAGAGATCCCCTTTCAACCATCAAGGATTCTACCTGCTGATTCAACTGAGTTTCTCTTCTTTCTAACTCATTTATTCGAGAATGGAAATTAGTTCGTTCTCCTTCCATAATTACTAACTGTACATTCAAGGAATCCCTTTCATATTCAAGGACTTGTTAATCCAGCAAAAGTTTTTCTTTCTCTGCTTCTATTGCATATCGCTTTCTTTTCATCTCAATCCCTTCACTTTGAGCTTGTACTAAATTAACCTTTAATTTTAAAATTTTTGTTTTGCTACGTTCTAAATCATCCATCAATTTATTCACATTATTTGCATTAGCCTGTGCAACAACAATATTCACAGAAGCAGTGAATTTCAGATCTTTGTTGGTACCTTCTACTAGAGTGCTCTCCTACACAGTCACAATATCAGGCTTTGTACCAATCTTTAATCTCTATTCCGATCTCCTTAGGATGGTCTTTCTTTTGGGATAAAAAACAATAGTGTGTAGATTTGCCACATAATGTTGCTTTGAGGGAGTAAATGGTGTGAGTCCAAGCTTAGCTAATGGGAGATGACCCCCAGTAAGTGGTATCTCTAATTCAGCAGGTTGGTCTACTTCCATATCCTGTGAATTCCGACTCTCTTCTTGAATTCTCTTTTCTTCCACAACTTTCTTGATCTTCTCTTCTTCTTCCCTTTTCTTATCAGCTTCCTCTTGTAATCTTTTATGTTCTTGCTCAACAACTTCCTTGTCTGCCTTTTCTTATTCCTCTTTAACTCTTGCCTCTTCTCTTTGTTTTCTTTCTTCCTCTTGCTTCCTCTTTTCTTTTTCTGCTGCCAAGGCTTCTTCCTGTGCTTTCTGTTGTTATGTCTCTTTTGAAGTTTCTTTGTCTGACTTGAACTTGTTCCTTATTTCCTACCAAAATGCTTGTTCAAGTCTGTCATGTTTTTGGCTATTCTATACACTTCCTTGTCTTTCAGGAAATGATATGTATATTCAAAATTGATATTGCATGCGACACAATGTTTAGCTTCCTTCTGTAACTTATCATTCCCGATAAAGATATTTTCTCCGAAGTGGTATGCTTCGAGGTCTTTCACAAAATTCCTTGTTCCTTTGACCTTAGTAAACTTGTATGCTCTGATGGTAAAATGAAGTAGAGGATAATATGACTTCTTATTTTCATTTAGAAAATGTATAAATCCGTTTGTGAAAACTTGTCTCACGACTTCCTTGTGAACTATGTAGTCTGTGACATATTTTGGCAAGAGAAGGACTCTTGGTGCCTCCGTACATCCGGATGTAAGTGCCCTCTAGCGTGAAATAATAATCTCCATACTCGCTGATCACTTCCAATGCATTATTTGACATGCAATTGGGCTCCTCATCAAAAATCAATTTATATAAAGGCATTATGAACTCTTTGCATAAGAGTTTGTAAAAGATGGCATGCTTATGAGCCCACATAATCTGGTAAGCAACATAGAGTGGAGTCTCATCTGGAACCCAATAACATCCCAATTTATAAAATGGGTTCCTAATCAAGATGCAATCAATGATGTAGGATGACATGAAAAAATATGCTTTCTTCTGTGTTAAACCTCCTTGAGCTGCAGATACTGCTGCAACCATACTCTCCGAAATAATATCTTCCCAATTAAAAACAATACCATGAGTGGTAATATGATACATGATCAACACCCATATAAGCTTGTATATGTTTGCATTTTCTCTCCCAAAGATTCTTCTCAGCATCATGGCTACAATCCTGAATGGGGTCTGCAAATTCCGCGAATCATGCTCTCCACTGGCTCTTTTCCTTAGTTGTTTTCACGGGAGAAGCGTTTTCT
Organism: Larix kaempferi; assembly: GCA_027924585.1. Lineage (NCBI taxonomy): Eukaryota > Viridiplantae > Streptophyta > Pinopsida > Pinales > Pinaceae > Larix > Larix kaempferi. The sequence continues at coordinate 46,309,730 of BSBM01000493.1, forward strand.
TGGCTCCCTTTCCCATTAGCTACCGCAATGATTCTAGATTTGACATCTATAAGGTAAAATCTAGCCTATTACCTCAGAGCAAGGGAATAATTCCGGGCGAGTTGCAGCTTTGTGAAGACTTGATTTTTTTAATGTTTTGATAAATCACCATCTCCTCAATAGAAGCATTAGGCACATCTTGATCTCTGATAAGTTGATATATTTCACCCCATTTGTATTCGGGGACTACTTCGGTTATAGCTTTGGTGTCTTCAAACAAGGTTTCCATAATAATTTTTGGCACAAATTCAATTTCTGAATCGGATTCTGCAACTTTAGCTTTGTGCTTGGAAGACCTTCTATACATATCTGAATCCTGTAATAAAAAGTAGTATCAGTGTATAAGAAACTGAAACAAAATTCCATTAGTTCAGGCTTAGTGTTGGTAAAAGTTGACTTCATCAAGCTTACTATTCATTTAATAATTTTTTTATTCAGTGCGGATCATTTTATGGAAAGAAAGTGTGCTTGCAACAAATTTCGTGGATATGAAACATCATTTCTTAGGTATGTTTCAAAAAACTAGTTCGTCAAGGTCACCATTTCTCCAGTGGTAGTTTATCAGTTTGCAGACTAGTTCCAATAGGTTTTTAGAAAACCGATAACACAACAAAATCATAACATTTACATTTTCAAATTAAGCATGAAGCTAACTCAAAATATGCTCTATTATGAAACTGAAAACACGAACGGAAACACTCCATATGAAAACTAGGGTAAACGGTTCATTATCATTTTAACTAAGAATCAAATTATGCAAGCCCGAATGTTCTCTCGATTGACCAAATCCAAATACTTAAGGTTTTACTCCCTCTCTCGACCCAAGTAAACTTCAAAAGAAACAATGCCGAAGACTCTCTATCAAGTAATCTATTGGTTTGGGATCATTGAAACTCGCAATGACAACGGTAGGATGTAAAATTGACAAATAAACGTGACTGGAAAGTAGTTGAAACCTGTGTTTAAGCTAGAAACTATTATCAAAATCAACAAAACCTAGACCGACGAGCTTAAATTGTGAAAAACCAAAAACGGTTTCAACCTAACTCCAGTTTTTCCTGCCAATCCAAAACAAACGAAAAATTCCTAACGGATGCAATAGTACCTACCTGGTATTGTAGTCGTGATTCGACAATGAGGAGGATCCATATGTCATTGGGTGCTCTGACAAAGATTCACGAAGTCACTTGGGCGTACGATGTTTCAACAAAGTGTAAAAATGACAAGAAATACCCCCCTTTTAAACCAAGGAATTAACCCTAAATAGTAAATGAGCATTAATGCTATGCCGACTGAGCAAACCTTTTCACATGATGTTACATCGAATCGGAGGTTAAAAAGATTTTAAAAAAATAACATGTTTCGATGTCAAAACACATTTTACGTCGGCCATATTTCGAATCAAAAATGAATTTTACGCCGGGTTGTTTCAGATGTTTGGTGGATTTTACGACGGGAAGTTTTCGGGCTTAAAAATAATCCTATACCAAATCCTGTTTCGGACTGGAATCAAATTTTTACACCGTTTATGTTTCAGAGATCAAACCAAAATTACTTCGACGTGAAAAAGAGAGCAAGCTCCAATCATGTATCAGGCAAAAAACCGGTTTAGTAGTGATCTATTCGACGGACAATTGGCGCGAAATTTTATTTTGAATCGACTGTCTCAGAGAGAAATTCCATTTTCCCCCGATCACATAAAACTATTCCTTCTCTGACTGTTTCGGCGACAAAACGAATGTTGCTCCGATCGTTTTGACGACAAAATGAATGTTGCTCCGATCGTTTCGGCGACAAAACAAATTTTGCTCTGAAACAGTAAATCCATAAAACATTCTAAGTGTTAAAATTTTCTAAAGCAATAAAAAAACAATATTTTTTTAGATCTAAAGAATAAAAAGAAGGTAAAGACTAAGAATGCATTCATAAATCAAAATAAAAAGGAGGGGTCCTATAATTTCATGCGAATTTTGGGGAAGTAGGTTGCAGTTGCAACATAATTGTAACTTTTTCCAAGCTCTTGAAGTCAACACATATTCCGAGTCATTTTGGTTCGTACTTCTTTTTCTAGATGACCATAGGACTGACCCATTCTTCCTTGTCAACCAGATAAATAATGTCTACTGCTAGCATGTCTTGGATTTCTTTTTGTAATTTTTTTTTATACTTAGGGGCTAGTTTATATGGCGTCTTCTTGATTAGTTTCACATTTGGTATAAGCTCAATTTTCATTTCACCCATCTCCTTTATTAATACTTCTAAATCTTTGTAGTCCCTTACAAATACATCTTGATATTTTGCTAAGGGGTCAATGATTTCTATTGTCTATTTCTTCGAATAGTAGTCACCGATTTTTTTATTTTTTTTTTTGATTGGTCGTCATTAGAAATGTTTACTTAATTTTTATTTATGTATCCATCCATTCCATGCACTTTGATTCGTCAAGCTTCCTTTCTCCTTGTTTGAATTCATTTTATTTTTTGGGGAGATGATTTTGTTCTTATTTTCTATTTCGACTTGCTTTGTTATTTTCAATATAGATTTCATTTTCTTTGTAACTTCAAAGTGACCCATCCTCCATTATAAGCTTTTTCCTAGAATTTTTTTTCCATGTCAATCCGTCTTATTTTCAAGTTTTCATGGCATGTTATTTTATTACAAGTTGAAGTCGACCTTATGTCGACTTTCAATTTTCCCTTGTCTTTAATATTATCACCAACTGGTTTTTCAATGAATTGTTGATTTTCTTGAACTGCTTCCTCCAAGTTTGCTTTCATTGGTACAAATGAGAAATCTTTCACAAAATTTTCTTTATTGTTTTTCCAATTCCATGTGTCTCCTTGTGCTTCGTCAATTTTGTACAATTTGTACGATAGCTCTTCCAAAGTATTAGGGAACATATAAGGCCAAATTCTTTCATCTGTATATTCGATTCTTCTCCATTTTTTATCACATTCTTCAAGAATTTGTCGAATTGAGTTGTCATTGCTAGTTTCCTTCCTTTGAACTCTTCTACAAATTAGGTAGTTTCCATGGTCCAAGTCTGTAATCGTGGGGCATGAACACCCCACCACCGAGTAACTTGTCCTATGAATGATTACACTAGGGTTTGTAGTCAACCTTGATCTCCCACATTCTTTGATACCTCATTGGCGTGGCAAACATGAGAATACTTCTCTTTACCTCTCTTTAATCTTTAAATATCGATGGTGTCAATGTAGTCGATTCTATATCCGTGGGAATTAAGTTGGGGTACTATTGAAATTTTTTCTCTTGAATCATTAGTACCGACTAAATGGAAAAAAAACATGTCTTAAGCCTATCTCTGTGTATAGACTCAATTGTCCAACAGTCTCTTGCTCTTGCTTCATAATTTTCCATTTTCCAATCGTATAATTTTGTGTTTGAGTTTTTCCCTATTGACAAGGGTGTACTCAAATATAATTGTCCTTTGTTGTTTATTCAACATGATCCGTGTTTCCTTGGATTACTTGGTAGATCTCTATGATATCCCCTTCTTCATCACATGGCTCCGACCAAGGGTTGCCTTCTTTTGGATCAAGAGTAATAATTATTCTCCTCCCCTCTCCTTTTAATTTCCTTTTTCCTTTTTCGAGAGATATGATTTCTTTCATTTTCCATCCCCAAGGTCCATTGACTAATCCAAAATATGTTGTTGTTCCTTCAACTAAATTGATTACCTGAAAGTTAGCTTATGTTGTTATTCCCATGATGCTTATTTCAACATTTCTTTGTAGCCCAATGGGTTCAAAAAACCTATGATTTACTAATTTTAAGACATTTATTCACCTAACTAGGATAGGTATTCCCATTTTCATCCATGTGCTCTTTGGAAGAGTATTTAGTTGAGAACCAAAGTCGACTATGACTTTTGGAATAAAGTACACCTAGATTTCTAAATTAACCTATGGGTTGTAATCATTGGTGGATTTTTCTTCTTGATTTAGATGACATATATTTTAATCTTTTTATTGCCTTCCATATAATTCTTTAAAAGTTCAATTAATGCCAATAGTCAAGTAACATATTCTTATTCACTTTAAAGATCTAGATGTAGCAGGTTTGTCTGGTTGGATTTTCCCTTGTTTATGAATTCGTAGGTCATCTTCTTTGGATATTTTTTTCAAATAGTCCTATGGATTCTTTAATGATTGGTCTTTCCTTCTTTGGGATGAGGATATGTTCCTTTCCCTTTTTGTTAGTTTGTGCAAGCAATTCTTTCTGTAAATTTGTATGCTCTTCCTTCTTAGCTCTTGATTTGTCCACCACAGGTAAGTTTTTGGAATTGAGGGATTTGTGCTTTGGAATGCTTTGGAGAATGTTCACATTCTTTTTATTCATTATTTTCTTAAGCACAATGGGACAATATTCTAGGGAGTGGTATCCCACCTCACATTTAGTGCAGTATTTTAAATCTATCACATCTTTCAATGGATAATCAGGACTTATGTGGTCCTCTTCAAAACATATGAAGCAATATTTATTTTCAAACCTTCCTTGACCTCCATTTCAACCACCTATATCTCTATATCAACCACTACCACCATATCTGCCTCTTCCTCTGCGTTGGTACCCACCACTTTGTTGGTTTTGATCCGATAACTGTTTATGGTATATTATATGATCATTTAATTTGTTTTTTCCTTTCAATTGGAACTTTGTTGTGTTGTACGAAGCTTCCTCATGGATGGTGCACCATTTAGGTTTGGTAATTATTTAAATTATGTGGACAATATCATGTGGAGTGGTACAACACATTTTCACAAATTTCACAAAAGCATTCAATACGTACTATCCTAACTTATTAGCGTCTTTCAATCCATTCTCAATATTTACATTTGTCTTTGGTGTGTCCATTTTTTTTGCATAATGTGCACCATAAGTTGGATCACTTTGGTGCAAGTTCGCGGATAGATCTTCGCATTATTTCGAATTTTTCCTCCAGTTACCTGTTTGTCATTGTGGTTGCACTATCGTCATTTGACTCAATTTGTTGAGTTTTGCTAAGGGATTATTTATATGATTCTATCTTATGCATTCATTGAGGTGCTTTGATTCTCTGTAGCAATCTGGCAATGAACCACTTTACTAAGAGCCCACTTTCAATTTGTAAGGATTTGGATGAGCAAATCCTGGATCTTTTTATCATAATCTCTTACTAATTCCCTTGGCATTTGTTTTATTTCTTTCAATCTTTGTGTTGCTAGATGTTTGACATCCTCGGTCTTGAAAAATTGTAAGAATGCTTATTTGATTTCACTTTTTCTTTTGTTGTAATTTTCTGTGTAATTCATACACCATGCGAGAGATATTTTTCTCAATGCTCTAGAAAATTGTGTTATTTGTTGTGTCTCATCAGTGAAATCCATGGTGTCCCTAATCTTCTTACATATAAACAAATGTATTCTAGGATTTTCACCCTTCTCATAGATAGGGAGATTTCCAACATTGTTGTGAGGCATGCTTGCAAAATCGATAAGAATTAACAAAGGTGGTGGTGGTGAAGGCGGTTGATTATGGTTTGACAAAATCGAATGGGTTGATTGAGCCAATTGACTCAACTGCACTAGGTGGGTCAACTGAGTCAACTGATTGCTTCTTCAACCACTGTTTCTTGACTAGGTCTTCTTGATTTTCAACGACAACTTCTTGTTGCTTAATTTCATTTGTCTAACATTGCTAATATTTATACTTAAGGAAACCATTTGGTCGTGCCTCTTCAATACACCTATCACTCACTGGAATTTGAATTTCCATAGATACTAAATTCAATAGGGGGCCATTTATGTGAGATCCTTGAATCAAACAAGCAAGTCATTTTGATTATTTTCAAGCATGATACTTATCCAATTTCCTTCTCTTTCTAGTCTTTGGATCTAGATATTGTCAATAATTTTTCTATTGTCATTGAGTTGACTCCATGCTAAGGAAGTGTCAGGTTTGACATGTAAATTATGCCTTAGGATTTCATTGACTATGATACTTTGTCATGTCGTATTGGCTCCAATACGTATCACGTTTTGAATCGTCGACTTCCATTTCATCTTCATTATCTAAAATGTGTAGGGCTCCCAAGCCTGACTCTACAATTTACAAGTCTTCCTCCAAGATAGGAACCTTCATGGCTACTTCCTCTTCCATGTCCAATCGACCATCTATTGACTTGAATAGGGTTATCTCTCCACTGACTAATCGTTCCTCTTGAATGGAAGCTTCCAAAACTGTCATAGTTACTTCCTCTTTCACACCCGATTGATCTACGTAGGATGACTCAAGTAGGGTTAGTATGTTATCGACCTGTCGCTCTGGTTCTTCTTTTGGCATTCTTAATCAACATGGTTCTGTGACCTCCTAAATTTCTACTCTCATTTTTTTTTCTTTTATCTCTTTCCAATTTTTGCAAGTCAATTAAAGGCCTGTATTTTTCCATTTTTTTTTTTGTTATTCTCTTTAACTCTTCATCAGGTGTATATTCTCTTTCAATCAATTGTTGTGTCCATTGTCTTCTAGGCATCCTTATTTTATCTGGTCCCCTTCCTCCTTTAATGCAAGTTGAATAGGACTTTTATTCTTCGAGGCATCTCACGATGTTCTACCCCGCCATTGTCAACTTCAAGTTTACTCTTGATCGACAGTGGTAGTCATCGGTCAAAAAATACTCCCACTCTTCTTGTTTCCTTTTCCAATCAATTGTGAGAGGGGTGTGTACCGAAGGATGGGATTCTACAATATGGGTTATGTGCTTTTCGATGATAAATTCATGCAACAATTTTGACACCGTACATAGGACATTATCATGCAATTCATTGTAGAATCTTCTCTTCGCATTGTCCATAGATGCTCTCTCCTCAATCGCTTGTTCTTCACATAATTCATGGACAATATGTTCTACCCACTCATAGAGGTTTGTTCGGCCCTAGTTACTTAAATTTGACAACAACTTCTTTTCCTTGACACTATTGTTCATGTGCAAGCCTATCAAGAAACTTATTTATCTCCACATGGACTAAATCCAAGTAATTTCCTAGGTTTCTACGAAAAACTGTGTTTTGGCCTGTGCAATTGATAGTCAGTTTCTTCTAGTGTAATTTTTCAAATAGTTTTCAAGTTTATTGTGCCACCATTGACGAATATCCTCTTCACTTAGCATCTATGCATGCATGCACTATGTTCCAGACCCATATCATGTACTATCAATAATGGAACCAATGTTGTAAGCTATGAGATTACACAGTAAACAATTACTAGTAGTGCACATAACCAAGAATACATTATACAACAAAGTACTATACAAGCAAGCATACATAGAGAGAGGAAAGAGAGAGAAAAGTAGAAGTGGAACCAACAATAAATAGTCTTTATTATATGTTTGATCCAACAATTCCTTTATATTATAGATTCATGTCTATATATATGGTTACAATCATGGAGGGTAGTTACAATTTCCTTAACTACCTCGATTTCCTTAACTACCTCAGTTGATCATCTTGACTAAGGAGTCAATTGACCCGACTATTAGTCAAGTATATTCCCTAGTCAACTAAGTTGATTAGGCTTCTCCAACATGTATCAATGTGCTGACCAATTGAGTGACCTTGACTAGGTCAATTTGGACCCACTAAGTGGAAGAATTGAGGTCAATTCATTAACTAGGACTGCCTTGAGGGATCAAAGTTGACTAAATACATTGTAATTTGCAAGAAAACTAGTTCGATATTATAAATATATGAGCTCATGTGGTGAGTGATTGAGTGTGAAGAATATGATATGATGAATATACATTGTATGTTCTATGTTGTAGTGTTGTAATGGTGTCTTTAGAGACCATAGACGTCTAGCTTGAATATCTTTTTTTATCTCTACATTGCACCTATGAATTCTAAACATGGTAGCAAAGCTCTAGGATTTGAAGATCCTAGTTTAGCTCTAGGAGTTTTGAGTTTTTCACATCATAGGAAGATTGCATATGGTTATGTGCTCTTAAGAAGTAGGATTTACAAGGAATCAACTTGTTTTTTCACTTGCAAGGTTTTAAGTCAAGGTTTGTATAAGTAATATGGGTCTAAGAAAGATCCAATTGTGCTAAGTGGGCATAATTATTGCATGTTGGTGTAGGAAAGGGGGAGTTTACCAAAGAGAAAATGGTTATGGTAGTTTTAAAAAATTGTGGTTCTTACTCCCAAATATGGCCATGAGAAGTTCTTACTTAATGACAAGAAGGATGACACTGATGACCTATACATATCGAGGGAGATTTAGCTCCATATTAGTCGTATCATTTTCCCAAATGAAGTATGGAAGAACATGAAGAAGTCAAATTATGCAACTTAAGAAAGAGTTGATCTCTTTGGAACTTCCCTTTTTACAATGATTAAGGATTATTTGGTTCATGTTAAGGAGATGCAATTGAGCTAGGAAAACGTGGGAAATATTTCCCAAAGGAGGAAGGATAATAGATAGAATTTATTCTAATGAATTAAAAAATATGTTATGATTTTTATGTTCAACATTTTATGCAAATTGAGCTTTGAGGAAGGAAGATGGTAAGGATGAACCCTTTGTCTCCTTTCATAGCTAACTGATTAGGGAATGAGTGAAGCTTCTTGATGAAGGAAAGCTTAGTGATGAGTTGTAGGAACTTTTCACGAAAGGAAAAGGTAGAAAAAATTATGAGGAAAGATGTTGATACGACAATTTGGAAAGAAGCCATGGAGGAGACCATGATCATAATCATGATGCTCTATTGGATAGAAGGAAGTAGTGGACTTCGAGAGAGAAATTGACTAAGAAGGGAGAACACACAGACTTGTTGTTATGATGGTAAATACATGGCATGAGAATATCATTTGAAGAAGGCCAATGGTCCCTAGGAGAATGTTAAAAAGATTGGAGGTGAACAATGGATCAACAATGTCATTTTAGAATGCAAGGGTGATAATTCTAATTCTTCTCAAGCATTGCATGCTTGTAGTTCTCATAGGGAATGGATAGTGGATTCCTGATGTTCACATCACATGGCTAAGGATGCTTCTCTATTTTCTCTTTGTGTAAGGTCAAAGAATATTTTTTGTTGTTGTAGATGATTATGCTCTTACTATTGTAGGGAGTGGCAGGGTTGAGTGTGAACATGGTGTGATTATTGATGTTTACCTTGTACAACACACTACAATTTTGTTGTCTATACCATGACTTATTTACATAGGAAATACGGTTGAGTTTTGACCCAATATGTTTGTTGTGAAAGATATGAATAACAATTTTGTTGTTAATGTTGCATAATGAATTATTGACTCCGAGGACACACTTTACAAGTAATATGAATTTAAGGATTCTAAGAAAGAAAATGGACCATGTGCTCTTATGGCCATAACTTATGATATAATCAAAGTCTGGAATGAAATATTAGGGCCTCAAAACTTTGGGAGTATGAAGTTGATGGTTGTACGGAATATGGTTCATGGCCTCCCTAGGGTAGTTCATCCAAAAGGTGTGTGTGAGGGATGTGTTATTGGAAAACATCAGTGAGAACGGTTGAAAAAGTGAAGGCATGAAGGGTAAAGACACAAATGGAGTTTTTTCATAGTGATGTTTGCACAATGAATCTTCCCTCTCTAGTTGATGCAAGGTATGTTTTAACCTTCATCGATGATATATATAGGTTTACTTGGTTATATTTCTTGAAGAAAAGGATAAGTTCTTTGAGAAGTTCAAGAAATTTAGGGGATTCACTGAAAAATAATGAAATCAACCTATCAAGTGTTTATGATATGATAATGGAGGAGAATATGTTGGTCATGCTTTTGAAGGAAACCTGTCTCATAATGGGATCTTAGGGTAGTGAACAATACCTTACACTCCTTAGTAGATTGGAGTTGTTGCATGGAAGAATAAAACCTTAACTAAGATGGGTTGGTGCTTAATGCAAGAGAAAGGCACATCAACCCTTTTTTGGGCATACATTGTTGCCTACTCAATTTACATTATGAATAGAGTTTTGGCTAGAGAAAAATGGGATGTTACTCCCATTGAGAAATGGAGTGGACATAAACCATCTAATGAACATCTCAAAACTTTTGGATGTATGGCTTAGGGTCACATTCTAGAAGAGAAGCAATAGAAGTTGGATCCCAAGAGTCATCCTTGTACTATGGTAGAATATTTTAAGAGTTGAAAGCCTATATATTGTTTGATCCAATCAAATAGAGAGTGCTATGTCAATGAGATGTATCTTTGAGGAGAAGGCATCAAATGCTACCTTACTAACATATTTTTCCAGCGTTTCAGGTAGCAATCCAATCAAAAGTTTGTGCATTGTTGAATCTTCTAGCCTCAATTTGGAAAGATTAGTCCACACTCTGATTCGATTAGCACATTTTCACCGATATCTATTCATATTTTTACCATTGGATTCACTGCAAGTTGATTTTCTAATGTTGAATACTCTAACAACACAACTAGTTCTATTCATGATGGACATGCTGCAGAGACACTTTTGCAAGGGATATTTGACATCTCAAGTGAGTAGATAAGATGATTAAAGCTACTAATGTTGATACAAGTGATGTGACTAAATTGAGGAAGACTCGATATCATAAACAACAAAGAAACGTTGCATGTGAGTTAAAGACATGTGATCCTAAGACATATCCAAATGCACATAACATACAACAATGGGAGAATGCAGTGATTGAAGAATACAATTCCATACTGAAGAATCATACTTGGGAATTGGTTTCTTGACCACACGGAAAGAATGTAGTGAAATGCAAATGGGTCAATAAGGCTAAATTTTCTTTAGATGGTCTCATTGAGATACACGCTTATTTGGTAGTGAAGGATTTTCTCATCGGGGAGGAATTGATGACATGGAGACCTTTGCCCTTATAGCCAACATGCATTTTATTTGAGTAGTTCTTTCTCTTGTTGTGAGTTTTGGTTGGGAGGTACAACATATGGATGTAATTAGTATTTTTTACATGCATATCTTAATGAAGAGATTTATATGGAGTAGCACCTTCGGTTTGTGCAAGATGGCGATATTGTATGTAGACTAAATAAGTCTTTGTAATGTTTGAAACATGCCCCTTTGGTATGGTAATATGGGAATATTGACCAATTCTTTCTCCATCATGATTTTAAACATTGTGAATCTGATCACAGTGTTTATGTATAGTGTGTGAATGATAAGGTTTTGTTGAGTGTCTTACAAGTTGATGATTTAATTATCAATGGATATAGTTACGAGTCCGTTCTTAGTTTGAAAGGGAAGTTGCAGGATACACTAACATAGGTCTATTATATTTCTTTCTTGGCATCCAAGTTATGCGGTTGGAAGATGGTAAAGATGATATCTTCATCTCTCAACATAACTATGCACTAGATCTCTTTAAGAGATTTAGGATGGGAGACTCTAAGCCTTATTCCACTCGATATCAGTGGGGAGTGAAATTGACTAAGAATTTTGATTCTTTCAAATTCGATGCTAATATGTACATGGAAATTATTGGCAATGACATTCATTTAACTCATAGTAGCCCAGATCTTTCCTTCATTGTTACTATGGTATCTAAGTTCATGTAGGATTCGAAGTAGAGCCATTTGTAGGGAATAAAGAGATTGTTTGGTATGTTAAAGGCACACATCAATTTGACACTAAGTATCTCAATATACATTTGGCTTTGTTGGTTTGATATATTGACCCTGATTGTGTTGGTGATGAGGATGACTTGAAGTCGACTTTTGGGTAGGTATTTTGCCTTCGTTTTGGTCCAATTGTTTGACTATGCAAAAACAAGTTGTTTCATTATCCACTATTGAAGTTGAAGTTGAATACATATGTGTAGTGAATGCTGGAATTGAGGCTGTGTAGATTCGCATCCTGATGGGTGAGTAGGGATTTCCTCACAAGAATCAACTACAATGTATTGTGACAATCAAAGTGCAATATATCTGGCTCATGACCTTGTTGTACACAATAAAATGAAGCTTGTTCAACTTCATGCCCATTGCTTGAAGTGGTTGGTACATGAGAATGCAACATCTCTTGTTATTATCCACTATTGAAGTTGAAGTTGAATACATATGTGTAGTGAATGCTGGAATTGAGGCTGTGTAGATTCGCATCCTGATGGGTGAGTAGGGATTTCCTCACAAGAATCAACTACAATGTATTGTGACAATCAAAGTGCAATATATCTGGCTCATGACCTTGTTGTACACAATAAAATGAAGCTTGTTCAACTTCATGCCCATTGCTTGAAGTGGTTGGTACATGAGAATGCAACATCTCTTGTTTATTGCAAGACAATTGATCATATTGCTAATATTTTTATGAAGCCATTGATGAAACCAAAGTTTGTTAACTTGTGTTGCACCCTTGGGATTTAGGGTGTTGTCATTATCATCGAGTGTCTTGCTAATGCCACATCCTTATCCTTCAACCTGTGTTTAAGGGGGGATGTTGGAATGTGTAAATCCAACTTGAAGTGTATTTGTGGCCAAAACTAATAAGTGATCATGACCATGTTGATTGGGATTGAAGGGATGCAAATCCACTGATTGAATAAATGGCTAAGCTTTAACTGGTGCAATAATTGCAGTCAACTAACTCATTGGGACTACCTCAAGTGATCAAAGTTAACTAGATCTACCTTGGTTTGTGAGAAATTAATGAGATACTTAAGTATAAATATATGAGCTCATGTAGTGAGCAAATGCGTGTGAAGATATGATACGATGAATATACATTTTATGCTCTATGCTTCAGGGATATAATGGTGTCTTTAGATGCCATTGACTCTCACCTCGAATGTCTTTGTTTACTTCTACAATGCACCTATGAATTTTAACACAACCTCGCCTTGGAGAAGAAGCGAGTAAGATATTGGTTTCACTCATCCAAAAATATGAGATGGTGATATTGATAATGTAGCCAAAGATTTCATTAGCTTCGCTAGAAGTATCTGTCTTGTCCATTTCCACATGAAGTTGAAAGACCATAAAAAAATAATATCAAGAGTTTCATCAACGAGATATGCCAAAAATGCCAATCTTGAGTTCGATTCCTTGTGATGGGAGTTTAAAGTTAGATGTGTGAGGCATTTCAACAACAACAAAAACAAGGCTTTACTAATACGTGATCCCTTAATTATAATAGACACGAAGAGATCTCACGAGTCAAGGAAAGGATCAACATGTAATTCAATTGAGAGGAGATTGACAAATGATGTACTCTTAATCTTGACACTCACAAAAACTCCATCCATCTCGTGTCCAGTAGTATCACAACACATGTGTCCTTGCTAATAAACTCTTCAAACTCTCATAATAAATAGTGAATTCCCCAAAAGATCTAACAATTTGTGACTATCTTATCAAACATTAACATGTTTTCATACTTATTAACTTGAAACCTATTAATATAAACATTTCAACTCAAACCTCTAATCCTTTGCAACTTATCCAATTCTCAATTCCCTTATGTGTTCCCTTCCTCAACTTCATAATCATTTCATATGAAATTTCTCAACAATTTATCCACATATCAAGTCCTTTATGTGTGTGTGTGTGTTTTTTTTTTCCGAAGATGGAAAAGCCTATCATAACTCAGTTGTCAAACTGGCATTGAGGACAACCATCACTGGCTGCTATCCACAAATGTGAATTGACTCATCACCGTTATTCAAGGAAAACCACGCCACCTGAAATAATCCGCTGGTGGTCCGTAAGGGAGTAGACTTCCACTCTTTCCAGATACCTATAGGTCTTAGGCTGTTAACCTATTTCTTTATGTCCGAGGAAGACGAGCTTTTAGCCAATCTGAAGCAGTTTAAAGTCTTACTCCATAACCAATCAATCCCTTTATGTGTTGTCTTCCTTGCTTCACAACGTAGGGTAATAGATAAAGTGAATATTGTGTACATGGCAAGAGTGTTGCTTTTCAATGAAGATTTGGTATAGACACTCTTGTAAATAAATTTTATAGGAAGTCAATTTCCAAGTTTCCAACACTTTTACAAACGAAGTTAGGACGCTGCCCAGTCAAGTCAGTCATTCGAAACTGGTCGGACGGCGTTACCCAGCCCATTTGAAAATTTGTTTGCCCTGGCCACTAATGAAACCCTCACATAGCGACCGAATCCAAGGCCAGGATTTTCCGCCATTTCTCTAAACGTTGTGCTGCAGAATCTATCCGTTGGGAAACTGAGTGCGCGTGCGAGAGGGAGAGAGAGAGCGCGCGGATTATGTATGCTCAGATCATCATGTGGTGTTACCTCTAATTGTTATCACTTACAATGACTGTCTCCACACAAATTCAGGTATTCATAACAAGCAACAGGAGAAAATGTTCTGCAAATACAAATAAAATCAGTACTACCAGTAGAGCATTTAATAATAATTCATTTGAAAGAAAGGGCTAAACAGCTGCATTACAGTTCCTGTCTTTTGGGCCTCCCAGGCCACAATTTCTTGACTGAATATACAGAGCAATATCAAATCCATTGGCAATTAGAATGGATGAAAGACTTGGGCAGGAGCTGCAAAGCTTCTGGAAGAATCCAGTGTCTAGGGACAGAATAGTCTTTGTGGGTTCCGACGATTCAGATGAATTCGGTCTCTTCTGTTGGGCTATGGAGAGATCTTATATTGTTGGAATGGACAGTGAGTGGAAGCCCTCCTTTCTTTCAAATATCAGCGGCAATCCCCGAGTCTCGATTTTACAGATCGCTTGCAGGATTTATGATTTCGATGATGACGGACAGAAGTCAAATAACATTAATGCTTGCAACACTGAAACAGATGTTTATCAAAGTGGATATGATGTTGGCAATGGGGGTAGAGATTTGTCCCAAAAAGAGGCCCAATGGAGACACAAAATGTTCGGAGGAGTTGGTGATTCGCAAGGGCATAAAGTGCAGGAACTGGTGTTTTTGTTAGACTTGCTGGCTCTCCCAGTTTCGTCATTTGGGAAGACATTAAAATCTGTGTTCGTCTCTCGGGACATACTGAAGTTGGGTTTTAGGTTTAAACAAGATTTGATGTACTTGGCTGGATCTTTCTCCAGAGAAGAGGTTCATTCTTGCTTTGACAAGGTGCTTGCATTTTCCTTTTCTTTACTTGTCACTTACTGTGGTTTTCCAGCTGCTTTACACTTATGCTGTTTTTTAATTATCATTTGAACAATATTTATAATTTGACGAAGTAGCTTCTCCTATCTCGAGTTCCTAGTATTCTATTTTTCTTCTTCCTTTGCTTTTCTAGTTGCTCTTTTGCTCCTTTAATATTTAGAGCTATGTTAACCAGATGGGAGAAACATGACTAGGAAACTCCTTCCTGTTTTTGTCTTAGCCACAGAGAGTAACGAGGTGCTCTACAGCCCAGTGTGTGGGAGATGTTGTAACGCGTAACGTTGTGTAACATGCCGTTCCCATAAAAAAATGTAAATGATTTTGGCTTAAACAAAAAATATTAAATAATATTGATTTCATCTTAAACTTAGATATATCAAGCACGGGATCAAGTATCTCGAGGTGTAAACTTTTTCTTAATGTGTAAAAAATTTAAGATAAAAAAATTTACACCTCAAGAAATTGGATCCCTCTCGGTGCTTGATAGATCCGGGTTTAAGATGGATCTATGCCGGTTATATGCATAATGGGAAGGGGCAGTTTCATATTTATTGTCCCCCGAAACAATCTAGGTCCATTTCTTGTTTCTTGTTTTTGGTAAAATAGGTTCATAAACTCAATTCCATGGTAGCAGATTAAATTTGTTTTTTATATGAAAAAATAAAAATTTCAGTTACTTTTTATCTTATGTATATATATAAAGGGCAACAATTTGATTTGGCCTAATGGTTAAGAACATGTGTTTTCTCCTAGGAGGTCAAAGGTTCACATCCGAAGTGGGGTAGGGTATGTACACCCCTCTCTCTCTCTCTCTGTGTATATATATATATATATATTCAAAATTATGAAATTTATATATGGACAAACCTAATGCTGAATTTTATTTGAATTTCATCGAGCAATTCAAATTTATTTGAATTTCATGTTCGTCAAACCCAAACCTGAACCTGAACTATTTCCAACCATTGAGGTGTAAATTTTTCGTGCCCTAGGTGACTGCTGTCCCATGCCTTTTTATCAAATAAATTCAGATCTTAAAATTTACTTAATAACATAAATAAATCTGAGCATGCATTAATCACACAAACAACGGAAGTATAAAACATGGAATTTGAAACTCTGTCCTTCAAAATCAATTTATCATTAATATTCAAAACTTACATGGACACCTAAAACACAGGATTTTTTGCCTAACAATGAGGAAAAACGACAAACATATTTGAGAAGAAGCTGCTGCCAGATTTGTCCGAATAGTAGTACGGCTTGTTCGTACGACTGTACTGATCCGTACGGGTCTGTCTGTACGACTGTACGGAATTTTGTACAACTCCATAGAAATGCTGCTTCTGTCTTGTTCTTTGACCTACTGAACCTGCAAGTCAATCTTTTCTCTGCTGCCCTGTTTTTAATCTCTCTCTTGGCCTCTTTCTTCGTCTTCGGACAAAATTGTCTTCATGAAGAATGAATGTATATTTTCCCTCTACTTTGACTTGCTTTTATTCTTTAGCTGAAACCCTAATCTACCAATAACCTAATCTCACTGTGAGATCAACGGTTGAGAATAGTCTATCACTAATACATTAAAATTCACTTTATTAGACAACATCTAATTAAAAGACTTTCACTTTATAAATAAAGTGAATTACAAAATAGATTTATTTTGGATGACTTCCTGCATGTTTGACACATAACCTATGCGGAAGTTCTTGTCCGAGCTACAAAACATCAACACTTCCTCTTAGCGAGAATGGAATTCTGCACCAATCCAAGTTTGTTTTTGAACGCTTCAAACTTCCCTTTTGGTAAGGGCTTGGTCAAAATATCTGCAACCGACTGATCTGTGGGTACATATTGGAGTTTCATTGCTCCCTTTTGAATCCTATCTCGAATGAAGTGATACCTGATCTCAATATGCTTGGATTTGTCATGATAAACTGGGTTCTTAGAGAGCTTGATACAATTCTGATTATCACAGTATATCACTGTGGGATCTAACTCTTGATCAAATAAACCTGCTAGCAACTTGTGAAGCCAGATGGCTTCACAACTAGCTATACTCATTGCCATGTACTCTGCCTCTGTTGGATTGAGTGCCACGAAAGTTTGCTTCCGGTTGAACTAGGATATCATCGTTCATCCCAAGCTGAAGCAACACCTTGAGGTGCTCTCCTGTCTGATGTACTGTCCGCCCAATTTGAGTCTGTATACCCATGCAACTTCACTTCACCATCTCCAAGATATCTCAGTCCATACTCCACTATGCCCCTCAAGTATTTGAGCACATGTTTTGTTGCTACCCTATGCTCCTGCCTCAGCTCCACCATGAACTGGCTCAAGGTGTTCACTGCAAAACATATATCTGGCCTAGTGTTGACCAGATACATCAAGGAACATATCAACTATTTGTACAGTGTGGGATCCACCATATTTGAATTTGAAGTAGTGACCTTCTTTAGGTTAGTGGTCATCAGTGTGGCCATGGGCCTGCAGTCCTCCATCTAGAATCTTTTTAGGTTCTCAACTGCATACTTACCTTGCCCAAGAAAAATAACCCCTTGTCTCTGCCAAATCTCCAACCCCAAGAAGTAATGCATCAAGCCAATGTCCTTCATCTCGAATTCAACTGCCATATCTACCTTGCACCCTGCAATGAGCTTCTCTGAACCTGTGAGAAACATGTCATCTACATATAGCACCAATATGAGCAGATCAACCTCAACGAATATGAAATATAAGTTGGGATCTGTTTCACTTTTGGTGAAGCCCATGCTCTGCAAGTATCCATCGATCCTGGAATACCATGCTCTTGATGCTTGCTTGAGTCCATACAGGGCCTTTTTCAGCCTGCACACATGGGATTCCTTCCCATTGACCTCAAAGCCCTGAGGCTGCTCAATGTACACTTCTTCCTAAATTATCCCATTGAGGAAATTGTCTTCACATCCATCTAATGTTTCCTCCATCCCATGATGGAGACTAAGGGCATCACTGCTCTAATGGAAGTGTACCTAGAGATTGGAGCAAATGTGAAATGTCTCCTCGTAATCCACTCCCTCTTTTTGGGAGAATACTTTCGCCACGAATCTCGCCTTGTACTTCTCTATGTTGCCATTTGCCACATGCTTGATCTTGAAGAGCCATTTAGAAGTCACCATTGAATTCCCCTCCTGTCTAGGCACAATGTCCCAAACATCATTCTTCATGATGGAGGTGTACACCACCATGGCATCCCTCCAAATCTGCTGGTCGGTTGCCTCTTGAAAATTAGACGGCTCAGAATCTATCATGCTGCTCATCAATGCCATATATTTTGGAAACTTTTTCGGAGATCTGCTCTCCCTGAATGTGCTCCTAGGAGCCTCAACTTGCTCCTGAGCATCCCTCAATATTTGAGTGAACCATCGAGGTCTCTCGACAAAATTGGTAGGAGCTAGTGGCTCCTCCTTTGCATTTGAAGGCTACTGCCCCGAACTGGAAGTTGCTGGTGACCTTGGCTCAACCTTCGGAGCTTCCTGCTCCTCATCCTCTATTACTGGTAATGGCTTATGAGACTTCCTAGATGCAAAGTCTTCCTCAAACATTACATCCCTGCTTACAATTGTCTTCCTTTCTCTTGGAGTATAGATCTTATAAGCCTTTGAATTCTCACTATAGCCAACAAATAAACCCTTCTTGTTGGAAGGATCCAACTTAGTCCTCTTTTCCACTGGTATATGGATGTAAAATGGACAATCAAAGATGCAGAAATGACTCCCTTCGACTTCACACCAGTGAATGCCTCCTTTGGTGTCTTGTCCCCCAAAATCCTATGAGGACACCTATTTTGGATGTAAATTGTTGCATTGCATGCTAATGCCCATAGAAACTTTGACAAATTTTGGTCATGTATCATGGCCTTAGCAACCCTTATGATGGATTGGTTCTTCTGCTCCGCAACCCCATTGTGCTGTGGGTTGTAAGGAATAGTGTACGCCCTCTTGATTCGTACATCCTTGCAAAAATCCTCGAAAACATTGGAGGTATACTCTCCCCCATTGTCCTATCTCAAAATCTTGATCGACGACTATGATGAGCCTGAGCAATAACACATGGATCAACTCACTAAAGGGGGTGCGCACTCACTAGAGAGGCCCTAAGGGGGGTCGCACCACATAAAACATGACTAGGACAAGTGTAAGGAGCACATGGTTGGGGCTAGGAGGTATTATTATCCTTCACTAGCATCACCCCATGGCACAATTACATAAGATATGACCTAATAATAATACAAAGTGACCAAGTGACCAAATCGTGGCCCCCCTCAATGATAGAATAATGCATCTAATAACAACCCGGAGAGTGTGTGGACCCCACTAAATGCTATAAGCTGAGCTAGAAGGTGTGGGATGCATCACAAATGACCTTTGAACAAACCTCATGCCAATACCTTGCCTCATTTGCCCAAATCGATTTCCTTATTGACCTTTTTATCCCATTTTTAATCCTCAGAATACCACCTGTAAATCATCAAAATGCCTGTAGCTTTCTGCCTGGTGTCCCAAACACAAATCTGACTCTACCAACATGTCTGGAGATGGGGTAATATGGTAATAACAAGTGGCTAGAAGCATAACTTATCGCAACTTGCATCCAGGGTGCTTTAACATTTCAATTTCCATAACCCTCTTTCATTGTGCTGGGAAGCACAGTTTTAATTTGTTTCCATGGGCTTGCACAAAAGATCAGATAATAGTTTCCATATACATGTAATGATGGTAGTACTATTTGCTTCAGGTTTTAGCCAACACAACTCAAGCAACTAGGGGGATTATCCACAATTAGGACCAAACATTGGGGCAACCGACTAGAGTGATCGAGGTGTCAAATCCAACTCACCTAAGCTCAGGAACCAACACCTGCGGGTTCTCTTGGCCCAAAAGGATCAAGGCTTCGGTAAGTTTTGTTGCCAACTCAGAGCCAAGACACAAACTAACAGGGATGCTATCCAACATAGAAGTAAAAGTGTGGAGGTCCTCCATAGCACAGGCTAAGGTGTAAGTCGGGGTGAAAACCAAAGATGGGAGAGAGAACGGATGGATGGGGAAAGTGAAGGTGATGCCTAAGCTAGCAAGCCATAAATGGTGGGAATGATCACGTTCACACTATTAAGAGGGTAAAA
The DNA here is from genome assembly GCA_027924585.1 of Larix kaempferi. Classification (NCBI taxonomy): domain Eukaryota; kingdom Viridiplantae; phylum Streptophyta; class Pinopsida; order Pinales; family Pinaceae; genus Larix; species Larix kaempferi. The sequence goes on from BSBM01000493.1 coordinate 46,330,076, forward strand.
CCAATGAGTATAAACAAGAGCTTCTAGTTCTGAGTAATAAGACCATTTAGATAATCAAATAACAACAATATCCATATCATATATATATACTGCCAGATCATGACCACTAGATACTAAGTCAAGCTACTAAGATGACCAAAAGAGCAAGACAATCATAACCAATGCACACTATATACCTGTTGGGTCATATACTTGTACCTGCCATCTGGATCATCTATAACCACTGGATACACTGGTGCTGAAACTCTGGGCACTGCACTGCTCTGTATGGGATAAAAGGTCACCTCGGTCATCAAATCTGAGGTCATGAGGCTTAGTCTTGGCATAAGGTTCACTGCTGTCTGATCTGGGGCTGCTATGATATGTGAGTGATCATCAAAAGTACTGCTCATCATAGGCTGATCTCATCAAAACTGTGTAAAGGCCTGGCTCAAAAATATACAATGAACTGCTCTGAAATCATGGTAGCCCGGCTACTATGGATGTGATAACAGTACCCTTAACAAGCAAAATGAAAACCAAGCAAATCTCAAAAAAGAGCCAAAAGGACTTAGTCAAAACCCACAAACAAGTTCAAATGATCCATTGCTAAATAGAGAAACTCTTTCATCAACAAAGCAAAGATCCACAGCTTAAACCCTAGGAGAAAAACAAAACTCACAGGAAAAACCGCGACTATTATTGCAACATCACGTGGGTGACCCGCGGGTACAGGTATCAACAACTCGCGGGTAAAGGGAAAAAACTGCGACTGTAACTAAGTACAACTCGCAGGTCTGCTTTGATAAAAATTAAAAGAAAGAAAATCCCAAACTAGACCAAGTTTGAGTCACAAGTAGGGGTGTAGACACCCTATAAACTCTCCCAGAGAACTAAAGGAATGATTAAACTGAAGAAAACTATCCCAGGATTCCTAGAGCAACAACAAGAACTCCCCAGTGGAGTCACCAGTTCTGTTGTTCGGTAAATCTACCTATGATTGGGAAGTTAAGAGATCATCAACATACTGTTATTTAAGGTATATAGTTTAAATAGTAAACAATTACATCATACAATACTTCTTTTGATCAAGAAAGAACTAGGGTTTAAAGCTAAAACACATACCTGGATAACTGAAGTCTGATCCAAGTTTTAAGCTTTACTCCTCTGCTCCACTGTTCCAGATGAAGAACCTGCGATAAACAAGATACCCTTCTCAAATCTTTTGGCTAAACAAAGATGAATAACTTAGCATGAAACTCATATATAAGCAAATATGAAAGATTCAATAAGCTAGTTTCATACAATAGACAAATCTCATAGGAAGGAAAATCTCTTGTATTACTTGCATTAATGGAAACCAGCTATACCTGCTCTATATCTTGCACTGTCGAGACCTGACCCTGGGCTCCTTGCTCCTCTCCCTTCAATGGATATTTCTCCAGTATTTCCTTATCAAAATTGGTTCTCCCTTTCTCAAGGCCCTCTCCTTGTATTTATAGCAAGGCTGAGAAGATAGGATCGAAAGGTAATTGGTTGGGGAGGTTATGGTAGTTAGGATAACTGCCATAACTAATCCTTAATCAATCTTTATATATTTTTTTCGTGATTTAGAGATACTCGCGGGTGTATCTCTTGACAACAAGCGAGTGACTCACGAGTTTAATGTCAATCAACAAGCGGGTGCAACTTTATAGGTGTTACCCGCGAGTTGTTAGTATAGACTCCCGCGGTTGACCCGCGAGTTTACCAATAGGAGAGTCGCGCTTATGGCTCAAAATACTTCACAAAAATAGTTATGCCGAGGAGAGTACTGTAAGATTTGGGTCCAAAGCATCTATGGTCAATTAGGCTCTTCCATCCATAAGGTCCTTTTGTGTGACCGACAATGCAGTTTGGTCACGGACGGAGAAGTGCCAATCTGACTGATAACAATCATCATTATGATTGTACTCTTTTTTTTGTTCTTGTCTTCTTGGAGTGATTCGCTAAGGTTCATGAGGAAACCCTAGGATAAGTTATACATGGGAGGTGGACGTCTTTGTTGGAGATTGCGCTTGTGACTTGGGTTTGTTCTCATGAAGAAGAAGACGTTGGAGATGATGATCACTCATATTCATCATAGCTCATTATGCTTATCACTCATTATGCACACTAGTGATCTTCACTCTCTTAGATCTTCATTTGTACTTAATCTTCCTCTCTCTTCAAGTTGCTATGGTTTCTTGATCTTCTTGGAGCATCTTTAAGTGTAGGGTTAGAATTTCATCCCCTGGAGAATTGAGATTAAGGTTTTGAGATGAAACCTTAGGGTGTATTGGGTGAAGAAGGAGAAAAGGAGTTGTCTTGCTTTGGAGGAGTTGCTTGAAGGATTCATGCATGTTGGAGATTCTTGGTTGAACTAGGGTTTTCATTGTTTTCACTGTAGTTTGTACTAGCCTTGTGATATGCACAACAACTTTATCTTTTGCATATTAATGAAGTTTTAAGCCGTCCAATGCTTGTGTAAATTGCAGATTTGGTTTTCAGCCATCTATGTTCTTCATGATTTATAATTTACAGCCACATATGTCTTGCTGATTTGACATAAGTAAAAGGCAATTATGTAAAGCTATTCAACATTGTAATTGAAGAAGATAAGGGATGTTTTATTGCTGTAAATAAGAGTTTTAAGATCTAGTTTATGCATGATAAGATTGTCCTAGAGGGTTGAAGTTAGTTGGAACACTTTGGTATTGCCTAGATGTTACGATTGTTCAGGATTTAAATATTGTCCACTTCCATTGCTGTTTTGTTCTATATTTCATAACATCGCTGAGGCTGAATTCAGATGTTAAGATCTGGGAAACCTCTAGGATAGAGGTGAAATTTCTGAATTGCATCGGTCAACTTTTTAGTTCGGAAATTTCAGTTTAGTATTAGAGCTTATGTGGTTGAGATCACTTTAGGAGTAAGCAGTTTGTATTTTCGCTAAAGAATACCTAGGAGAGGTGCTTGACCTCATTAAGGTTGTTGGGTGTGAAACCCTAGTGTGCTTGCGATGTGCACTTGCACTTGTGGAATATTTTGATTGGTTTCTTTCATGATGGGAGATGATGGATCTACTAAATCGATGGCCAATCTATTTTCAACAGGTGTGATGCCTAGGAGGATATGTGATAGGTGGCTGATTTGTTGCATGGGTTGTAAGTGATAGGTGGTTATTGTTTGGTATGGCTTTATTTTTAGTGGGTGAGATGCACAAGAGGACTTGCGATAGGTGATTGATTTGTTTCAACTTTCAATAGATGCCTATGCTTTTCACTTATGGTAGGTGGAGGATCTTCTTCATATTGTATTTTCTCTAGGATGGATATGGCTTTGGTCTCTTGCTTGTCCACTAACATTGTGTCTAGTGTTGGATGGTATGTGGACAGCGGAGCTTCGAGACCTATGACATATGACAGGTCTTTATTGAGTGAGTTTTAGGAGCAAGAGGGATGTATGAGGGTGGAGCTTGGTGACGCTGCCACTCATCCTATGAGAGGAGTTGGCTCCATTTCCTTTCAGGCGATGTTCTTGAGTTGAATTATGTTTTGTTTGTTCTTGGGTTGAGGAATAATCTTCTTTTAGTGTCTTGTATGCCATATGTACAATGGAGAGTTGCTTTTGAGGGACAATAGTGCACTATTAGTGCTTGTAGTCTAGCTAGCTCAAGAACTTTGACTAAAGGGGTGTGAGAGGGGGTGGCCCTTATAGGTTACTTGTTGATCTAGTGGCACTTGTACATTCAAGTGGCAGCCTGGAAGAGTGTTCTAGCTTTGAGTCGGCGCAAGCATGGAAGGATGCCATGGAGACAGGTTCAAATCCCATTATGGATGCTATCAGAACATCTTGTGTTGATGGATACAATGATATTTGCAGATGATTTTTTGTATGTTTCCCTTGAATTGTGATGTTATCAAGTTATTGCTTTCATGTTTTTTATTGTTCAATATAGAATGTTTAATTTAAAACATGAAAGTTTAGTCATTAGTAATATAGCATATTTATGTTTTGTACCCCTGCTGTATGTTGAAATTTTTGTTTGTGGGGGCGGGGGGGGGGGGGGGGGGTCTCCATTAGTATTGGTATGCATCCCCATGTACTGGAAACTTGGTGCAACACAGGTTATATATAGAGGAGCATGATAACAATCTCCCTTGGAAGTGGGAGCTACACATATGATGAGTAATTGGGAGTTACATTCCTATGTGGACATTGTTACCCCTCATATAGCATGAGGTCACTTCAGTGAGTTCATTCGCATTTGCAGTTGCTGGAGGCAGGTATATTTGTTATCACTGATGTAGCATTCTACATGACATGGGGGCTATTTATGGACTCACACTTCTTCCCTAGCACTACTCTCATGACATGCTCACGAGTCACCATGATGGCAGGTATATTTGCTATCACTGATGTAGTGTTCTACATGACATGGGGCTATTTATGGACTCACAGTTCTTCCCTAACACTACTCTCATGACATGCTCACGAGTCACCATGATGGCTTGGTAGCTATTGATTGTATCGTCTCTTGCGTGTAGGTGTGTGGTGTTTGTTATCACATCCATGCTAGCCGAGGCTACCATGATGTAGAGCTATTGTTAGAGACATTTTTGAGCCAGAGCATATATGAGTTGAGTAGAGCTAGAGCTATGATTATAGATGGCACAGTTACATTTTGCATATCCAGAGCACCATAGAGCAACATTCCAGATCCCCTTGTCCTAGTTGCTCTTACATGACCCCACTGAGATTGGTTGCTTAGACATGATTTTATTGGAGCAACAAAGATCAGTGCTGGTTTGCCATTCCCTTGCCCGCATATGTCAAAGGTCATCCTTCAGATTCACTCATCAGAGCAGGTATATGGCATGATAGGTATATGGTTTATGGTTTATGCTCATAGATGTACTTTTGGCTTGTTTATTTATACTAATACTTTAACTTGATATATGGTGGCATATTGGGTGATCCACTTTTGTGATTTGATGCTTTATGATGGCCTTTGGAAAGGGCAGTTTACCACTTTGATGGGAGGCCCCCGTTTATGCACATTGGTTCCCCCCCCATTTTTGGTATAGACTTGGTCATTTTTTGCATTTTTGCTAACCTTGGCTCACTTGCCACTTTCCACACTCACATGACCCATTCATTATTGGCTCCTCCACTGACTAAGACCTAGATAGGTGGCCTCGAGGACCTTCCCCCTGTGACCTCTATGTACACTATGACTCCATGTTTTATTGTGCCTCGGCTCTAGAGTGTGTGATTTGCACCTTCAAACCTGGGATTCACTTCTGGTCGGTTGCCCCCGATGTTGTGATTCAGTATAGGATTTTGTAGACTCACCGGGTGTTCCCCGCTTGTCCTTGAACCATGCAACATTGCCACCATTACATGCAATATGAGCACCATTGTGCTACCCCAAAGAAATTTATCAAAGCCAAAAAGGCCAAGTGAAAGTTAAATCAAGCCAAAGAGGCTAAAGTGAAATTAAATGAGAAAAGACCAAGTAGATGAGGAACACATGTCATATCAAAATGACTGCTTGGCCACATGTATGAAAGTGAAATGTAATGGTTAAATTTCTCACTGAGTCCCAATGAAGGATTTGGAGGTGAGATGGAGCAAGGGACAACTAATTCTAAGTGTCCCCTAAAACCTCAAATTACGGTTGGTTGTGCACCCAGCATGACAGTTCTAGCAAAGATCCTCACGGAGCTTGATGCAGGCTTGGATGTGAGTTGTAAGGTGTGTGTTAAAGCCTAGTGGTGGTTTCCCAACCGCTCTATCCATTTGTGAGGCACCTCCCTCCCCTAGTGTTCTTTGGTGTACTTATGTCACTTTGGTCCTTTGTATTGCCACCGAAATGCACACTTGGGGGGAAGCACAGCAAGAATCTTTCGAAGCTGCTTGGTGTGGCCTTGGGGGCAAGTCTCAAGTCAGGGGCTATCACCTGATCCTGACTCCTCCGTTTAGGCAAACTCCTAACGAAGCCAAGGGGGGTAGACCCTACTGAAAAAAGGTTTCTAAGGCTTTTTTAGTTTATGTTGAGTGATTGGAAAGAGTGTTTTTTAGGAGTTGTTTAATTGATGCAAATTAAACCAATTTTGTTCGCCAAATTAATTAAAACACATCCACAACATAATATCATAAAATAAACAACAATTTGTAAGATAAAAAGCAATATGAAAATATTGTTGCTAATGAATGAGACCAGTGCTAATGGAGTCACTGATCGTTGGAGTGCTGTGCTGAAAAGACTGTTGTGCGAATGTTCTTGGTTTATTTTATTAAGGATTTTATGGGATGAGTTGATTAATGTGGGAAGAGGGGATTCTCGATATACCTTGCGGTACGGGGAATATGTCCGGATTATGATCTAAGTGGCTTCGTACAAAGACATGTGGGTTGGAATAGAGTCTCGAGAGCGGTGTTCAACACTACACCAACAAGGGTGTAGTCTAACCGTGCTCTGAGGTCGCCTCCCAGTTGTTCCCACGTCCTTAGTCAAAATTTTCCCACTTGATCATTTAACGGTAATGTCGGATTTTTGTTTGTTGAATGGGACTTGATTTTATTAGTGTGAGTGAATTAACTTAATATGGAAAACTTAAAAATTACAAAACTACTGCTTTTGATATCCCAAAGCTCAGACTAGCCTGCGATGGGTACAGCATACGCGGAGCATGCAAAATATTCGTTCCAATTTGTTAAACTCTCCGACAGAGAGTGCTCTTGATCCGCTTAAATCGAGATTCAAGAGATTTAAAAAAAAAGGAAAAAAAAACTCTTCGATAGAGAGCACTCTTGATCCGCTTAAAACAAGATTCAAGAGATTTTGATGAGTAAAACTTAACTAACAGAAGAAGATACTAAGTACTTAAAGTAAATAAAGCAGAAAACCACAAGTTGTCTAAATACTACACAAGAGTTTCTTTCATGTCAAAGACCGTACTCGGGAAAGCAAGGGGGTTAGTATTTAGTTTAGCATGCAACAAGATCTAAGAAAAGATTAAAATGCAAAATTTGAAACAACTTTAAAAATTGCAAAAATGAAACCCCAAGTAAAGATTAATATGCAAGATTTGAAACAACTTTAAAATTTGCAAAAATGAATCTCTAAGTAAAGATTAATTTTAACTTTGTAAAACTGAAAGCTAGCCTAACATGATACTACTCTAGTTCTGTGCAAGTAGAAAGCAAAGTAAAAATTTGGAGATACAGGCTTCCCCCAAATGGGGGAAGAGGGGTGTGGGAGCCGTAATCCCACTTGCTCTTTTATTAAAATTATTACGACTTTTTTATAGTTTATGCTCCAAAATTCTTTGTTTTCCTCACTTTCCTGTAAAGGCCCACCTTGACGTAGGCTTATCTTTATGAAATTGTTTATAATGATCACTTTTGATTTGTAACTAAATGTTTATAGTTGATGTATTAACATAAATAAGGAAGCCTTTGCATCCTATGTTGCATGCAGGATCACACAGTTCAGTTCATGCCATCATTTGACCAATTTGACTTGGTCAACCCTGTTTGACCAAGCCAAATATAGGGTCCCGGGCAACTTTGGATTCAAAGTTGCGATTTTGGTTTTTTGTCATCTATTGGGGTCGATACAAGGCTCCAAGCATCAGTTGACCAAAATATGGTTGCATTTGTGAGATTTTTAATTATTAACGGCCAGCAGGACCCTGTTTTAATTGAAAAAGTTTAGATTGGGCCAAATTGCACATACTTGATGGATTCCGGTCGTATTAGTGACCATTATTAGTGGATTTGGGCTCTGGAAGCTCAATGGTGCAGCTGGTTCGTGATTCCAGGCAAGGGTAGTGGTTCAAAATTGCATTTTTCAGGTTCATCCATATGTGCCAACAAAAATTATATGACTAAAATTAAATTTTGGCTAAGTAAAACATTAAAGTGGCAAGTGTACTAGCAACTAAAGGAAAGGGGATATTATTTAATGTTTTGGACCATGGTTTATACATTATTCATTTGATGTGGGGTCTATTAATGGCCAAGGTCCACTAGGAGGCGAATTGGCTCCAAGGGGGGCATTTTTATACATGGCAACACTTAGATTTTGATGTAAATCATTGTTGAACTCCAATGTAAGGGGCCAAGGGGGATAAAACAACCAAAAGATACCCCCTTGGTGTCCCCACAACTAATTATTCCTAGCATTTGATGTCCCCTCTTCCATGTGGCGTGCACTTGGGCAAAATCGCCCTCCCTATGTAACTATGCAAAATGTGAGTGATGTATCTCAACCATTGATCTTGTGTTTATATATCTAATCCTAGCCATCCATCATATTGGGCTAGAGATTTTGTAGGAGAGTTATCTATTTAAGAGAGATGAGACTCATTGCAACAACTTCTTGGACATTTTGGCAATTGAGAAATAAAATAGAGATTTTTGCATCAGATTTCTTGTGTGCTTCATGGTCAAATTGATGTTTGTGGATGATTGCATGTTGTTTATCCCATGCATTTGATGAAGTTTGTAGTGCTTTCGGGCAATTTTTGTGGTGATTTTATTTAATTTGCAGGGACAACCAGCTGAGAGGGGTGCATTAATGGGGAAATCCCCTCTTGCATCTCTTCATCTCATTGTTTTTCTTGAGGGAGTAGTCCTTGTGTTTATTGCCAATGTTTTTTTCTTCAAGTTTCTTGTTAGTGCTTATCTCCTTTCATTCAAAATCATATTAATTTCTGGTTGTATGTTTTGTAGGAGGGCGCACTTGCTCACTCAAGCACTTCCAAAATCAAGTCAAAACTCACACATATCTCGCAAATTGATCTTGGCGTGGACAAATTGTCATCTACAACATCATATCTTTAGGAAAACAAGTAAGTTTCTTGAGCATTTCTCTGTTTTAGATCTCGTACATTTTCCATGTAAAATTACTTCATAAAAAATTGCTCCATTTATACTGTCGACATGCTTTACACTTAGAATCTTGAGGAAATAGGATTTGGGTATTTCTAGTTATAGTTTAAAGCACCTAAGACCATACTTTTATGAATTTTTGACTCCATTTGCCCATAGTTTAGGCATTGGTTTGATTTGGTGGTGCGCCCTCCTTAGCTGTTTGGTCATCTTTCTTAGTGTTTGGCTTGTCTTGTTTGTTTGTGGCTGTCCCATACTCTTCCCATTCATCTTCCCAAGCATTTTGAAGTATCGGGACTGATTTAAAACCATTTTAATTTGCTGCCTTAGAAGATTATGAGTTCTGAAGCTAATTTCCCCCTAGGGCAACATATTAATAATCGTCTCCTAGCACTAAATTCACCCTGGACTTGCACCAAACTTCACTACTAGTATTTTATGTATTTTATCTCTTATTTTGACATTTTTCACCAAACTGCATAATTAATACAATTTTTCAGATCTGACATATGTATTTTATCTCTTATTTTGACATTTGATCTTTGCTCAATTAGTGGTTCATTTTGGTCTGGGGTCACCAACTCAAGACACCCTTGTTTGCTTTATCTCTATCCTTAGTGTTGGTGTTTTGTTGAGTCGTTAACCTTCATTGGTTGACAAAGGGTCTTCCCCTTGACTTGGCTTCTAGCCTTGTGTAAAGCGACGAGTGCCTTGTCCGGTGTGACAACCGCTTAGTTGAGTGGTGGACTTGGTGCTTGAGGTGTCACCAACCTCACTGCCCATCAGTGTTATCGGAACCAGACCGGAACCGGCAAAATCGGTCGGTTAGACCGGTTCACAGGCTTGGCCGGTCCGGTCAGTTAAAAAAAATTTAAAAACCGGATTTTGCTTCAAACCGGGAGAAAACCGGCCGGTCCGTACTCTGCCGTACGGCCGCAGAATGGGGACCCATGGATGTCAATTTAAAAAAACAAAAACAAAATTAAAACCCTAACCTATGCATCTAACCTAACCCTAAGCCTATCCTAACACTATTTAAAGACCCCCCCACCCCCTACATTACTCACACTATTCATTGCTTATCTTTTTGCAATCTTGAGAGGACAGTTTGGTGGGCAGTTTTACAGTGTTTCTCAACTGTGTTTTTTCAGTGGTTTGCAGCTACAGTTTGGGCATATATGAGAAACTTTGCATATTTGTGTATTAATGGTTTGGATTCATATGTATGCACATGAATATATATGTTTTTTTACAAAATATGAATATTTTATGTATTTTTTAGTCGGCCGGTTTTTTACCCGGTTTTTTGCCGGTTTCGGTCCGGTTCACATTTTGGGCTTCACCGGTTCAATGACCGGTCCGGTTCCGATAACATTGCTGCCCATACCTCTACCGTACCGGATGAGATACATTTAAGGGCAACTATCGTTTGCATGATAACAGTGTTCTTGAGGAAGAAGCATGTGCAAATATTTGGTTTAGTCCCCAGAGTATATCATGAGCACCATTGATGATTCAATGATATGTTATTCATTAGTAGCACCTGGATTTGATATGAAGGCATGGTCATCTTATTTTATGAACACCTCCAAAAGATATTATCAGTGTATATTTGACATGATAGAGTTGAGTGTCACCTTTTGCCTAGATGTTTTGTCCCACAATGCAATATTTCTATATTTCTAGGCATCATGTTGGTATCTTTGAGCTAGTATTTTGGTTAAATCAGTTGGTACAAGGTCATCGTATAATAGAGGATTCAGAGGTTTGGTAGCATATTTGATGATATCTTGGGATTTCATCTAGGAGATTTTATCTTCCTATCTGCGTGAGGTCATTCATTCGGGGATTGACACAGTGGTATGACATTATCATTGGGTTGGTTATCGGTTGATTGAGTTTATTTGTGATATTCATAGGGGTGATTATGGTTTATTTTGTAATATACCTTGCTTGGTAGGGGCTGATTATTGTTGGGTTTTAATGTCGTCTCGGTGGTTTACTTCAATTCTCGTTTATCAATATGCTTTAACCATAATAATGACACATAAAAATGGAATTTCTTTTGCTCAATATGGGTAAGTAAATACTACGAATCCTTCATCAAAGATCATGAACTCAGACCCCATACAGTGTTGGAATTTGTGCAACTTTGGAAGATATTCTTATTATATTTGATTGTACTGATTTGTACCTCCTACGAGAGATGAATTTGATGTAATTAATTTGAAAGAATCAATGTAAACCTTGGGGATAAATTACCCAAAGAAAAGATTAAAATAAACTTTATTTATTGATCCCTATTGATCCCCAAGTCAAGTCGTCCCAGACAGTTTGACAAGTCGACCCTGTTGAGGAAAAAGCCAGTTTGGCACTTGTATAAATAGAAGGAAAGTTCACCTCATTTGTACACTCACTCAACCAAGCAAGTTCGCATCACTTGGAGAGAGATTCGCATCTGCAGCTAGGAGAAGATATTTTGGGGTTTCTACTTGGAAAGTTCTTCCACCTTTTCTCTCTCATCATTGTACTCTGTTCTCAGAATTGTTCATCTCTATATGAAGGTTAATTAATTTGAAAGAATCAATGTAAACCTTGGGGATAAATTACCCAAAGAAAAGATTAAAATAAACTTTATTTATTGATCCCTATTGATCCCCAAGTCAAGTCGTCCCAGACAGTTTGACAAGTCGACCCTGTTGAGGAAAAAGCCAGTTTGGCACTTTGGCACTTGTATAAATAGAAGGAAAGTTCACCTCATTTGTACACTCACTCAACCAAGCAAGTTCGCATCACTTGGAGAGAGATTCGCATCTGCAGCTAGGAGAAGATATTTTGTGGTTTCTACTTGAAAAGTTCTTCCACCTTTTCTCTCTCATCATTGTACTCTGTTCTCAGAATTGTTCATCTCTATATGAAGGTTGCTAGGTTTTTCTCCCTATTGGGCTTCCCAGGATAAATTCTCGTGTTCTTTGTTTCTGTGCTTTGTCTTTCTTCTAGTGATCCTATTAATTTTATGCAATTGAATTATAATGCTATAATTGTATAAAAAACTAACATATAGTAGCAGAGACATGATTTACTACTGCTGATCTATTATTGTATTTGTAGATTTCAGATCTTAACCCAAGATAATATACTGAATGTTTGCTTACCAATGGGGTATTTAATTCAACTCAATCACAAAACAATACATGCCTATGATGCCAATAACAATGAGAATGTACCAGCTGTAACAACCTTACTTTCCCACATTAAACTGACCTGTAGATAGGAATAGGTGGACAGTCCCTCTTATGTTTCAGATCTCCTTCTTCAAAACATTTGACAGCATAAATTTATGGCAAACACTTTATGACAACCACATAAATGAACGGGGACTTTATTATATACAAATGACATTAATTTAAATTGTTGTAACAATACATTCATATAGGCTGTAACATCAGATTTACACGAATATTCTGACCTGTAGCTGAAGTGTATGGACAACCCTCCTGATGATGAAATGTTTCCCTCCTATATGGCAGCTCAAATCCTGTAGATGATCACAACCCTCTTGATGATGAAGTTTCCCTCCTATATGGCAGCTCAAATCCTGTAGATGATCACAACCCACTGAAAGCAACAGTACTGTGGTTGTACAGTAGTCCCAACTCGTCCCAAGCAGCAAGATATGGTAAATAAAGGTTGGTGCCTCCCCCCAAGAAGCAATGTCCTCAACTAAGGTCCATGACTTGAATAATAGCTTGCTGTCTCTGTTTCTGCACTATTCCTCAGTATGGATATTCAGCTTGCCTTCCCTACAGATGTTAAGGTGCTGCGCCTCATTCTTTATGAGCAATACGCCCCTTCTCTTGCCCTCATGACTCCCCCAAGGCTCACACCCTAGGTTTCAGGTGCGCCCTCTCAAGGATCCCTCCTAAACAAGTGCGCCCTCCAAGAAATGACTGAAAACACTGCCAAATCTTTACACATCTGCAAGACCAGCTTGGTTTCTTTCTTCCACAATGACAAGTGCGACTTCTACAATGGCTGCAAATTCCACAAATCTTTGCAAGTCTGCAAATTAGTGTGATTTCCTTTCTCAACGATGAAGCACGATGAAAAGATCTGAGTGATCTTTCCCTCATGATCAGTTAGGGTGGATAGTTTCACCTCTGAACCCAATCTCTCTTAGGGTTTCCGTCCCAAGAGCCAAAAGCCCCAAGAGCTCTCCAAATTCCCTTTTCGAAAATAAGTCATGAATAATTCAGAGAATCAACTCCTATTTCTCTTTTATCCCCTTTTCATCCTTCCCGCTCAATAATTAATTAAAAAGTGACTTTATAATTATTTATTCAAATTTTCCCCCAAAATCACTTTATTAATTTATTAAACCTTTTTACTCCAAAAAGTGATTTATTTGACTTTAAAGCATTTCCGGGCACTGGAAGTCACTTTTCATCATCCCAACATTTAAAGCTTTTCATCTCGGTTCCAAGGAGCTATTACACTAAGGTGCCCCCTTAGATAATTTAGATAAAATAACAACCTTAGTGAATTTAATTAAATTATGCTCAATATTACTCCCAAATTACGAGAATGGTTGAACTGCATCAGAATAAAAAATTGATTGTGCAGGAGTGATCCCGATGATGAAAAGTGATAAATAGACTTGGCTATGCATCATATAACTCTTCTTAACCCTTTGAGCTCACTAGTAGCATCAAATTACCTCTCTGATCAGGCCGACACAAACCCCAAAAGCCATCTCCACTTGTAAAGCAAGAGAACCCAAAAATGGGTACATTACATATTTGTCGTATTTGTATCATCACACCCCTTAGTGAGTGTGCCCAGCTTGTGGAGGACATTTTGAGGGTCTATTAGACATATTAATCCCCTCTACCTTACTCCTAGGTAGAGCACTCCTCTTGTTAGACACCTTTTGATGATGATATGCTCAATTTCACAAAAAACAATGTGGTTGAGCCACACTAAAACCTCAATTTCTCAAACACCCTAAGAGATTTTGGTGTTCTATCACTTGGAGAGGGTTGGTGAGTCATACGAGGGGCTAGATCCATGGAACACCCCCCTTGATGTTACTCCTCTATGATGTTTTCACTCCATTCATCGACTTTCCTAGCCATTGAGAGGAGGTTGTTTCATGCTTTCATGATGAGGTGGTACGTGGTTTTGGGTCATGGTTTATCTATTGGTGGGCTTTCTACTTATTACATCAACCTCCAATAAACAAATCGATGTTTTTTTTTTCACACTTTGAGAGGGGCAAATCTTCTAGCCACATGTGCCACCTTGGAGGGATGTTTTATGGCATATTTGATTACATTCTTTTTGGCATGCTTCTATTGGAGGCCACGTGGTCGTGATATTCTCCTCATTTGGTATGATTTGAGGCATCTACATTGGTGATTGTGCCTTGCTCTTTGTCTTTATGGTTGGTTTACATTGGTGACTGTTGCCACCGAAACGCACACCTGGGGGGAAGCGCAACATAAATCTTTCGAAGCTGCTCGGTGTGGCCTTGGGGGCAAGTCTCGAGTCAGGTGCTGTCACCTGATGTCGACTCCTCCGTTTATGCAAACTCCTAATCGAAGCTAACGAGGGTAGACCCTACTGAAAAAGGTTACTAAGACTTTTTAAGTTTGTGTTTGATGATGGGAAGAGTGTTATTTAGGAGTTTATGAAATGAATTAACAAAGTTCAACCAAGTATTATTGCACATAAATTGAAACACATCCACAACATGACATAATCATAAAATAAACAATACTTGCGAAATTAAAAATAGAAGTATGAAAATATAGTTGCAAGTGCTTGAGACCAGTGCTAATGGAGTCACTGATTGTTGGAGTGTTGTATTGAAACTATTGTGCGAATGTTCTTGGTTTATTTTATTAAAGATTTTGAGATAATGAGTTGATTAATTGGGAAAAAGGGGGATTCCCGATATACCTTGCGATACGGGGAATATGTCTAGGGAATAAGTGGTTTCGTACAAAGACATGTGGACTGGAATGGAGTCTCGAGAGCAGTGTTCAACACTACACCAACAAGGGTGTAGTCTAACTGTGCCCTGAGGTCGCCTCCTAGTTGTTCCCGCGCCCTTAGTCAAAATTTGCCCACTTGATCACTTATCGTCAATGCCGAATTTTCGTTGGTTTATCAGCGACTTGGTTTTATTAATATGAGTGAGTTAATTAATGTGAGAAATTGTAAAGTGCAAACAACTGCTTCTGATATCCCAAAGCTCAGACAAGCCTGCAATGGGTAGAGCATACACGGTGCTTACAAAATGTAAATTCCAATTATAACCCTCTGACAAAGAGCACTCTTGATCTGCGAAAGCGAGATTCAAGAGATTTTTTAATTAAGTTAGACTCTCCGATAGAGAGCACTCTTGATCCACTAAGATCGAGATTCAAGAGATTTTTATTAAAGTTAGTGCAACTGCGAGACCCATTTTCAGAAAGGATGGTACCCTAGTCAGTTAACTAGGGTTCCTGGTCAGTTAACCAGGCAGAGTAAGTTCCTAGAAGGTACCCTAGGGCCCCCAATTGTCTCCTGGGGTTCTTGGTTGGGGACCAAGCAGGTTGATGCCATGGCAAAGTCCCTAGCATGTGGCTAGGGCCCCTATTTGTCTCTAGGGTATTCTAGTCCAGGACCAGACAGCTTCTTGGTCACGAGGACCAAATAGATCCTGCAGGTTGAGACAGAGACATCTTGGTCTAGGACCAAATAGATCCTGCAGGTTGAGACAGAGACATCTTGGTCTAGGACTAGGCAGATTCTTGGTCAAGGACCAAGTAGGTCCTATAGGTGGTTGATCAACATTCAGTCTAGGACTGAAAGCTCAGCCTGGGGCTGAGAGCCATTCTTTAAGAATGGAGGCACTTGGTCAGTTACCAAGATGTTGACTTTGGTCAACCTTCAGCCTGGGGCTGAAGAACCTGGTCAAGGACCAGGTGGTTGATCAACATGATTCAGTCTGGGACTGAAGCTCAGCCTTGGGCTGAGAGACATTCCTTGAGAATGGAGGTTCTTGGTCAGTTACCAAGATGATGATGTGTGATGTCCTCTTCTCCTAGGTCTTCGAGATGGTTGAGCTAGAGGATCTTCTCAAGGGAGTGGCCACCCCTTGATGGAGTCACTAGCATTTGACCTATGGAGCAGTCTGTAGGACCATATGATCACATCATCCTGTCTGGACCTCCTTATACAATGATGATGGACTTTCAGTTAGTGTATGGAACACTTGAACATTTGAGAGAGAGATGATTGGTTGTACCCTACCTTGGTTGCTCACCCTTGGTCTTTACACCTTGTTGTTCTTGGTCTTGTGGTTTGAACGTTTAGCACCTTGTCTTGTTCACCACCTTGACTTGTGGTTAGAAGGGTTGTCTACCCACTTTGAGTTGTCTTGATTTGTACCACCTTGATGTTTTGGTCTTATGGGTAATAGGGTTGTTTTCCCACCTTAGTGGTACACCCTTTGGTCCTAGGGGTTGTGGGTCATGTACCCATCCTTGTTTTATGATTTGACTTGTACCATTTGTTGGTCCTTGTACCCTCACCTAATTAATTCATGTGTGGTGACTTGACCCTAATACAGACCTAAAGACACCTTATTATATTTTATATTTATAAGTGACTTTATTAGTTTGGTGTCTTAACCCCTATGTGCTAGTACCCACTTAAGACATCTTAATTATATTTTTATTATTATAAGTGATTTGATGTCTTAACCTCTATGTGTTGGTACCCACCCTTATTTGTTGGAACCCTAACCAAAAATAAAAGATTAAAATCTTGATCCTTCTAGAAGTCATTATAGATCTATATAATGAAGTCTAACTTCCTCATTTGACATTAGCTTATCTATCATATATCAGTTCTGATTTTCTGAGATTGATGTCAAGGGTTAAAAGTTTTTATGCTGCTGCCTGATTACTTGTTTAGGACGTCCACCTGCTGGAGTCTACCTTCATTCACACGCAACTCAAATCTGTTCTATTTATGCTGCTAAGGGTTCAGTGTTAAGGTTTTGTTGGGATCTGTTTTTCCCTTTGTGATCTAGCCGTGAGCCTTGCAAGCTCTGATCTACCTCAGCTGAGGGTTTATTGAGCCCAGATCTGCTAGTTGAACTTGGATCTGCTATCCGTGGGCTTGATCTGCTAACTATGAGTTTGTTGGGGTTTTTGCTGAGGGCTACCGTGAGCATTGAGATTAGATCTAGCCTGCTATGTATATTTTTGTGGAGGCCGTGAGCTCCATTGGCCCAGATCTAGCCTGCTGTCTGCTTATTGAGGTGGCCGTGACCTGATTAAGATGGCTGCAGTTTGCTGCTTTATTGTTTGTGAGGGCCGTGAGCCCTACAGGTCTGATCTGGTATGTTAAGAGCCTTTGTATGGAGGCCGTGAGCCTTGTTGAACTGTTTCAACATGTTGAGAAGGTCGTGGCTCTTTCAGATCTGAACATACCTGTAGTAACCCTACTAAAGTTTGCCTTTTTGTTTTGATGAGGCCGCACCTTCTTGTTGACTATTTTTAGATCAGATCTACAAATTGTGGGTTTCCCTAAGCCAGATCTATACCGCTGAGCCAGATCTATACCATTGAGACATATTTAGGGTTAGATCCTTGCACTGAGACTTATCCATGGACTAAAATTTGTGCTGAGATCCTGTTTGTGGTCAAACTCCTATGTTGAGACTTAATTATAATTAGATCTATGGTGTTGAGACTTATTGAGATTTGATCTATCATGCTGAGTCTTGATTGAGATTGTCACTGTGTTTTGACTGTCATTAACTATCACTGCTGTTGTCTACAACCTATCATCTCTCTCTCTCAGGTTTATACTTACCCTTTAGCAAGGGTCAGTTTGTTCCTAGTGGTTGACTGACCTCTGAGAGGTACAATCTGTTATGAAAGTAAGTTCTTCTAAGTATAAAATAGGAAGGGTCCCACACTCCTGGTAAGTGTTCTAACCTATTATGAATTAGGCATGTTATCGTTAGCTATTCTACCATTGCTGTTTACATGTTACTGAATATTACTTTAACACAGGGACCTATTTGGTAAGGTTAAAGTTGAAAGAGATGAAAATTATGTTTTTTATTTACTACTATACCATTCTACTTCAGTACTAGTTTGTTATACTTAATTTTGCATTAAAGTATATGAAATTTTGATTTCTTTGCATCAAACCCTAACCTAACCCAAAATTTAACAATTTTAAGAAAAAAGAAAAGACTCTCCGACAGAGAGCACTCTTGATCCGCAAATGGCGAGATTAAAGAGATTTTGATGAATCTTTAAAACTTAACAAAAGGGAAAAAGATGCAAAGATTTAAATGAGTAAAACTTGAAACTAATCACACTTGTAAAAATGAAACTTTTTAGCATCTTTTAAACTTTTGCGAAATAGTAAAACTTTTAAGAGACTTATGTAAAAGTAAATTTTTATGAGACTTTAAGCAAAAGTAAGAACTTTCAAGTAATCACTAAATCTTCTACGAAAGGTAAAGCTTTTTAAGGAAAGACAAACTTATGCAAAAGTAAAAATTTCTAAATAACTCTTTTGATTTTAATGATAACTTTTGCAAAATGAAAACTAATCTAACATGATATTAATCTAACTATGCAACAAATAAAGCGGTAAGCAAGTCAAGGACAGATACAGGCTTCCCCCAAATGGGGGAAGAGGGGTGTGGGAGCCGTATCCCACTTGCTTCTTTTATTAATTAATTACAAATTTATTAACTCTTCGATAGAGAGCGCTCTTGATCCGCCAAAGGCGAGATTCAAGAGATTTTGAGCTTTGAAGAAAGCTAGGGGGAAGCAAGGGATTGAAGAGTAGGGGATTTTTATGTTTTATGCAAAAATTTGTTTCCTTTCCTCGCTTTCCTATAAAACAAACACTAAAACCAGCAAACAAAAAACAAACACTAAAACCAGTAAACAAAATGCTATGGAAAAGTGCCCAAAATCTCTTTGAAAGTGTTTGGGCAACATTAGAAAATTATGCAAAAATTTACCCTAAGCAATGTTAAGCAAAAATAAAGCAATAATTAAGATAAGTTCGTTGTTTAGACCAACTTACTTAGGATCTTGGACAGCCTTTATAGGGCAGCCAATAGATAGCACTAAAATGCTTGATTTGACCTTTAAAATTCACGAACTAATCTATCTTTCAAGTTTTTAAAATAAATCAAAAAATTTAAACTTGCAAAGTAATAGAATAGTAATTTTAGATGTAAGTAGAAATTGAAACTTTTAATGCTTTAGATCTAAAATAAGAGCATGAGAAATTGAAACAAGCGACCTACTAATGATGAAACTTTTAATGGATCTAGTTTACTTGTGAAGAACAATGTAACCAAAGAAAGATTTTAACTTTCAAATGAGGAAGAAGGAGAACCCTGTTTGATTTTGAATCTATTTGAAACTTATAGAAACCAATGGACACACAATGGAAGATGATCTTTTTGAGGCTTGAAGAAGAGGAAGATGTAGCTGAGCTCCGCCCCTTACTCCAAAGCGATCCTGAAACTTATACACACTTAAGAACAAGGCTTAGATCTAGTATGTTAGCATATAAAAGATTGAAAGAGCATGAAATATAACTGACTAAAGCATGCTACTTTAAGATCTTTCAAATGCAAAACATCAACAAGTAAATTGAAGACTAGAAATACTTGCCCTATGTGCTTGAGAAGAAGCCTTCTAAGCTAGATCCGATTACCAATGTTTGAAGCTAAGCATGCATAAACATTAAAACAATATTACCTCATAAAGAACCAATGATCCCATGCATGGACCAAGTGGACCTCCAAAGCCTCAATTTTATTCCAATATTTGCACAAAAGGAAAAAGCATTACAATATCAACTTAGCAGAGGTTCCTTGCATCCATCCTGAATGAGGGAGCAGGAGCCTGATTTTATAGGAAGAATGAGAGAGGGGGGCGCATTCATGAACCAAGAGGGCGCATTCCTTGAAGAGGGACTTGAACTAGCTCCTAACTGGTGGTTGGAAGGTGTGGTAGAGATGAGGTGGACGCCACCTCACAAGAGGGGCGCACCTCCAAGCTTTGGAACCTTCACAAACCAATCCTCATGTGCCAAACAAGAAAGTCGGCCAAGCTAATGAAGGAGGGCTAATGAAGGAGGGTGCATCCTTTGATGGAGAATCACTGTAAGTGATCTAATCTTCAAGTGAATGCTCAATCTCTTGATTGATTCCACCTCCGACGATGACTGCCATGTCAACTAGGCCTTTATTTGGCCTCAATCCCTCAATTTTAGAGAAATTGATTTTTCTCCAAACTTTATTAATTTAATTAAAATATTCTCTTTTAATTATTTATGAGAGAATTTTATTAAAGTGAATAATATTAACTCAAAACTTGAAAAGTGGGTTTTGGGGGTGCTCCAGGTTAGAAAACGAGCACCTCCAAGGCAAAAACAACCCCTAGACCACAATTTTATCATATTTTTGATTTTTTAATTAAAATCATTAAAAAACTCCGTAAAACGAGAAAAAATAATATTGTCTGAATTGACCAAAAATCCTAGGGAACCTAGTACATGTTCATAATGACTCAATAGTATGTCTAGCAAGCTCATAAACATTGACACCTGAACTTTAATAACATCCTAAGGCTCAAAAATCAGGATGACCATTCTAGCTTTGGAGGAGCGGGTGAAAAACTCATCAATTATACTATGCTTATTCAGCATTTGCATAATTGACAAGGAAAAAACACCATGGAATAATCACCGTTGATAAACAAGTCCTAGGATGCCTAGTTCTTTACATAAGAACGTCTTCCTAACACATTTTTACAATATCCTCAAGGGGTATGAACATGCAATTATTACAAAGGAGCCGAAATGGCCCTGAAAAAGTCTTATGAACTTTTGAACACTGATGATGAACACTTGATATGTTCATAAAACTGGCGACTCACAAGAAGTCCAACTATGGTACAAAATAGTTGGCAATAGTGACTACACCAAACGTTGGAGAGAGGAGGTTGGTTTGTGGACATATCTAAACCACCATCTAGTGGAGCACACCGCCTAGGAGACTTATATCATTATTTTATTTGGCTTTGACATGGTCTAGATGCTATCTAGAGGAGGGCACACTAATTCCAATGGAGCTATTTACTTGATCTTGTACACGTGGCAAGAGTCCACCATTTTTAAAGTATTTGTTTTACTTGTACTTTCTAGGAGGCTAGGATATATTAGTTGTTTATTTTTCCTTAGAATAGATATAAGGATTTATAATTAGTTTATTATGAAGGTTGTTGAGTCCAAATCCTATATATTGTCCAAGCTCTTTCGAAAGTTGATGAATGAATAAAGGTGCTATTTCTTGCATGTGAGGCACTGTTTTAAAAATTGGTCAACTCGGACTCAGATTCAGCCGAGTTGATCCTCCACCGAGCTAACTCGACCTTCAAACCTGATCGGGTGACTGGTTCGGTACTAAACCAGTCAAGTTGGTGTTCGACTTGGCTGGTTCGATAGCAAACCGATCAACTCAGCCGAGTTGTCTGCAAAAAAAATCTGCTTTGTTCAGTTACTCAGTAGATTTGGCAATACTAAATGGTAATGATAAATTCTTAAAGTAAAAGGATGTTTGAGAGTGGTTCCAACCTCATCAGACTTCATATGCAGTAGAATTTTAGATCCCATTCAAAATTCAATAGACTTAATAGTTTTCAGGATTTCAGGATTGCAAAGTTTCCACCAAATTCTATCATGTACGAGGATATGGGATTGGCATTTAATCAAGCACATCAACCTCTCTATATACCTTGATGTTGGTGGTGTTGATTGTTGAACTCCTCTGTCATGACCTTAATAAAAAATGTACCCTTCACTCAAGTAAAATCACTTATTAAGCATGGGAATATTTTTCTACCTTATTTTAACGATTGGATTAGGAAGTTTCATCAAAATTGTAGGGTGTTGAATCATTGACTAATGTCCTTGGAGGATCAACTTTGATATATATATATATATCGTGTTTCTCCTGTTACCACCTAAAGTTGCACTTCAGAGAGCCGCCAATGTTGCACAATCACTTGTGCTTATCAGAGTTCAAAAGATCCAAAATTTGGTCTTTTCAGGGCCCCTTTTTCATTTTTGCAATGCATGATCATGCCCCACGGGGTTTGTAATAAAGTGTGCTAGCATGGTGGTCTTTGAGTGACTTGGTTCCCTAGGACTTGACAACCAAAGAAGGTATTCCAAGGAGTTTTTTCCCTTGTCGATTATGCTTTGCCTTTAGCTGAGTATAATCAATGAGTTTTTCTCCTACACCTCCAAAGCTGGAATGCCCAAAGCAATGTTATCGGAACCGAACCGGTCATCGAACCGGCAAAGCCCAAAATGTGAATCGGACCAAAAACCGGAAAAAAAACCGGTCGACTAAAAAATACATAAAATATTCATATTTTGTTAAAAACATATATATTCATGTGCATACATATGAATCCAAACCATTAATACACAAATATGCAAAGTTTCTCATATATATAGCAAGTATGGGTGCAAATAACCAAAACAACACCTAGTGCAATACATCTCTGAGGTTCTGAACCAAAGTACATCAACAAAGAGGCTTGAAATGGCCCCTACAATCCAAAAAGAAACCATAGTACTAATGAATAACAATAAACTGATCATAGAAGCATATAAAACTTTATTTTTTGTGTTTTTTTTTAAAATTCAGTTTTGTGGGTCCATTGTCTGCAGCCATACGACACTGTACGAACCAACCGGTTTTGACCGGTTCGGCCGGTTTTGGCTGGTTCCGTACCTGGTTCAGACAAAAATCCGGTTCCACCGGTTTTGGTACCTGACCGGACCGGTTACCTCTGTAAACCGGTTGGACCGACCAGTTTTGCCGGTTTCGGTCCGGTTCTGATAACACTGGCCCAAAGTGGTGGTTAGGCCCTGTTAAGATTCAATATGCTAAGACAAAAAATATCAGTATTACATTCCATTTCACAATAATAGCATATACAGGATCACTTAAAGAACAACAAGCACAGCATAAACACAAGAGACAGATTTATCCTGGGAAACCCTCATGGGGAAGAAAACCCAACAAAGCTTCCTCAATATAGATGACCAGCAAATACAAAGATGCAAACCATAGACATGAGCTCCTTCTCCTCCATAGCATACCTCTCCCTCACCTATGCGCTATTCACAAGTGAGTGTAGTGTGTGTTAAATGAGGAACACACCTCCTCTATTTATACACATCTCCGACTTGTATTTTATATTAACTAGGTCGGCCCCAACTTAACCACTGGGTTAAGCACCCCATTACAACTGACTAGGCCGACCCCTCTAGGGTGGTCTAATAACCCTTTGACCCACATAACACATATAGGGCCGACCCCCACTAGGGAAGTCTAATAACCCATGTTACCACATTCCGACGGAGGAATAAACATCTCCGGATATACAATAAGGTCTTCACGGAGGAATGAAACATCTCCGGAATAATAAAGTACAAATATAATATTCTTAGAAGTTACAATATTTCAACAGGCCCTGGGGGGTTATTAGAGTCCATTTTTTAACATATATAAACATGCTAGACACTAAAATAATGTTGTTTGGTCATATACTAGGTCCCCCAGGATTTTGAGTCAGTTTTGAGAAAAATATTTTTTCCGCATTTTTAAGCCATTTTTTAATGGTTTAAATGGAAAAATTCAAATGGTGATAAAAGTGTGATACAAAGGCGGAATTTGGTGCAGGGATGCTCGTTTTCACGCTTAGAGCGTCCTCTTTACCCTAGTACCCATTCTTCCTATGATTCAGGCAATTAAATCATCCCGTGGAGCAGTTTTTCTTATCAGAGCTACAAAATAACACTTTAATGCTAAAGATGCTACAAATTCCACCAGGATCAAAAAATAAAAAATATAAAAAAATGAATTAACATGTGACAAAATGACATGGCATCAAGTCACATGTGATGGGTGACTAAGTTAAAAGAGTAAAAATGTTATGTTATAAAGATTTATGGTGGGTGAATGTATGATAGCGAGTATGTCAAGGTTTTGAAGTGTGCCCTCTATCCTCACATGGGCATCGTGACTAGGCAGCTCGGGTTTTTAAAGTGAGTATGGAGTGCGCCTACCTCTTGGATAGGTGGCGCATGACTCTTAAATTGACTGCTAGTCAACATTCAATCAAACGCTTTGAACTTGGCGTGGAACTCCCCATCACATATGCGCCCATCTTTTCACGTGGGTCTCTTACTCCACACGTCAACCATCTCGTGGATTGATACAAGTGAGGAAGGGATGCGCCTACCTCTCTTGAGGTGGTGCAATCCCTTTGGTTGGGCTTCCAATCAAAACGCCCAATCAAGGAAACCACGTCCAATTAACTCCAATTAACTCCCTGATGAAGCATGTGCGGCCCCCACCTCTGTATTTTGCTATTTAAGCAAAGCTTTGCCTCCTCTTTCACAAGTTGGTGCATAGAGGCAAAAGCTTTGCTCTTTGTAATATTTTTGATAACTATCTGAGAATAAAGAGACTTTGGAGGTCAAAATTTTGTGTTGCTCTTTGATGTGTGGATGCATGATTGATGTGTTGAACGAAGGAGAACTGTAGTAAGCTGCTTATTCACTTCCTGCCCGGATCTTGGTTTACTGTAAGGACAACTATTTGTTTTGGTAATCTTAATTAGTTAAGTTTGTTTACTTTCCTAATTATGTTGTTCATATGCTAAGAGATCAAACTTTAAAATATTTCATTTGTTTATGAGTATTTTGGTATTCTTTTCTTATTTATATGCCATCTAGATCTAATGCTTTGTGTATGAGTTGATGTAAGCTGCAGGTATCCTTTTGGTTGAAGGAGAAGAGGACTTGCTTGTCCCTCGGCAATCCAGAAAGTCACCTCCAAGCCTCGAAGTCTCGTATTGAAAGAGTTCTTTCCTCATCCCCTTCTCTTCTTTCTAAGCTACTTTGGTTACAGTTACTTTTGGTTTAAATCCTTTACATACTTTCTCAAACTATTTATCTTAAGAAGTTTGTAGTGTTTTAAATCATCTAGAATCTAGATCAAGCATTTAAAGTTCATTTTCAATTTCTAGATCTAAAAGTTTTAGACTTTCTAAGTGCAAGTTATCAATCTCTTAAGTATTTTAAAATTTGTACTTTCTAGTCTTAGCTTTCTAGACTTCATTTTATATTTGGCAAGCAAGTGCCTTTCATTTTAGCTTAGCTTTTCAAAGCAAGCGAAAGATTCTAAGGAAAGTAGCTTGTTGGCTCACTTTTCTTAGTTATTTTTGACTCCATTTTCCTAGTTTTTAAAGTACATTCTTAAAGTGTGTTTCGGTAGATTTTAAACACTTTCTTGTTCGCTGGTTTTTTTCATTTAAATATCAGTCCTAACATTTAAAATCAATTAAAAGTTAGTTTAAGATCCCAAAAATTGCCCAAAAAACAATATTTTTACATACTAGCTGCATTAGTGTTTCAAATTTGCAATTTGTAGTATTGTCAGAACACTCTGATTGTCATTTCTCATTAACTTTCGTTCGCTGGTCTGTTTTGTTTTAATAGCAGGTTGAAGCCAAAAAACCAAGAGAAGTACCATTTGAAGTTTCCAAAACTTTCTCATTTGAACCAACAGTTCAAGCATTGATTCATTCTTCCAATAAATTGTAAACTGACTTGTTCCCTAAGCATAAAGGGCAAGTAGTGGTTCGCTTCTAATTTCATTTTGTAAACGCAAGAATAAAAAGAGCAAGCAGGCAATTCCAGCGCCTGACCCCAATCCCCCAAGGGGGGATTCACACTTTTTTTTTCCATTTTTTTTACTTTTCTTTGTTTTAGATTAGTTTGTTTTTGTCATTAGTAATTAGAAAACATACATCAAACACACAAAGCATCCCAGTGGGACTTACAATCATTGTTCAATCATTCACTTAAGTGCTACAAAATAAACTACAATTGTTCTAAAACTTTCAAACTAAAATTTATCCCCCTTGATCTACTGAAGTACTCCATCATATTTGGTGTGAAGAAAAGATACCCTTGGGGTTTAGCTTAGATTAATCATCCACTCACATTTTCTAATAAAACGAACCAACACCCCAAACCCCAAGTATGCTCTTAACCTCTGCAACTCAGTCTGAACAACAGGGTTAATCAGAAACATGTGTAAGGTACATAGTTTAATAGGGAAATCCAATCGAACCAAATTCTAAGAACTCAGAAGGTTGCATGGGCGGAAACTATAGAGTCAGCAGGCTACTTTAAGAAGGTTCATCCTCGCCTGGTTGGACACTTGGTAAAGCTGCTAGAGCACTCAGTTCGAAGGGTTAGGTCTCTTTTGGGCCAAACCAAGAATTTTACCCACACCTCTAATACTCATTTAATAATCCTAAAATAAACCAACAAGACTCTTGCAATACTTTCACAACCCTACACAGCAACAATCGCACGCATTTATCTTTCGGCACTGGTCTCATTTAATAATCCTAAAATAAACCAACAAGACTCTTGCAATACTTTCGCAACCCTACACAGCAACAATCGCACACATTTATCTTTCGGCACTGGTCTAATTATTTTTCAATCTTGCCATATGGTGTGAATGTATCTCTTTCTTTCAATAGGATGTGTAGTGATTGGTAAAATATTTGCAAATATGTATTGTTGATTTACTTTTCCATTTCATCATTAATCAACTCCTAGATTAGACTTTTATTTTTGTTATAGATTAAAAGCCTTAGTTTTATTTTCATAGGGACCACCCCCTTGGCTTCGCTAGGAGTAAGCCTAGACGGAGGAGTCGAGTAATCAGGTGACAGCACTTGACTCTCACTTGCCCCCAAGGACACACCGAGCGGCTTGAAGGTTTCCTGCCGCGTTTCCCCCAGGTGTGTATTAGGTGGCAACATCTCCATTTCCAAGATTTTTGGGGTCATGTTTCCAACACTTCCCCGTTTCTGAAACTCGTCCTTGATTCCCTGTTTCGTGCAACTTAGAATCTAACCCTAAAGCTATAAGATGAACCCTGACCTTTTGCTTCTAGGCGTTCATCTACTAGTCCTACTACTGCAGTTGTAGATGACCTTGAGGAGTCTGAGCTTGAGCTAGATGATGATGCTCTTGCTAGTCCTAATTTTAGTTCTACTTCTAGTTCTAGCAGTGGTGATGAGTTTGATGATTGATCAATGGCATGTGTGATGAATGATTGCATTGAGAGGCGCTTTCTACAGCCCAAAGTGGATGAGGTGTGTCACGTCTGTCACACACATTGATGTGGCACATGTCGGCTCCAAAAACTAAATATATAAAAAAATTATAGAACCAAGCACATGTCGGCTCCAAATAAATTCACTAGATTGTAAAATACATTTATATAACTATACATTAAATTTCAATTTCAATTTCAATTCACGCATCCTCACACTTTAATTAAATCTTTTCATAAATAGTTACAACACAACTAAATATTTGTGTATCAATTAGTCTTGCCTTGATTTGATTTACAAGAGAGACGTGGATAATTGTGATGGAAAATATATTGGATTATGTATTGTTAAGTTAATAATAAAACAATAAGTTAGATATTAGTTATCCAAATCAAAGCCTTATGAACTTTGTCTTTTGAGAGATCCAACTAGTCATATGGATGTCAAATGTTTCTTACATAGAAGTTTATTTTTTCCTCCAAAACTTTACACATCTGTAAAATTTTGAATAAACAACTCATAATTTTAATGTTCTTTATAGTTTTAACCTTTTAAACTGCGTCTCAAGAGTGCTTCTAGATAAAATTACACATCCAGAATTTCACGTGTAGAATATGATTCCAGCGTAGAGAAACAATGAACATCTCTAAGAGCAAGCCGGTGACACATGGTGTAATGTATTATACAGATGAAGTATCTATACATGTATTTATAAAAATTAATATTAATTCAAATATTACTTCATGAATCCTATTTCTTGGCTCTGAAATCACTATTATGACACAAACTCAATTAATTCATTTTCAAATCATTGAATCGTAAACCAGGGACACGTATGTAGTTACACTTAGTTTTGTGTGTTGTATACAAAGAGAAATCATAAATGAGATTAATATTTTTTTACAATTTTAATAAAAAATTATCATTATTTAGGAAAATTTTACTTAAATTTTTTGGATAAATAAATAAAATTTTAAAACAAATCAACTGATTCTTTATTTTTTAAAGTCCAATAAATCAAACATTCTTCATCATCATATTAAATACTTATAAAAATAATTGTGTGCTATAAATTTATAAATTTGTAGAAAAATAAATTAAATAGAAATACAACATGTTTCTATTCTACATAGCATACATCAAATTGATCACTAACTACTTGGAAGTTGTCAAATTCTAAAACCAGAATAGATCCATTTTAACTCCGGCTCTATCAAGCGACTGAGGGAACAAATCTTTTGATGTGCAAACCTTTCCTCAAATTTAGGACTCTAAAAGGGGTTTTCACCTCAAGGGATTCGATCCCTCTCAATGCTTAATAGAGCCAAAGTTAAGATGGATCTATGCTGGTGTATGATGTAGTGGCATCATAACATGTTGTTTTTTGGACTCTACATGCCATTTAGGCCTCATTGATTATGTATTTTGTTCTAGATATGTATTGCACAATACACTTCGTGCCATTTTGATATATTCATCCTTATATGGTATATACATGAATAGACTTTGGATATTTTGTCTCTAATGTTTCGGAATCATGGATTAGAATCTTTAAAATATTGCTTTTCTTTAAAATTTAAATATTTTATGTATTTTTGAGTAAACTGAGTCACTAAATTCAAATCGACCGAGTCATCACCGATTCATTACCGATTTTGAGTTCGAGTCCAAGTTGACCCTAGACCAATTTCGAGTCCGAGTCCGAGTCCAAGTTGACCCTAGACCAATTTCGAGTTCGAGTCCGAGTCCGAGTTCTAAAACATTGATGTGACGCAAATTTGTGGAGATAATTTTCTGGAATGATTTATAATGCTTGTGAATGATAAGAGTTAAGATTCAAATCCAAGGTGTTGATCCTCTGCCTTTCCTGACAGCCATTTCTTCTTCAAAGGTCACATCCCTACTGACTTCAATCTGTTTGGATCCTGGAATGTAAATTCTGTAAACCTTTGAAGACTCATTGTATCCCACAAAGGTACCCTTCTTGCCTGAAGGTTCTAACTTAGATCTTTTCTCTTTGGGCACATGTATGTAGATTGGACAGCGAAAAATCCGGTGATGGCCCACTTCTGGTTTCACACCTGTGAACGCTTCTTCTAGAGTCATGTTCTTCAATATCTTATGTGGACATCTATTCTGTAGATATACAATGGTTTTGGATGCTTTTGCCCACAAGAACATTTGAAGACTCTGGTCATGTATCATAGCTTTGGCTGCCTCAACAATTGTACGATTCTTTCTTTCTGCAACCCCATTTTGTTGAGGGTTGTAGGGAACTGTGAGCTCCCTCTTAATTCCTGCTTCCTTGCAGAAATCATTGAATTCTATAGAGGTATATTCTCCACCATTATCGGATCTCAAAATCTTGATTCTTTTTCCTGACAGATTCTCAACTTGTGCTTTAAACTCTTTGAACTTGCTGAGCACTTCCTCGGATTCTTTTGACTTGAGAAAGTAAATCCAAGTCTTCCGTGAGTAATCATCAATAAAGGTGATATAGTAATGATAACCACCTAATGACACAACTATCATAGGCCTGCACAAGTCAGAGTGTACTAGATCCAAAATCCCTTTGGATCTACTCTCGCTGTCTGGAAAGGACTTCTTGGCATTCTTGCCAAGTGCACATCCTCTACAAGTTCCATCATGGTCTACCTGGAGCCCTGGCAAACCTGTCACAATATTCTTCAGAACTGGGAGAGCTCGATAGTTCAGATGAGCTAACCTTCTATGCCATAACTCGCCCATACTTGCAGCATCATGTATTAGGGCTTGGACTGGAGAAGTGTTTAGTCTATTCAAGCTCTCTTCTCTTATGCCAATAACTTTGGCTGTGCTCATGCTTGAGTTCTTGTGCCAAGCAAGGACTTTCCCTTCTGAGAAAGCTACTTTATATCCCTTGTCCTCCAATGCTGAGATGGAGACAAGATTTCTTTTCATACCAGGTACATAGAGTACATCACTTAGGCGTAATGTATCATTTGATTCCAATTGAAGGGTGGTGGCTCCAGACCCCTTCAAAGTGTAATTTGCATCATTTCCAAGTACAACACGAAGATGTGAATCTTTCCCAATTAATTCTGAAAGATTCTTTCTATAACCTTTCATGTGTCTAGATGCACCACTATCTATGAGCCAAGTGTCACTAGTGGTAGGAATAGTACCTGATAGTGCTGATATGAATAGAAATTCTGTGTGATCTTCATTCTTTTGCTTCTTGTGATGATGATCTTCTTCTACAGCAGCAGTGGATGCTTCATGCTTCCTTTTGATTTGACTTCGACAGCTACTGGCGTAATGTCCATACTTTCTGCACCTATAGCATTGAACTTGAGATACATCCTTCTTCTTCTTTTGTTCTTGGCGGGGACTTGATCTCCTTTCTTGGTGCTGGTGTTTATGGAACTTCTTTCCTTTTCCCTTACCTTTCTTGGCATGGGAAACAAATGCTTGAGTCTCTTCAGGTTGAGAGCCATGGAGTCTTTGACGTTCTGCAATCCTGGTCTCCTCCTCAGAGCAATCTGCCCAAAGCTTGTCAAACTTTGGTAGTTTGGATCTACCACTTATGCTTTGGATAAAGGACTCCCATGATGGTGGAAGACCATTTAAAGTGTGTAGGACAAGCTCCTTATCGCTAATAGGATCTCCACTGGTGCTGAGCTTGTTTCGGAGTTCTGTGATCCTCATGAAGTATGAGGCAATGGATTCTGACTTTGCTATCTTCATATTTGAGAGGGAGGCACAGTTTTCGAGACAGAAATCCATACAGGTCATACTGTACCTGCTGGTGCGATTTCCAAGGCAGATTCCTGTGCATTAATTGCCGTTGAAACTCATTTGTACAGTAATATGCTTTCTCAGGCAGAAGGACAGCAGTTTGGTTGGCACATGTGAACAGTCTGGAAGTTTATTTCTGCTGGCACGAATTTCTAGAATGGAAATCAGAGAGGCAGAGGAAAGGCAGAGATTAGTAGTTTTGCAGTTCTGAATTTGTTGGATTCATTAATTTTCTGTGTTGTAAAAGAAAGTTTCAGATTTGCTCTTGAATAATAGAAATAATCTCTCTCAAGGGTTTTCCCAAGTTTGGGTTTTGCCCTGGTCAAGGTTGACCTAAAATCTTTGTGTACATCATTATTGTTCAGATTTTATGTGTTTGAAGATCTTGGCAAGAGTGTTTTAATTCTTTTAAAGTTTACAAATAATTTTTAAGTTTAAAACCGACAGTTTCTAAGTGTTTGACAAAACACCAGAGAGATTTTGTCATTTTTCTTCACTTGGCTATATGACTCCTAAACAATGTGGGAGTTTTCTCTGTATAGATAGTAACTAACCTGATAGACGCGTTCTCCCTAATGTTTGATTAGTGACATGCTGCATTCTCCCTAATGTTTGATTAGTGACATGCTGCATTCTCCCTAATGTTTGATTAGTGACATGCTATAATTAATATATCTGGTCTCCTGACATGCCTTTTGTGATTTTGATTCATATAATAAGTATACAAGAGAGCCACATTCTCTTATATGAGAGTAAAGTGGAATGCAGCCTTTCGGACATACTAATTTTAGTTATTATTTACATGCTCCCTAATGTTTAATTAGGTACATGCTAATCCACAGAGTCCAGACACATATGTAGATTAACAAAATGAATGCTCATGTGTTGCAAGTATAAGAATGAAGCTGGTCTCTTGACATGTCTTGCATGATTTTACTTCATATGATAAGTATACAAAAGAGCCACAATCTCTTATATGAGAGTAAACTGGAATGCAACCTTTTCAGACATACTAACTTTAGTTATCATTCCAATGTGTTGTATTGCAGATGTGGAGAATCACATCTTGAGACAGCAGAACCTTAATGGTCATATCTATAAGATTTTGCGTCATAAATAAATTTCTTGATGCCATTAATGTCACTTCTCTAGAAACTATTGTATTTCTTTGTCAAAATTAGAGATTGATGTTCCTTTTATTTTACAAACTATTTCCTAAAGGACTGTCCTAAATTTATAAGTTGGATTTAAATGTGAGCCTGGAAAATGTTGCAGTATTCACACTTTCTGGTGTTGTTGGTGAGTGTTTATGCTTTTGTTCTGAGAAATGACATGTTGATTGGGTTGCTAATAATTTTGCAATTTCTACATTGTAGGTAGATCCTTACATAGATGTTGGAAAATTATACTTCCACTTACAAAACCAAGAAGAACCATGGTTGCTAAGCAAAGGAAGAAAAATGTTGATTCAACAAAGCAAAAGCTTGTCATCTATATGTGAGGAAGTGCTTGGTGTCCGCCTTTCCAAAGTGAGCTTATTCTCCTTGTTTTTTTTTGGATTATACCATCTAAAGCTTTTGCCAAGCCTGTACTTTATGTCAATGTGATGATTTAAATGATATATTATAAACATAAGTTTCTTAAACTTTCATTCTTTTCATATTGGTTCCTTTATGTGCATCTAGTTGTTATAGTAGACAATAAAGTATCGAGAACCATTATAGTCAAAGATTTTTCTTTTGATTTGTTTAATATTGAGAATTGTTAGAAAATTCATCTTTTGTTAAGTCATGTTGATTTTTGGGTATCTATGGATGAAAAACAATTATGGTAGATGTGTAACATCCACTTTAAAATTTTTAAACTGGTGTTATGGTTCATTAAAAGTACGTGTATATGAAGAAGAGGTAAATCATGTTTCTGAATCTCTGATTTTACAATACCACTACAGTTTTTCAATGAGTGCCTTGTATGCTTTTGGAGTCATAGGTAAGCTCATTAATATAAGATGTTCATTTTTCCTATGTCCTTTAGATTGATTCATCACTCAAGTTATGCTAGGAGGTATAATAGTTGGTGTCAAGCTTTTGTTGGCCCCATTGCTCCACTAAATTTGTTAGGATATTTAGACACATAGGAGTTAGTTAAGATCAACTTGGTCTAATGTGTTTTTAGGTAAAGTGTGTTTCTTTAGTATCAACAATAAATTGGCGAGGCAAAAGAGCGAAGAGTTTGAATCGGATTGGGAAAAAATCGACAAATACAAAAAATTAAATATATACCTATATTTTGAATTAAAAAAAACATTTTCCATAGATATTCAAAATAACCATGGCCATGTACTGCAATCAATAGATGTCCAAAAGATATCAATAGAAGTCCAACATATATCAATTCTCATCCATAAGATGAGTCGATAATCTAGATAGATGTCCAAAATATATCTCTCGTCCATAAGATGAGTCCAAAATACATAAAAGTAAGGATTCAGAATCCAGATACTAAATACTTAATAGTAAGAAAAACTAAGAAGTAGATACTCCTGCGTCTCTGGCTGCTTAACCCTCAAGGGTCTCTAAGTCCTCGAAGGCTAAAAAGAGGAGCCTCCTTTGATTGAATCAAAGTAGATGTAGCAATAGGATCCCCGTCCTGATGCAATCCTAGTTTTATGTCTTTCTTGTCCAAAGAAATAGCTGAATGATCCAAACTTGTCAACATCAAGATATATTGAAAATGTGAATTAAACTTTAAAATTTAAACCAATCCTTCAAATTCAGATTACAAATGACTAAGCCTTTAAGACTTAAGCGTCTCACCAAGTAACTTCCTGTTGCGAAGCTGAAGGTTGTAGCGAACAAAAACAAGGTCATTCAAGCGCTTTTGTGTCAAGTGGTTGTGCTTCTTGGATTGGATTTTCTCAAGCATGCTCCAACCTGAAGCGCTGCAAGTTTGATATAGGATTCTAGTGGCAAATTTCTTAAGATATGGCGTATCATTGTCAAACTTTTGCCCCCAAAGACCTGGCAAGTGGCAAGGGTTCTAGAGTCAAGATTTTATAATTGAAGACGAATAAAACTTAAAAGAATCAAGATAATAAATTATAAAACATAATACAAAATACTTGGCAACATTCTTGTCCTTTCACATATAGCACTGGTATAAGCAAACAATTTTGAAGGCATCCTATAATCTTGCAGCTGGGCAATGATGCGACTTTGGAGTTCTTGATCTGGGTTCATCCTCTCAATGCAAGTCATAATCCCTCGACCAACCTCCCCATCCTCACTAAATCTGGTCTTATCATAAAAATATGTTGGATTGAAAAAGTATCCAGCAACATGTAAAGGCGAGTGCAATTGCCTATCCCACCCCTCATCAACGGTGTCCCAGAGAGGCATGTACTTGGTCTCATCATTCATATATTTTGCTTTTATGGCCTCCTTGGCGAGATCCATTGACTTGTAAATGTAACCCATGACAGGTTTCTCACCATCAACCATCCTGAAAGATCAATCATCAAAGTCAATTGTCAAACATTTGACTTTTGATATCAATTTAAGACTTTAAACATCAAATGAAATTTGAAAATGTAATGAAGTTTGACTTCAAATTGAACTGATGAACATTGAAAAAGTTTAGAAATTAAGTACCTAAGCACTTTTGACAAGTGGTTTTGTCACAACAATGATCTCTTCAACATCTCTCCAGAAACCATCATTAAAGACAAGAGCAACAATTTCAATGCCATGAATGGTTCTTCCATGTCTAGAGGCCATCCACTCAAGTCCCAAAAACATCCTCTTCAGATTGACCTTTTGTTCTACCACAGATTGCAAGGAGATGAAGTTTGTTGCACATCTTGTCACTTCAGGATGAACAAGCTCCTTTCCTTCAGTGTATATTCTCATGGTGGAAAGGACATTTGTGTGATTGTAGATGAATTTGGTTATGGATTTTTCCCTATCCACAACCTCTTGTATCCAGTGAAGTTTCCCAATGTCATCGAGCATTAGATATATGCAGTGCCCAGTGCAAGAGCTCCAAAATATAGTGGGGTGCCTAGTCTAAAACAAGCTACCAACAGCCATATAATTAGCTGCATTGTCGATAATAATTTGCACAATGTGTTCTCCCACTTCTTGAACAATTTCTTCCATCATTTCACTAATTAGTTGAGCACTCTTAACTTTGTCTGAGGCATCCATTGATTTGAGAAACATTGTTCCCTTTGGACAAGAAATGAGGAAATTTATCAAAGCTCTGTTCCTCCTATTTGTCCATCCATCACTCATGATGGCGCACCCTGTTTCTGCCCATGATGTACTAAACTCAACAAGTACAAGGTTGACGTCATCAACACTTTCTAACAACATATCTGTCTTAAGGTTCTCAGATGTAGGGGCTTTGAACCCCGAACCTGCAACAACAACTGCATCAATCAAAGACTGCCAATAAGGGTCTCTGGCACAGTAGAAAGCGATGTTAGAATAGTACTATTGTCAAATCCATAGTAGCTGGGCTACCATGATTGCAGATCAGTTTTTTTGAGCCAGTTTTTTGCACATTTTGGTTGAGATCAGTTGATGATGAGCAACATATTGTTGATCACTCTCATGTATTCAGTGGATTCAGAGTTTGTACATTTTACAATCTCATGCCAGGACTGAGCCCCATGGCACCAGGTCGGTGACTGAGTTAGCCATTTCCTATGATCCAGAGCAGGTTGTTGACAGTGCCCATGATTATTTCTTCAGCTGTAGTGTTTCAGTGTGGTTCAGATGATCAGATCAGTGCTTCAGGTATATATGATCCAGCAGGTATACGATTGGTGCATTTGGATTATTGATGTGCTTTTTCCTTTATCTAGGTAGTTTATGACTGGGTATATGATGATTGTTTACTAGCTATATTTTATATTATGCTTACTGGTTGTTTAGAGTAGAAGTGGCCAGTTATTATGAGTAGGAGATTCTTGTGTATACTCATTGGTCATGCCCTTACCTTATAAGTATAGACTCGGTCATTTCTTCTTTCTAAGGCTTCTGCTATCCATGGCATCATCAGTCACTTCCCCCATCCATCCGTTATCTTCCAGTTTTGATTTTATCCTGACTTACACGTTAACTAGTGATCTTGAGGACTTCCCCCACCTAGACCTCTGTGTTGGATAGATTCCTTGTTTACATTGTGTCTCGGCTCTGGAATGTGTGATTCTAGTCACAATGATTGTTCTTCTCTTGTCCTTGAAAGCAGGTATTCCTGTCAACAGTGTTGCTAAACACTAAAGCATCGGAACTTAAATGCTATATCTAAAGGAATGCTAAGTCAGCAAAAACAATGTTGCTAAACACTACTGCTTATATCTATATTAACTAGTCAGTGGCCAAAGGATGAGCACTCATCCTTGTTTGATGTAAGGCCGTTTGTCCCCATAGGGAAACAGGGTTAATTTAATTTATTGAGTTATTAAATAAATTCAATGCCTTTTTAGATTAATTAAGGGTTAATTTAATAAAGAGCCTAAGTTTTTGGCACTAGTGATTTAAGTTAATTAAGTGAATCTTAGCCATCGATCTCAGATTCTCAAGTGAGTGAGATCTAATCTCTACCATTGAAGATAGGGTTTTGGTTCATCTCAAAAGGATCAAAGGAAGGTAAAGTGAGAAGAGAAGACACAAGAGAAATTTAGTTTGAGGGAAATGAAGGACTTTCCCTTTCCAGATTTGGCAAGGAGAAAGTATAGTTTGGCGGATCGTACAACCGACCATACAGGGCAGTACAGAGGTCGTACAGGTGCAACAGGGCCTCAGCATGTTGCAAGGGTTTTGCTGGGGAAGTTTTGCAGTTGGAGAGAATTTTTCAGAGGAAGGCATTTTGCCGGGTTTGATGATTGTATTTTTTCTCAGGCCATTTTCCCAGAAAGGGAGCCCTTTTGTAAGCTTGGAAGTTATTTGAATGAAAAACTGATTTGAAGGGTAGAAATTCTGTGTATGTGTTTTTATTGAGTAGATCTCTCCATCATTTTGCTTCCTCTATTTAAATTTCTGTTAATTTATCCCAACAGTATAAATTATTCAGGTGGCTGCAAATTTAATTTTCAGCAAGAAAAAACACTAGGAAATTGTTTATCTAGATTCGGGGTTTAGAAAAATTAATAGATCAATGATTTAAGAATGTTTGAGGTGTTAGATGAGACCTTAAAATAGTGAGCAATTTCCAGAATTATAGGATTGCTGTCCTAGAACATTTCCAGCCACATAAACAACAGGAAAAACTCAGAATTTTCAGATATCTACCCAGAAATTTGTTACAGAATTTTTTAAGCCAAAAATATGAAATTTATATGCTAGATATGGTCCTAAATTCTTTCAAGAATTATGTTGTCTGTTGTTATAATTTCTAGAATTAAAAAATTAGCAATTTCAACCATAGAAATTACCTAAAAATAACAAAAATTGTATGAAACTAGTGTCCATAAATTTATAGCAGTTTTAATATAGCATAAAACCCTCATAAAACTATGCAATGATGAATTTATAGGGCTGATTTTGTCAGAGATGGAATTGAGAAATTAAATCTAGGAGAAGAAAATAAAACTAAGCTAATTCAAGCCAAAGAAAAATTTCTAAACTAATCTAAAAATTCCAGAAAATATTTCTTAATTTTTTTGGGGTTAGTTCTACTTTAAAAATTACCCTAAACTATCCTAGAAAAATCCAACAAATATTTTTTAGATTTTTTGAAATAAATTCTACCTAGATCTACCCTAGGAAAACAAGAAAAAATGAGAAATTTGCTGTTTTTGATTGAAGAATTGGAAGAGAGACTAGTTCCTTCAAACCCTTGGACTAT
Organism: Larix kaempferi; assembly: GCA_027924585.1. Lineage (NCBI taxonomy): Eukaryota > Viridiplantae > Streptophyta > Pinopsida > Pinales > Pinaceae > Larix > Larix kaempferi. The sequence goes on from BSBM01000493.1 coordinate 46,367,866, forward strand.
GGTGTCTTGGGATCAATGTTGCCGAAACGTGGGAGCGAAGCGGAAGCGGGAGTGGGAAGCAGGAGCACGGGTGCGCATTTTTCAAAAAATGGTCAGAAGCGAAGCGTCTCGGAAGCGTTTATATATATATATATATATATTAAAAAAAACATGTAGAATACCAAACTAGATGCAAACTTTATGAAACATGTATGTTTGTGCTACTTCCAATATATGAAATGCCATCTAAATTCCATAATTCATGATTCCATTATAAACATACAAAGTTACGAATTGAAAATTGAAATACATTTTACAAATACAAATTCAAACCATCTAGATTCTATCAATTACAAACATACAACCTTTAGAAGTTAGAACCATATAATAGGGAAGTACATCATTAACTTATGGAAGTACATCATTAAGTAGTAAAGTACCAAATAGGGAATTACATCATTAAGTACCAAAATTCAAATAGTTTTGTTTACAAAAATTGGCTATCTGCATGTGCCATGAAGCATAACTAAACTGAGCTATGATTTAAAATTTAAATCCTATCTAGTAAACTGTAAAATGAAAAAACAATCTATTTCTCCTAGTTCCTCCTTCCACCACCACGATTGCCTCGTGAGGGTATGCGTAGTGGTAGTGAAGATGAAGCATGTGTATCTGACTGTGACTGTGAAGGTCCTTCTAAAGCTGGAGTGCTAGTGAAGGGGCCACGTCCATGGTACCTCACACTGTGACTGGATGGAGGTGGCATCTCAGCACGCTCATCCTCATCCAAAAGAGCATTCTCCAACTCCTCCAAAACCAATGCTCCATCCTCCAAGTTGTCCTCCTCTAGATTGTAGTCCCACATCTTATTTGATTTGTCTATAGTTGGATCCGCCCAGTAATGCGACAACAATCGCAAGTTGTAATGCACATAGACCAAGGTGTCTGCTCGTTGTACATTCAACCTGTTTCTTTTGACATTGTGGATGAAACTGTATGTGCTCCAACACCTCTTTGTTGAAGAAGTGTTCGCCACCTGTGAAAGCACCCGCATTGCCATAGATTGTAGCTGTGGGCAACTAGTGCCATGCATGTCCCACCACGCCAGAGAAGGCAATTCCCTCGATCTCTAATTGCATGGTTGCTCCCAAAGGCACCAGTGCAACTGATGTATTGGCTCAACTGTAGCCTAATGCTATCACACTCCTCAACATTTGGGTACAGTTTTTCCAATGCTTGCATATAACCAGCGTGAACCTCTGGAACTTGGTGTAGTTTTCTCTTTGCCTCACCACTTGGTGCTGGGGTTGAAAGCCATGATATATAATAGTATTTTGGTGTAAGCACATATGCTAAGGCATGTAGTGGAATATTCAGCTTCTCCCACCGTTTTTCCACCTCTATATGGATCAAATCATACAAATTCTCATCTTTAGGCTGAACAATGTCCTTAATTTGTCCTAGCATAGTGTCCATTTGCTCATACACCTCCCCAATGATCGGTCTATCAGAATCTGCAAACCGAAGCATGTTACGGTTTATCAGAATCTGAAAACCGAAGCATGTTATAAATCGGCTTGGTGAACTGTAAAACATACTTGACCCGTGACCAGAAATAGCTATCAAGAACAGTTTCCTTTGCTGCATCCATGCCATCTCTATCAGTGCTAATTTCATCCCACTCATCACTCATCACCATAGCACCCAAAGCCTGTCTTACCCTCAATAGGCGCTTGAAGGTGAGGAAATAGCTACCAAATCTAGTCTTAGCAAGCTTAAGCAATTGCAACTTAGAGTAAGTGCCATAAAAGGCATTGACCCTTGTATGCCCGGTGATAAATTTAATGAGTTTCTTCCCTCGCTTGTACAAATCATTTATCCATGTGCATTCTTTGTGCTTGATAATATCATGCATTAAAAGGTTCATTGTGTGCACCAAACAACCGGACCAAAAGATGTGAGTATATTTCTGCTCAATGGTTTTTCCTGCTCCTTTACAATTCGTTGCATTATCAGTGATTACTTGAATCACATTAGTAGGACCAACCTCATCAATACTTTTCAGTAAGATGTCTGCTATGTTCTGAGAAGAGGCCATGATTGATGAGGAGTCTTGTGCTCCAAGAAACACTGCACCACTAGACGAAACACCAAGGATATTTATCAAATGTTGGTCTCTAACATTTGTCCAACCATCAGATACAATGGATACCCCAAGTATCTGCCCACCCATCTGTAAACCGTGTAAGAGCTCTTTTGACTTTTGCTTTTTCCTTGTCAAGTAACACGGTTCTAGCTTTTTCATACCCAGGGGACTTGTATCCAGCAGGTGCTTTGTTAATGGCTTTAACCATGGCATGCCAATAAGGGGAGCGGAGAACATTGAATGGCACACCACATGCATAAAGAAACCTCACCACTTTTGCATTGTAATGTCCTCTTCTGCTTAGGCATTGAGGACCATCCCGCTAACCTATTTGATTCCCATAGGTTCGAGCGGGCACTGACAGTCAGGGGATCAGTTGAGGACTTATGCCATATCAGAATATCTAGGGCATAGATTTTATATCATCGTTAGATGAACAGGGGCCATCTGAGCCAAAGGCCACCTGCATGCATGACATTCGAGCATTATTTGATGATGCATGCACCTTATTGAGTCTCCAGGCACCTTCATGCAAGTCAACTACAAATTAGAAGATAAAGTGACCTAATTAGGGTGAAATTAGGGTTTTGAGCAGTTGAATGTTATAAAAGAAGGTAAAGCGAATGGAGAAGGCACCATTATTGATTATTGATTTGTGATCTCGATTTGGAGAAGCTCAGCGAGCTAAGTTGGGGTTGAGGCTTGTACTCAACTAACTGGTGTATTTCGGCAGTGAAAGCTATCTGCCCTAGTTCATCATTCAGGTTGGATCATCCAGGTTCAACATTGTTCTTCATCAGGTATTATCATCATTCAGTATTCACTAGAGTTATCTTTTATATTATTTCGTGGGCTTGCCCTCCCTTGCTTGGGCGCATTCCCCAGGTGGTCTTCTATTCGTTTTCCAGTGTTTAGTGGGCAGAAGTGTTGCATGCAGCTTCCATTCTTCTTAGAGCATCCATATTACCCTTCCCCTGGATGAAGGACTTCTCTTTTGGACTCTTGAGAGAGTTATCATAATTCAGGTATATTGGAGGACGTGAGCATTCTTGAGGGCGCATTATTTGGGAGAGATCTTCACGTTTTAGGCTTGGGATCCATCAGAACTCATGCATGCGGTCTCCATCATCTCCAGAAGGGCACTATAACCCTAATACACCTCATCAGGACCTTCATCAACGGAGTATTTATTATTGTGAGGCATTCTGAGCTTGGAGGAGGGTGCACTTCTATCTTGGAGGACGATTTGACTTATCTCATTATTCATCCATCAGAATATCTGCATGCGGGGATCATTCTCATCAACATTAGCAGATCTATATACTGGTATATGCATGCATTAATTCCTCCTACTTTCTAGCATTCCTATATTTTCTACAGCATAATTCTGCGTGCAACTGCATGCATGCAAGGATCAGGGTTTACTTTCATATTCTGTTGAGATATGAGCTTACTAGCCATCTATAGTACACAAGAAAAGAAAAAATATCAGTTTGGGATATTACATGCATGCACATCCTCCCTGCCACTAATATCAAGGAAATATTCTATGGTTCTCTTACTTCCACTACCAGTTGAGGACCTTCCGCCAGGTGAAGTAGGAGATGAAAATGGGCTCCCAAAGCTAGAAGAAGCATCAGAGTGAACCTTTTGTTTTTTAGCATTTGTTCTTTGTGCAGCTTCCTCTATCTTAATGTAGTTTTCTCTCTCTACTTGTGTTATCCTGGGGCAAATTGTAATACCAGGGGACCCTTTGTTATCATCACTGTCTAACACCCCACAAAGATGCCTCCTCACACGGGTGTATGAACTGCTATAAGGTTTATTTGGACCACAACCATGTGGGCATATCCACTTAGAGGTTCCACCACCTCTTCCCTCCTCAACTTTTGTGACAAACCTCCACAAGGGGGTTAATGAAGCTTTGCCACCATCAGCTTCAAGATCACCCTCTTCACCACCCTCCTCTCCTTCATTCATTGGGTCACTATGAGAATGACCACTATCTTCTTCTTCATTCACACGCCTATTCCCAACCAACACCATGAGAACCAAAAATGGAAGCAAACACCACAAGAACAACATTTTCTTCAATTTTTAGATGGACAACCTGCAATAGAATGAGGAGGAAGAGGCAAATGGGAAAATGTAGGAGAAGAAACAAATACAACAATAAACAATAAACAAACAAGACATTTTGTGAACAATATTGAACAAAAATACACATTGGGCATACCTATTTTGATCTCCTTTGATTTGCAAGAAGATGGAACCCTTTGTTGTCTCCTCCAAGCTCTCTCAAATCCTCTTCAAGCTCTCCAACTTTGCTCCAAGCCTCCAACACCAAGCCAACACCAAGACTCCAAGAGCTCCTTCCCTCTCCACTCCAACTCCAAAATGAAACAATGAGGAAGAAAGAGGGGGATATTTTGCCTTATCTCCCCTCTCTAGCCCTAAAAACACCCTAGGGCTCACCCACAAAGCCAAAAAACAAAAAAAAAACAAAAAAAAAACTCAATTTTCGGGCTTTTCCGTGGGTTCGACGGACTCCCCCAGGAAGCGCTCGGGGTTTGACCTCAGAGCGTTGCCGAAGCGCTGTCCGAAGCGAGGTCAGTTCGCTGCCGAAGCGTTTTGTTCGGAGTTCCGAGCGTGCCGAAGTGAAAACGCTTCCGACAGTGGCAGGAATCGGAATTTTTTTGCCCGAAGCGAGGTTCTGTTTTTTGGAAGCGTGGTTCGGAGGACGCTTCGGCGTCGAACTCGCTCGGAGCGCGGATTTGCAGGCTGAACCGTCAGGGGGGGCACGCTTCAACAATTAGGCTTGGGATCAAATCCTCCAAGTGGCTTTGTATGTAAATGCTTGGTTGAAATCCTTGCATAACACAAAAGAATTTCTTGTCTCAAGCTATTGAAGCTTTACGCAAACCCTCATCAAGGAAGATCAGTCATTATTACGCACATCTTCAGCTCATGCCTTAGCATGTACTCTAGCCTTTGCCATCAAAACTGCAACCTCTACAACTGTAGGCAAACTAAACCAACAACAAAACTAAACCAAAAAAATGATATAATCATTCCATTGGAGCAAACATACTCTTTCAAAGAACTAGGAGCATAAACGTTACAATGATAAAGATAACATATTACCTCAAAAAGAAGAATCACCAAGTTGCGCCAACCATAGACAAAGACTAAGAGACAAAACCTTTAGATGCAAAGTGATAATATTACTCTCCAATGCTCAACAACAAAGAGAATGAGAGGTGGGCTCTCTTAAATAGGAGAGAGGCTCAACCTTCTCAACAATAAAATAATAATAAATGTATCCAAAACCCTAGACCCAACCTAGAGATCTTCCCAAATACATAAAATAATCCTTAAATCCGCAAGAAGAGAGAGGTGCTCCATCACAAATGGTCCAAAAAAGCACGCACGGCAAAATTACGGTGCAACACTTCAAACGACAGTTCTGGATTTTCCAACTTTCTCAATATTTATTGGATATTCTTTTATAACCACTTTTTGGAAATCCCGTGGTCATTCTACATCTAGTGGTGTTCATATGGCACAATTTTGGGCACTCTGCCAAAATATATATGCTCTTGAAGTTAGGACGCCCCTTCAAGTGTGGTAGGAACATGGCAAAGTGTAGCGCTCTAGATATAGGTGCCTAATGATCATCCAACATACCAATCCAATCATAGCATCTACATAATTAACATCACTCTAGTGTAATAAAGTTAACCATCATCAAAACTTAGACAAATGTTAATATAAGATGAGAATAATACACAAGATATAAGTTACAAACACGCTTTATCCAATAACTCAATGAAAATAATTTTACCCATCTAAGTATAACACTTAAAACCCTTTTACATGTGTTAGTCCTAAGCCAACATACATAGCTTAACTTACCTAAGTCAAGTGAGGGTGTATGAAGTGAAGTACGTACATAGGGGAGGAAGGGGGTCTTTGTGAAATAATCATTTTCGTAACATGAGGGTGCTGGTCTATCCTTAACTTTCAATAGTTAAAGATTTTTTAATGTTCTTCCACATTTGTGCCTAAGGAAGTGCTGTCATGGGTCATCCATCATCGCGTCTTCATATTTCTTTTTTTCCAAGGAAAAAAGCGTAATTTCATTAGGAATAATCGAATTACATATTGCAGAAAGGCTTCTAGGAGCCCTTTCGAGTAACAACTTTTCAACTTCTAAGAATAAATATGCAGGTACTGAAGCACCGCCAGAAAGAAAACCTAAATCTAAAACACCCTATTTCGGGTTAGCCAAGATTGGCTCATATACATTAGAAGAACCAACTCATAAAGAGCTGACCACAGAATATAGAGAAGCCAAATGAAATGACGCCTGATGAAGACAAAAAACCGATAATCCAAGAAACACCTGGTTGATAGCAGGGCCACCGGCTACTAAAAACAAGGCCGCCAAACGTGGACTCCCAGCCATTGTTTCGTTGGCAAGGTTGCTGTCGCCGCCGCCATAGGAGAGCTGGAGCTCCCAGGCTCAACAGCCGCTGCAGCCACAGGAGACAACCCTAGTTGCCAGAGCCGACGCGCGTCGCCGTTGCCGTGCCCTGGATGTTGCCATCCGCCTCCGCCGCCACTGGAATGAAGAGAAACCGCCACCGCTGCCACTGGATCGCCGGAAGAGCCCGCGGACCCAATGGGTCGCCGCGCAAAGGGACCGCCCTCACACCAAGCGCAGGGAGAATCCGTCAATTGCCTCCGGTCGTCAATGACAGATAGCATCTCGGGGAGAAAGGGGTGTGGCGGCCATGGAAGGAACCATGGCTCCATGGCCGCCGAGTTCATCTCAGAATGTCGACTCTCAAACCCTAGTTGCCATGCGTCTTCATATTTCGATCCCTTCTATTTTCATTTTTCCTTTGATATTTTATTTACTTGTATTTCATTTAGCCCCTTCATTGGCTTAGTCCCTTTTTCTTTAGATATGGCTTAGACAACTTGGGACAAGGGAACGTGGCTTTTGGAATGGGGAGTATCTGCCATGATTGTTTCCATTTGCATTTTTGCAGTTAATTTATTTAGCAAATCCCTTTTTAGGAGAGTACAAGACACTTTTAGCTTTATTCAAGGCATTCATACATTGGAATAGTATTGGGACCATGTATTATTACTATAGATAGATCATTCACAAAGGGGAAATATGAAGGGGATAGATGAATTGGATATTGAGGTGCAAAATGGCTATGCAAAATATGATGAGATAGATGAAAATCACTTGACTTAGTTCACCATGGTACAAATTAACCTCATACTAACACACTTATTAAATTAAAAGAATAATACTAAGGTTAGACTAGGAGACGAGCAACAATTTAATTATACAAGTCATCATAAAGCATACAAGTAACATCTCATGCTAACATACTGCCATATCAGAAAACATGTTAAGAGTAAATGAAGGTTAGAAAATATCACATCACTAGAGGATTAGGCACTGTCTCCGACTGGGCATATCAAATCATATGGACCATCTGACAAGGTTGAAGGACCTCTGACCAATGATCAATGATGGGACCACAGATCTCACATCAAAATCTCTGATCAAAGTCACCCCTGCTGAAAAGGGGGTAACACACTGCTTTGATACTGTGTTAAATTTCTAGAGTCTAGACCATGTTAGTCAGATACATCATACAACCCCTAACCTGAGGAAATTAAAGCCTTAACCTTCAATCGAAACTGTGGTAACTTAGACATAAAATATGCTGCACATACTGCTGGAAATTACTAACAGCAATACCTATATAGTAAACACACTCAGAAAATTTGAGTTTCAAATCTGCAAATCTGTTTAGTCATGAACTGAGAAAACAATGAGCTACTACACTCTCAAATAATAAGTCACAAACGTTCAATGGTCTTCCCTCTACCTCCTTTATGGATTAAGAGAATGGCAAGGACATTGAATCTAGACACATGCACAATGGTGCCTAATAGACTAAGTCAAACTCTGGTTAACAAGTGTGCCTCCCTGCATAGATAGAAGAGCCAATACGAACCACAATCAGAGAATATGCTAGGCATGCAAGCCTAATATCTTCTTGAGATCTGTGCCTAATCCAACTACCTTCATGCAACCACTACCTAGGGATCAACGCTCCCTTAACTGACTCTGCGTTCAAAAATAGAACTGAACTACTAAAACTGGAAATAGCATCTTAATTGCAACTAGATCTGAAAATGACATCTAACTGAAAATGAATAGAGCCACACGTTCTAAATTTGGAACTTATGCACACTCTACCTTTCTCTCTTCTAAATAAATATCAGTGATGTGCCCTCCTTCACTACTGTACGGATCTGTACAAAATGTCTGCTTTGAGCAGGGTCACCCTGCTGCTGTATGGACCTGCACACCTGTCACACATGCCTGTAGCTTCTCTGCTGTTGTACTTGCAAGTTGCAACTGTACCTTGTCTGCATGTGCCCAGGTCTTCTCTGCTCCTTGCTGCCATTAAAGGTGCTGTGCTGGACACATTTTGAGCTACTAAAAATCCAACATGCCATCGTTACTTCAAGAGGCCTTGCCACTTGAGCTTATATTTAGAAAAATGAGATGTGTACAACGTCACTAGGGAAATTGGAATTTACCATCTCTTGTTCTTGAATGCCAGAATTATTCCTCCCCTTCTAATTGAAAAGTTACTGTGTAAGATCAATTATAGGAGTTTTACTATGTTGGCAATCTTTTGACACTGAACCTGCATAAGCGCTAAGTTAGAGGAATATTGTTGTTGTCATTTTTCTATAATTTGATAGATTTCTTAGAGCTAAGAGGATAAAACAAGAGAGTTGATGAAAATTATTACTTTGGTCAACTTTCACAAGGATATGAAAAATTGGGCTCCTTGAAGAGGGGCTTCTATTATATATTTCCTTTTGAAACAACATGATATCAAACGATGTCCAATAAGATAAATAAATTAAGTTCATTCTTTATAACTTTATTTTCCTTAAAAGCTATTCTTGCTTTTGCTCAAGTTTGTAATGGTTTTGTATCTCTCAGGATCTTCAATGTAGTGATTGGGAACAAAGGCCTCTTACAGATGATCAAATAACATATGCTGCTGCAGATGCACATTGCCTACTTGCAGTTTTTGACGTCTTTTATCAAAATTTCCTTGACTTGCATCAAGGCGGTATTAGCTTGATCTTCTTATACAATATATTTAAGAATGATTTTGAGATCAAAGCATTTGCTTTAGATGGATTGCTTTATTTTCTTGCATTGAAAGCTGGTTTGGTTACAGATACATGTCATTTATAAATGCAAGGTTGTGCAATGATACTATTAAAGATATAGGAGAGTACTATGTCAATGCATTACAGTGCACTGCAATCAAAAGATATGGACCTCCAAAAACACTACATATCATTGCAAGGTTGTGCAATGATATGATTAAAGATATAGGAGAGTACAATGTGAATGCATTACAGTGCACTGGAATCAAAAGATATGGACTTCCAAAAACACTACATAATATAAATAAAGCAGTCTGACAAAGGATTACAATTCTTTAACAACAATGTTTTCTAAAATTCGAAGTTGTACCGACAGTGTTTGTGATTTTCATGGTCTTTTAACTTGCCTTCAAATTCGACATTTTTTTGTCTAGGGAATTCATCTTTATGCAGTGTCAAATTTAAGAGATAGGAATCTGCGTTCTGAGTTTGAGCATCCCCGACCGGTTTCGATCCTTGACTAAGCCGCAGCGGTCTAGAGCATACGGGGAAAATAAGCTTGGTTAATTAAAATTTTACTAAACAAAATTAAAGTTTTCTACTTTATTAAACTATTCCAAGAATCTCTTTTCCGGCAGAATTCCAGTACTCGAGCAAGATCTTTCCATGGCACTGTACTTCGGGAAAGCTAGGGGGTTCATTACTGAAACTTGAAACCAAATTCTAAAATTTGTTAAAACTAAGTCCTGAGTGAGTTTGTGGCCCGCCGTTGAAAAGGAACTGTTATCACATATATAGTAGCCAGGCTACCATACTCTATTTTTCAGATTCCAGTACACTTTTCAGCCAGTTCCCTTACATTGAGATGCCGAGATGAGCATCTATTATGGATCATGATCATATTATGGACAGCAGTTTTATTCCCCATGCCATGACTGAGTTTCAGGACACTCAGAGAGAGGACTGATGTAGTCAGTTAGCCATTTACAGAGCAGTCAGTATTGCCTAGAGTTGCAGCAACAGAGTTTCAGTGGACAGATGATGGTTCAGATTATGTGCATTTAGGTATATGACTCAACAGGTATATTCTTGTGTTATGGTTATATTGCTTTTATATTCATCCTTGTGGCATGTCTTCGCACTTAGTATCATGGTCTGGCGATCATATAGATATGTGGACCCGGTTGTATCATTATATATATTATATAGTCCCCACTCAGACTTAGAAGTTCTTGATCCATACTCATTGGTTTTACCCTCCCTAGGGAGAATAGAGGTGATCATTACCACCATCCTTGGCTTACTAGTGTTGGTCTCATTATTCACTGTCTTCACCCATCCATTACCTCCCAGTTTGTTTATTACCCTGACTTACTACTTCACTAGTGGCATGGACGACCTCCCCCCACTTTGGCCTCTTTGTTGGATGAGCTTCCCTGTTTATTGTGTCTCGGCTCTGAGTTGGTGACAAAACTTGCCTTTGGTGAGTTGGATTGTAGGCCTAAATCATTCTGGTCGGTTGTCCCAATGTTTGGCACTGGCACGAAGTCCCCCTAGTCACTTAAGATGTTGTTGGCTAAAACTCAAAGCTCATGTACTACTTATGGAAATCTATGTAAATTCGTCCATGGAAATTGTAAACTCTAGATTGTGTTTCTTAACACACGTGAGTAAAGGGCAAGAGCAATGAAACGCTATAAATACTCCATGAAGAGTATAAGAAAGGTCCAAAAAGCGATGGTTCTTAAACTCTATATCTAAACGATTGCTGACCTTATGTATATGTATAAACATGCCCTGGATGCAAGCTGCAATTAGTTGTGCTTCTTAGCACACCTGAGATCCGAAGGGTTATGTAGGCCAAAAAGGCCATAAAGTGAAATTAATGGATCCTAATGAACTTGGATCATCTTAAATGTAGACATGATGCCTAAGTTGAATAAACACTCTTTAAACAACTTACCCATTTGTGAGACACTGCCATCCCCCGTGATATTGCTTTGTCCAGCATATGTTAGAGTGTGTATTCCCTTTCCATTTCCAAAGTGTCACAATGTCAAGTTAGTAGTCATCCCTTAGCCTAGCCTTTTAATTTTTAGCCTTCACCCTTCATTAGCAAATTGATCACAACTATGAAGTGAGTATGGTCTTGAAAGTCTAGTCTGAGTCATAATAATAATTAAAAGCCTTATATATTTGTTGGTAGATCGCCAGTGAAATGATTACTCCTTGTTATAATTGTTACTTGAATGAATTGTAGAGCATGCTTTAACCTTTGGCACTTGCAGCAGTTTTGATGATAGCTTGAGTCATATTATTGGTCATGTTGACTTGGTCAAACCTAGTTTGACCAAAGTCAACCACAGGACATGAGGTGGATAGACCTCAGATGATGCATATACATGTTATATGGTCTATTACAGGTCACCAGATGGTTTTATGCAGTGGTTATAGGTCTGTGATGATGATTTGTGTTTTTCAGCACTTTTACAGATTATTATTATTTGGTCTGTCGGGTATATTGGATATTTTATATGATCATGTAGAGATCCATAGGGTGTATGAGTACACACCTTAGATAGATTTGGGCCTTCTGAGTCCAATAAGACAGTCTGTTCTTAGTTCCGGGCAGTTACAGTGATGATTGGCCTCAGTTGGGCATCATAGTGCAGTTTTGCCTTGTCAGATGGCCTGACAGAGCAGTTGGAGGATTTGATTGGTTCACCTAGGGTGCTGTATCTGGAGGGGGTGGTCCAGCCACTTGCTATTACCATATTACCCCCCTCCCAAAGAGCCTGGTGGGCTCACGTTGACAGTGCAGGCACTCCAAGAGGCAGTTTGGGCATGTTCACAGTTCCCGAGGCAGAATAAAAATGGTAAAAATGGCTACAGAAGAATTCGATTTGGGTTACTGAGGCAAGGGATTGGCATGGGATGATGTTTGAGGATGAGTGTGATGTCTTCTACCCCTTCTCCAGCAGTTTTAGCTTTCAGTGGGGCCCACACCCATCTCTCCGACACTTTTTATGGTTTTCTAGAGCCTCCTAAGGCTCACGACTTTCCTAGAGAGGCACGATTTAGTGTCTAGCTTGGTTATCTTATGTTATTGTGCCATGGGGACACACTAGGGAGGCAAGTCATGACCCCCTAGACCCACCATGAGCTAGTTCATATGTTTTATCATTGACATTTGGTGGGACCCCCTTTCCTAGGGCGATTTGGTCCATTGATGTATTATATTGTTATATTGGTCCATGTACTTTATGTTGAGCTCATCTCAACCATTGATTATATCACTTTGATCTTTTAATCTTAGCCATCCATTCAAAAGGTGGTTAGGGTTTTGGTATCTCTCCATCCTATTTAAAGGAGAGAGCTTCTCATTGTAAAGGGACTTTTGGCTCTGGATTATTGGAATAGAAAATTACTATTGCATCTACTTGTCTTGTGGTTGTAAATGCTATTGGAGTTCGACTGTTTGTTCTTCCTTTGCACTGGGTTATTGGAGATTATCTTGCTATCATTTTGTTCCACGTTTTCTCATCTACAAGTGGAGGCCGATTTGCTTCAAGGAGGACGCATTGGTTGGGGAGAATCTCCCTGCTTCTTCCTCAGGTCTTTTGGTTTGGTTACAGGGAGTATTACTGTCTTAGTACCTTCTACTTCATGTTATTATTTCTATTCACTTGTATTTCCTCCATTTTTGCTCATTCTGATTGAATCGATTTTCCTTGGTTTGACAGGAAGAGGAGGGCGCACGTGTGGACTAGGGCATCTCATTGTGGCAAGAAACATCAACAATCTCTCATTTGATCTCTGCGGGAACATTCCTCAACAACATGGCAACCACTTCCATCACTTAGGTATGATCTCAAGGTAAGTTTCTCATTCCATTAGTTTATCCATCTGTCATTTCATTTAAAACCCTAAGTCAAAATTTTCTAAAAATTCCCTGGGTCAACAGACTTGGTTTACTGGCAAACCATTTCTTGGTATTGTAGATCGGGCAAATTGCAAAGTGGGTTCTCAAAAACTCTTACTTGGGTGACTCCATAGGCCCAAACCTCAAGGCACTGATCTCCTCAAGCCCTCACGACTTTCCTGGACTGTTTGATTTACCTGTCTGTTGGGTCATTTTCCCGAGCTTGTTGGTTTTAACACTGTCAGATCTATCTCACAAGTTGTGCTAGAAAGCCCTAATCTCAAATTCTCTCTCTGGGTCACTTTCCCTGTTTTAAGGGTCACGTTTCCCAAGGCAGTTGAATTTGATCATTTTACACTAGCCCTTAAATCTTGGAATCATACCTAATCATAGAATCACTGTGTGTTATCTATCCCTATCATTTCACATCTTTCCTAAGCCTCCACAGTGGTCCTAATTCCTTAATTCTAGGGTTCCATACCTGTCACCCTACGTACTTCACTTGGTTGATTTGATCTGGTGATTGGGTTGATATCTTTTGTTGGGAGTAGATCTGGGTCTCCCCCTTGCTACCTTGGCTTTGGTAGCAGAAGCGAAGAGTGCCTTGGTTGGCGTGACAACCATGCTTTTGGGAACTAGGGCTCTCTTGGTTCACCACTTTAGTTGCCTGTCCCCTCTACCATCCACCTTGGATCCATCTGTAGGGGCAACTACACGATTGGTGATAACAGGAACCAACTAATGATTTATTTTATGTTGGATTTATTGATTAGAATAAAAGAAACCAAAGTAAAAGGTTAGAGACATTCACACCATGAAAATTGACACAGACGCAAATCCGCCCAGGGGGGATGGGGCGTGGGCACTGGGTAGCCTGCTTGCTCTCTTTTTATTATTTGCTCCTTACAATCTTTTTTGGGAATACTTTGGTCCTTTATACAGAGGATCCAATCAGTTTACATTTTTTTTTCGAGAAAGAAAGTAATAAAAGAGAAAAAGGAAAGGTGCCACAACGCTTTTGAATGGTTCAAATCTCGAAAATCCGGTAGAACTTCCGGTTGTCCTATCAATAAAAAAGAAAAACTAGCAAGCACTTTTTATAAAAATATGCCCAAAGACACTTTAGAGTATCTTTTAGCAACCTATGAAAAACTATAAAAAATTTCTAAGTTAAAAGACAAAAGAAAAACACAATTTAACCACCGGAAACGAGCTAAAAAGCTAGTTCCAATGGGATCTCTGCTTGCCTCTTAAAGATGGAAAGCAAATTCAAGCACTTCTATTGCTAGATTTAGAGTTTGTTAGAAAGTGGCAACAAGGAAGGTCTTCTATCATTTGCATGTGTCCTTGCATGATGGAAGACGTAAAACAGGAAGCCAAATGGATTAATGCCTTTATCCAAAGTTTAGACTTAGGAAAAGTGCATTATGTGATCTAATTATTAATTGACTTAATGGAGTTACTTTTTATAAAGTTAAAGTGAAAATAATTTAAGTGATGGCTAATCTAATCTTAGACATTGATCTCACTGGAGGATCTCATCTATTGATCCATAATGGGAAGTTAGGGTTTTCGCTTGGCCATTGAGTTAAAAGGAGGATTGATTTGGTGGAGAGGACACACACACAGTTGATTTGACACAAAGATTTCTTGCTCATAGCATTTAGCCAGAGAGTAAGAAAGAGAGTTTGCAGGAGAATTTTGCAGAGGGTGAGACTGAAGAACTTCTATCCAGAGATTGACAGGGCAACATAGGAAAATCGCAGGAGGCCGTACAAGTTTGCAGGGAGGCCGTATAAGCTCACGCAGAGGGTCGTACGTGCTGACGCAGGTCGGCTGTACGAGTGACGCAGGTGGTCGTACGAGCGAATTAGAGGCCGTACGGGTGACGTAGGGAGGTCGTACGCTAACGCAAGATGCCGTACGCTGACACAGTGGCCATACACTTTGTGATGCAGGGGGCCGTACGATCTTTTTGGGGTTTCTCTATGAGTTTCGGTTGTACGATTTTGCTAGGTTGGGTAAAATTGATTTTTGGATTGTACTATTCTATATCTTGCTAATAAAATATCTTCTCAGACTGCTGCACTGGTTTTCCCATCTTGGGGTTTTTTTCGGGGGTTTTCATACCCAAAAATATTGGTGTCTCTATTGATGTGATTGTTATTCTATTTCTCTCAGTATTTATTTTCCGCTGCAATATTTGTGAAGAAATCCATTTGTGGTTAACAGTAATATTTGGGGTTATAAAAAAAAAAACTTGCATACTGTAACTCAAGAGTGGGTTTTAAGGAAATTTATAGTGTTAAAACTAAAACTAAACAATCTAACTCAAGCCTTATGATGAACAATTGCAATAACTTGAAAGATGCTCAGTAACATAGATCTAGCTTTCATAAAAAGTAAACTTTACTAAACCCCTAGATTCTAAGCAAAAATAATATTAGATCTACTTGTGATTTAACCAATAACATATAGATCTACTACTATGATTGCATGATACCGGAACAAGAAAAGTGAATGATAGCGAGGGAGAGAAGAAGGAGTTGGGTGTTGAGAATAAGAGGGTTCGAAGCGTGCAGGTGGGGAGCCAAGGGACTATGTCTGCAAAGAAATTGTTACAAAAGGTAGAGGAAGCAGATAAGATCCTCCACTATTCCAGCTGAGATAACCTGCAAATCAAATAAATTTGAAAACACAAGATCAAATTTAGAAACATACAAGTAAGAAATCAATGTAAAATGCCCATAAACAAATGAATTTAAGGGGTTAAGTGGGTGCTTTGAGTTAAAAAATGAGCACCTGCATGGAAAATTCCCCCTCCTAACCACACTTTTATGACTTTTTATTTTTATTTTTTACAATTAAAACGTTAAAAATTTGCCCGTTTTACGGGAAATTTTTTTATTGACAAAAAACTGAAAAAACCTAGGGGGGACTTAGCACATGTTCATATGACTCTAAAACAATGCCTAGCATGGTAATATACATTAACGCTTAGACTTTAATAACCTCCTAAGGCCTAACCACCAAGACGACCACTATAGCTTTGGAGGATTGAGTGAAAAAACTTGAAAATTATAAGTCGCTGAAGAGCAACCTATAATTAACAAGAAAAAAACGCTCTGGACTAGTCGGAGGTGCAATAATAAAATACAAATGCAACATAAAATATACAAGTGAATATTTTCCGAAGTTACAATTACATTAACACTCCCTCTTAACTAGGAAGGTATTCTCTTGACACAGACATCAATACATATAGACACAAGTCTTTAGTGCTGGATCATCATCAAAGCTGGATCATCATCAAGGCTGGATCATCATCGTCACTGCTGCTGCTATCCTCATCATCTCGATCATCAATCTCCAATCTACTCGTCATAGGAAGTTCTACAGAGCCAACCCTTTTTCATGCGGGATGTAGGCCTAGCCTCCATGTAGGTCTTCATCATCTCTGCGAGCAAGCCATCAAGTAGGTATAACTCAGGACTTATTACATTACCTCTGCAAAACCTGTGCACATCTCAGGACTGATTACATTGCCTTTGCAAAACCTGTGTACATCGTAGGACTGATTACATTGCCTTGCAAAACCTGTGTACATCGCAGGATTGATTACATTGCCTTGCAAAACCTGTGTACATCGCAGGACTGATTACATTGCCTTTGCAAAACCTGTGCACCCTATTGTCACCTCATCATGTCCAGATCATCTCATCGTCAACGGAGCACAACCTAGATGCATGTCCCATGTCTACCGTGCAACACTGGCTCATATGCATCTGTGTCTTCCGGACTCATCACTTCCCCTTGGAAGGAACCTCGATCTGGAATACACCAAGCTTCTCTCTGAAGTACTCGAACTTCACTCTGGCTAGCGGCTTGGTGAACACATCGGCTATCTGCTCGTCTGTCGCAACATACTGGAGCTTCACTGCTCCTCTCTGCACCATATCCCTGATATAGTGATACTTGATCTCGATGTGTTTCGACTTGTCATGGAACACCGGGTTCTCAGACAACTACACACAACTTTGGTTGTCGCAATATATACAAGTCGCATCTAACTGGAGATCAAACAAATCAGACAGTAGCTTCCTCAGCTATACTGCCTCACAACTAGCCGAACAAGCTGCGACATACTCTGCTTCGGCTGTACTCAATGCCACGTAGGACTGCTTCCTACTAAACCAAGAGATCACACCTGATCCCAAACTGAAGCAGCACCCCGAAGTGCTCTTCCTATCAATGGCACTGCCTGCCCAATCCGAAGCAACATAACCCTCCAGGTTAATCTTTTGATTCACATCATACTTGAGCCCATAATCAACTGTACCCTTTAGGTACCTCGGAATATGCTTTGCAGCAATCAAGTGAACATGTCTCGGATCTGTCAGGAACTGGCTCAATGTGTTCACAACAAAGCAAATATCTGGTCTCGTATTCGTCAGGTACATCAAAGATCCAATCATCTGACGATACATCATGGCATCAACCGACTATGATGAAGCATCACTCAATAGCTTCAGGTTCGATGCCATAGGTGTGGTCATGGCCTTGTAGTCCATCATCCCGAACCTCTTCAGGATCTCTAATGCATAATTCCCTTGTCTAAGGAAGATTCCATCCACACTCTGCCACACCTCCATACCTAGAAAATAGAGCTTCATACCCAAGTCCTTCATCTCGAACTCGGCAGCAAGCTTCCTCTTTGTATCTGCAATAAGCCCATCCTCACCTGTCACAAACAGGTCATCTACATAAAGTAGAAGTATCATTGGGTTCCCTTCCTCAACCTTGTAGTAAAGGTTGGAATGCGCTTTACTCATGGTAAAGCCCAAACTAGTCAGGAAGCTGTCTATCCTGCCGTACCATGTCTTGGGTGCCTGTTTCAATCCATGCAAGGCCTTTTTCAATTTGCACACACGAGATCTCCTTGTCATGTGTCTCAAATCCTAGTGGCTGCTCCACATATACTTTCTCTTCCACTACACCATTCAAGAACGTTGTCTTGACATCCATCTGGTGTACCTTCCATTTCATCACTGTAGCCAAAGCAAGTACTGTTCTGATGGAAGTGTATCTGGCTACAGGTGCAAATGTCTCCTCATAATCTATCCCTTTCTTCTCGGAGAAGCCACGTGCCACAGATCTTGCCTTATGTTTCTTTATGTTGCCATCTGCAACATGCTTGATCTTGTAGATCCACTTGGAAGTCACAACAGACTTCCCTTTTGGTCTCGGAACTACCTCCCAGACATCATTCTTCATAATTGAATGGTACTCTTCGATCATGGCATCCTTCCATTCTTTCTTCTTGGTTGCTTCTTCATAGTTGGAAGGTTCTTTGTCAATGATGTCACACAGCAGGGCTACATAGCTGGAGTATGGCCTCGATCTCTTACTTTCTCTGTGCATTCCCTCTAGAGCGCCATACCTCTCTGTATCTTGTATTGCCTCTCGTACCCATGCTGGCTTCCTCTTGTGGGAGTTTTTCTCACGAGGTGGATCTACAGGTTCTTGTGGTTATTTTATTTCACGGTCTTCAGGAATTACTCCTTCCATTGCTGTATCTCTGATCCTGAGAACTTCAGTTTCTTCAATGTCTTCATCTTGACTTCATAAATCTTCTTGAATGTTATAGCTGAATCATTGTCACTTGTTATTCGAAACAAGTCTCTCTTGTAGTACACGATCTTTCCTAAAAGTCAATTTAGTTGCGTGATTAGAAACATTTCATAATTTTTCAAAACAAATTCTTATGCATAAAGAAATAGGTCACACAATCATGCAACTATCTTAGCCAATGATTCAACACAACATTCATCCATATCTCGTATTCATACGGTAACTTCCTAGATGCCTTCCATCTCTACCAGAACATTGTTAAGAGTGTGCATTGATCCCAACATGTCAGCAAAGAGGTTTCATTCTAGATAAGTAGCAATGGGATGTTGTACAGTACCATAAGCCACTTACCCATTACTTGCATGTTATCACATATATAGTAGTTGGGCTATCATATCTTTATTGTCAGATTCCATTACATTTTTCAGCCAGTCCTTTACATTGAGATGCTTGAGATGAGCATTTATATTGGACCACTATTATGATTATGGACAACAGTATATTCCTATGCCATGACTGAGTCTTAGGAAACTCAGGTTTGATGACTGATGTAGCCATTTAGTCATTTACAGAGCAGTATGTATTGCCCAGAGTTGTAGCAGCAGGTTCTCAGTGGATAAATGATGGTTCAGATTTGCTTATGCATAGGTATATGACCCAGCAAGTATTATCATGTGTTATGGTTGTTGTTGCTTTTATACTCATTCTTGTGGCATGTCTTAGCACTTAGTGTCATGATCTGGCGATCATATAGATATGTGGACCTTATTGTATTATTTATTTATATATGTCCTCACTCAGACTTATAAGTTCCTGGTTATACTCATTGGTTTTACCCTCCTTAGGGAGAATAGAGGTGATCATTCCCACCATCTTTTGGCTTGCTAGTGTTGGTCTCATTATTCACTTTCTCCACCCATCCATTACCTTCCAGTTACGTTGTTACCTTGATTTACTACTTGACTAGTGGCATGGAGGACCTTCCCCCACTTCAACCTCTTTGTTGGATGAGCTTCCCTGTTGTATTGTGTCTCGGCTATGAGTTGTCTAAGTTGTGTTGGCTAAACCTGAAACAGATAGTGCTACCATCAGTACAATGTGTATGGAAATGAAATGTATATCTTAAATGAAGCCCATTCTAGAATGTGTTTCTTAACACACGTGAATGAGAGGCTTGTGAAATGAAATGTAAATCCAAGAATGTGTTTCTTAACACACATGGATCAAAAAGCCTAATAAATGTAAATCCAAGAATGTGTTTTTTAACACACACGGATCAAGGCTATGGAAATGTATTAAAGGCCTAAAAAACAATGGTTTAACAAATGCTATACCTAATGATTGCTGGCCTCACTTGTATTGATTTATTCCTCGCTAGCTTGTGAGTTATCATGTGAGATGGAGTAAGGGACAACTAATTCTAAGTGTCCCCTAGAGTCTTGAGTTATGGTTTGTCGAGCACCTAGTCATGGCGGCTCTAGAAAAGATCCTCACGGAGCTGTATCAACTTGGATGTGAGTTGTAGGCATCTGTCAAGGTTGAATAAGCACTTCTGAAGCAGGGTGCCCATTTGTGAGACACTGCCATCCCCTGTGTTAATGCTTGTCCAACATATGCTTTAGTGTGTATCCCCTTTCCATTTCCAAAGTGTCACAGTGTCAAGTCAGTGGTCATCCTTTAGCCTCGCCTTATAGCTTTTAGCCTTCACCCATCACTAGCAAATTGATCACAGCTATAAAGTGAGTATAGTCTTGAAAGTCTAGTCTAAGTCATAATAATAATAAAAAACATTGAATACTTGGTTTTAGATCGCCAGAGAATTGATTACTATATGTTATATTGCTACTTGAATGATTTGTAAAGCATGTCTTAACCTCTAACACTTGCAGCAATTCGATGTTAGCCTGGGTCATTTTATGGGTCATGTTGACTTGGTCAAACCTAGTTTGACCAATGTCAACTACAGGACATGAGGTGGATAGACCTTGGATGATACAGATGGATGATATATGGTCTATTATAGGTCTCCAGATGGTTCCATGCAATGGTTACAAGTTTATGATGATGATTTGGTATTTTATCATATTTGATCATTTATAGATTATTATTATTTTTATCTGTTCAGGCATTGTTGAGATATTATATGATCATGCAGAGATCCATATGGTGTATGAGTACACACCTTTAGTAGATTTCGACTTTCTGAGTCGATTGAGACAGTTGGTTTTCAGTTCCGGGCATTTACAATGAGTATTTTCCTTAGTTTATCATTCTGGTGCATATTTGGCATTAAAAATGGCCTGTCAGAGCAGTTTGATGATCTTCTTGGTTCACCTAGGGCGCTACAGAGGGAGTATGGGGTCCAACCACTTGTTTTTATTATTATGCCATACTCTCGGACATTATGGTGCAGTCAGATTTGGCCCCAGATGAACCAACAGAGAGTTATAGGTGTTTTTATACTTTAGAGAGGATTTACAGAGGCATAAAAATGGTAAAAATGGCTACTTAGGAAATCAATTTGAGCTATTGAAGCAAGCAAATGGAATGGGAATTGTTTCGATGATGTGTTTGATGTCTCCCACACTCTCCGGAGCAGTTGTATCAGTCAGTGGGGCCCTCTTACATTTCTCTGGCACATTTTGAGTTTTTCTGGAGCCTTTGGAGGCTCACGACTTTCCCAGAGGAGCACGATTTGGTGCTAGGTTGAGTCATATGTTATTTTTGTGCCATGGGGACACACTAGGGAGGTTAGATATTGCCCCCTAGACCCACCATGAGCGGGTTATCATGTTTATCTAGTCATATTGAGTGGGACGTCCTCCTAGAGTGACTTTGTCCATGTATTATGTTATATTTTTGAGTTGATCCATGTACTTTATGTTGAGCTCATCTCAACCATTGATTATAAATTTTATATCTTTTAATCTTAGCCATCCATTCAAAAGGTGGTTAGGGTTTTGGTATCTCTCATTCCTATTTAAAGGAGAGAGCTTCTCATTGTAAAGGGACCTTTGGCTCTTGGAATCTTGATAATAAAAAACTATTTGCAGATATTCTTGGATCTCCTTTGCATCGATATTCTTAGATGGTGATTGAAAAGTCTATTGCATCCTAGCATTTGAGAGTTTGTGGTGAGATCTGTATTTTTCGCGGAAACATTATATTGTCTACAGGAGGGCGACTTCACTTGGACGTTTTTGCAGGGCTTCCTCAACTCTTTTTCTTGGCTTCGCTTGTATCAGCGGGTTTTCATTAGCATTATTGTGATCTATGATTTCATCTTGTTATTTCTTTATTACATTAGTCTATTTCTCTTGATGCATCAAATCTGATATGGTTGATGTTTGTTGTGCAGGAGAGAAGGCGCATTGGCTTCCTTGGGAAAATTGATTTGCATTGGATACTTACTCAAATCTCCTCAAATTGATCGGGAAGGCATAGATCATCATCATTAAGGTATCTACAAGGTTTTCCAGGTAAGATCTTCAGGTTTGTTATTTATTTTGGGGTTTCAACCCATTGGCCATGTCATTTACTGTCAAAACCCTCACTTAAATCCTTCAAAAAATTCCACAGCTCAAACGACTTGGGTTAATAGCATAACCATTTCTGGGTTTTTAGGCTCTTGCAAATATCTAGGTGGGTTCTCCAAAATGTCATCATTGGAGGACTCCATAGGGCCATTTCCCAAGGCACTAGCCTCCTTGAACCCTCATGACTTTCCTGAGAGTGACTGTTTACCTGTTGTTTGATCCTGTTTGCTGAGCTTGTGTCCCTTGATATTGTCATATCCACTTGTCAAGCTATGCTAGAAAGCCCTAATCCACAAATCCTCTCTTTGGGTCACTTTCCCTGTTTTTAGGGTCACGTTTCTCAAGGCAGCTGAATTTGTCATTTTTAACTAGCACCTGAATCCTGGAATCATATCTAATTGTCAAGTCACTGTGTATAACTAATCATTATAAATGCATATCTTTCCTAAGCCTCCACAGTGGTCTTGAATCCTTAAATCTAGGGTTCCATACCTGTCACCTTACGTATCCTAATTGAATAGCTTGAGATGGTCATTGGGTTAGATCTCTCCTATCGAGAGCAGATCAGGGTTTCCCCCTTGTTATCTTGGCTTTGATAACTCAAGTGAAGATTGCCTCGATTGGCGTGACAACCAATCCCGTGGAGATCGAGGCTCTCTTGGTTCACCACTTTGGTTGCCTGTCCCCTCTACCATCCTTATGGATCCACCATTAGGGGCAACTACAAGATTGGTGATAACATTGCATATTAGTAGTATCTTGTTCATTAATGCAACTTTTCTAACATGCATGATATACATCCTTAATCTAGGAGCATAAGCATGTACATGACTGAACAATATTATTTAAGTAATCAGATATACAAGAAATGACAATTCAAATACTTATCTTTGTTTGGTTGTTGGGTGGACTCCCTCTCAATCTTTGCTTCCTTGCATGAACCACTGGAGTGTGCTCCCTCTTGTTGTTATTCCTCTTGGAATGTGCTGTGAGAGCTTGATCGTTGTTTGCTCTCATCTTCTCTTCTCGAGTTACAAGTCGAGCTTCTTCTTGTGAGCATTCCTCCCACAGCTTATTGAATGTGATTAACTTCCTTCTAGCACAAATCCCTTGAATGAAAGAGTCCCATGATCTAAAGAGACCATTGAAGGTGGTCATCACAATTTCTCCATTTTCTACATCTTCTCCCACAACTTCAAGTTGCTCCTTGATTTGAGAGACCCTTGTAAAATAGGACTGCATGGTCTCTGCATTTTGTATCTTCACATTCTTCAATTGGTTTCGCAAGGTCATCTTCCGATTTATATTCTTTCCTTCAAATAACTTGGTCAAGGAATCAAACATCTCTTTAGGTGTCTTCAAGGATGACACATGTGGTATGAGGTGATCCTTAATAGAATCAAGTTATCAACAATGATCCTCTTGGCCTTGACTAAGTTCTTCTTGTGTAAGGCTTTAGCCTCATCTCCCTCTGGAACTGGAACCTCTTCATTTACATATGTGTCCAATTCATTCTCTTCAAGGATTAGTGTAATCCTATACTTCCATGCTCGGAAATTATCAGCCCCTTCAAGCTTATCCTCAAGCTTGGTGTGGTGAGACATCTTTAATGAGTGCTTCAAATGGAAATACAAGAGATTTAGATCTTACCAATTTGAGATGCCCGAGCTAGATCTGGAGCTGGTTGGCCTAGGGCTTGTTAGAGAAACCCTAATTTTCCAAAGTTGGAATTTGGAACTTCTGATTGGACAAATAGATGTGCCTCCTCAAGGAGAGTTGTCCAATGTACTCACTTCCCTAAATTTGAGAACAAAAACCCAAAATATCTAATGCCCTAGTTTTCGTCTGTCAGTAGTGTCGGGCCGAAAAATGAAAATTCTTGGAATTGAATTATGTCTTCACAGGAAGATGTGCCTGGATGAGGCGCGTATGCTGGTATACTTGGTTTCTGAAGATTTCAAAAATTCACCCTTGAAAATTGACTTGCGAATTTCGGATCTGGAGTTTCTGGCTTTTTCTGGTTTTTTGGTTTTCTGGTCCAGAGTCAAACTAGGGTTTGACTTTCCCGGAGTTTCACCCAACCAAAAACTTCGATTGTGATCTCTAAATTTTGATTTTGATGAGGAGCACCTCCCTATGCTGATTGCACTCCAAAATTTCACTTCTGTGAAAAGCCCTAATTTCCCGCAGTAGTGACAGGCCAAAAAGTGAAAATGCTCAGAGTCAACTTCTGCTTCAATTGAAAGATGCGCCTTCCCAAGGCGAGTTAGCCTAGCCTCTTTTTGTTGATGATCTGTGGAAAGAAGTCCAAAAAATTAAGAAGCCCTAGCTTCTGCAGCTGCACAGTGTCTTCTTCTCAGGTTAGCTCTGATACCATGTTAGATTTTTACAATTTAATCAATATTAATCTAGGATCTTACTGAGAGAATAACAAGCACAGCATAAACACAAGAGACACAAAGATTTTCCTCGGGGAAACCATAAAGGATAAAACCCCGCAACTTCCTCAGAGATAGAATGAGCAACAATACAATAGAAGAAAAGTAAACCCCAAAATAGAGATGGTCTTCAACAGCTTCTCTCTTCTCCACTTGTGCGAACTTCTCCTCTCTCTCACTAATGCGAATTGAGTGAGTGAGTGAATGATCCAAATGAGAGAGGCACCCTCTCTATTTTACTTTATCTTTCACTTGACTTTTACCCAACTAGGTCGGCCCCTAGTTGTACCTGACTGGGCCGACTTCTCTAGGAGAGTCTAATAACCCATAGACAACTTAACTCTGGGGTCTAATGCCCCGACATACAAAGGAGGGTTAACCTCAATGACTTTACATGACCCAAATACAATAATGGCTTCTCCGACCGGAGGAATAAACATCTCCGTCGGAGGTACAATAATAAAATACAAATACAACATAAAATATACAAGTGAATATCTTCCGAAGTTACAATTACATTAACAAGCTTGTATACTTTACCATCCTTGTTTAGTTGGTAGGCCTTTTGAAATATTCATACATTTCCTTTCCATTATAGTGGTGGGGTGTGCCAAGATGAATTTTAGAAAAACTGATAAGTGTGACATTTTAATGTTTGATTGAAAAGTAACAGAACATCTGCAAGGAAAAAGAGTAGGTTGTCTTGCTTCCTTCACCCATCTAGGATTATAAGGATTAGGATGTGTTGTGTTGATTTTTGTACCTAGGAAAGTGTTCCCCTAAGTGACTTTTGCCTTAGTCAGTTAAAAGGGGAAATAAAGTGACCCTTGCATTAAATGACTTGAGATGAGCTTTTAATTTGACTTTAGGGATTAAAGTCACTTTTTGATAAATTTAAGTGAGGTGAGTGAATTTAATTTTTATGAGATTTAAAATGAACATTTAATTTCATCCACTCATCTGATCCAATCTCAGCCATTGGATTAGATGCCCTTTCACTCACCCTAGGGTTTAGACAAAAAGAGCAAGGGAAGGCATGAGCATTCACTTTTTGCTGAAGAAGAGTGGAGAAGAGAGCTAGAGAGAGGGCACAAATTTTGAGGCAAGTTCAGTGGGCATTTATTGAGCAACACACATTTCGAGGAGAGGAAAGTTTTAGTACAACACGATTCCCGAGGTAGAGAGCAGGAGCTTTGGCACAGAAATCAAGAATCCGTACACAGCATTTATTGCTGTACCGTACAACAGTTTTCGAGGAGTGTTCTGGGCACAAATCTCGAGGCAAGGGCATGGGTTTCCAGGCAAAAATCTGGGCACGAATTTCCATAAATTTCAGGCACAGATTTTGAGGTCCGTGCGGTCTATATGGGCTGTACTTTCTGGCACAGAAATCGAGGTTCTGTTTCTGCACCGATTTCAAGGCAGCCGGCAGCCGGCACAAAAATCGAGGTGGTGTTTTGGCACAGAAATCGAGGTGCTGTTTATGCACAGAAATCGAGGCAGCTAGGCACAGTAATCGAGGCAGCTTTCTGGGTGAATTTTGTTGGTTGAGATAAGTACATTTTGACTGTAAAATTACTGTACTGAAATTTTCTGAAGAAGTACAAATTCTCTCTCTCTCTGACAGGTTTTCCCTTAGGGGTTTTTCCCGGGCTATTGGCCAAATATTATGAGTCTGAAATTATTTATGGTGTGCATGAATATTTAATTTTCTGTCATTAAATGTGATTTTCAGCAGTGTTTTAAATGTTTGAAAATTTAGTGTAATTTCCAGCCATACACAAAACTGGGTTGGGCATTAAACTATGAAAATTTGACATAAAACCGGGTGGTTGAAAATCTCAGAAAACTTTCATGTTGCAGTTGAAAGTTGAAACTCTTTAACTAGTTGATGAGAAATAATATTCTTTTGATTCTTGTTGTGCACAATTAGCCTAGCCAACTTATCCTTGATCTAACAATTTTGAGTAATCAGTCTCTCAAATGCTGAGAGACTACTCCTTGCTCATGGGAACTAGTTTTGGGTTAGAAGAGTACTCCTCTTGCTGTTATTTTTAAAGTTAAGTTTTCCCTTCTTAGCTTGCAACTTAAAACATTTATTAGTGGAATGGCCATATCTATTATGATAAAATGTAATACTTCTTTAGGCCGCTGCCTTTAGAAGATGTTAGATTTGATCCCATCTTCTGTCCATTGTTGGCCTTCCCATTTTTCGAGGGTTGAGAAGAAAGATGACAAATAAGATAGCATAGACACAAAAACCTTATTTGACTGTTGTTGTGGAGATTGATTTGGCTTTGAAGAGTTTAGACTCTTCCTTAAACCTAGACTTGAATGCTTGCTCAAGAAAAATAATGTTGAGCCATTCTATCTCATTGTGTGAGCGAGTAAAATGTTGTGTACCTAACCGCACTATCTTTATTATGTATCGAGCTCCATGTGCACAAGCTATATTTGGTATATACGAGTTCCAGTCTTTGGTCATATTTCAAAAATTGTAAAATGCCACTTTCATGTAATAAGGCCCTCACCATTCTAAGTAGTTACCTGAACTTTAAGCAAGGGTTTCTTCCTAGTTTATATAGATAGTGGTTCCCCCCCTCTTTTGTAACTCTTATGCCACAAAAGAAAATGAATAAGTTTCATTGGAGAAGTTTTCGTTTGTTAATTTGAATTTACAAGTGCGATCCACCCTTTGGTGTGAAGGTGGTCCCACTTTTGTTCTTTTGTTTTTCAATTCAGCTATTTGAGCATCACTACTATTGTACTTTCCTGTTATTACTTTCTATTAGTTGTTGCAGCAGTAGTGCCACTTTAGATGCAGACACATTGCAAGTTGGTGCCATAGCACTGGAAGATATGTTTGTGAAGCTCATTGAGGAAGTTTGGGGATGGGCAGTTGTGAATGAACGAAAGCAAAACCCTCTGCTGAATGATAGCTTTTCAAATACCAGTCTGGATGGCATTGTTGTTTATAGACTTTTTTGGAATGTGTATTTTCATTGTTGTTTCTTTAATTTCATGTTTATTACATTTTCAAAATATGTTCTATTACATATTTGCAGTCTTTTCTACACGATTTGAAGTGCTATGTTCTACCTGTGGAAAAGTTACCAAGGGAGTGTTGTTCACCTTGTGTTGCCTTGGGGTGGACAAGAACACTTTTAAAAGGTGACCCCTAGTCATTAATTAATAAAGTGAGGATTACTTTATATTTATATCACTTTATTAAAAGTTATGTCATGGTTATATCCTAAGTTCATTTTAATGATAAAGTCAAGTGAGTGATTAATTGAAAGGGTCATCACTTTATTAAATGACATGAGTGCACTAAATGTTATTTAATAATGATTTATTGAGCATTTATTGAGAGCCCTCAATCTAATCTAATCTAGACCATTGGATGAGAAAGAGGAAGTTGCCATGAACAAAAAGGCTTGGGGAAGGCAAACCTAGATCATTATTCACTTTTCAAAAGAGAGTTTTGGAGAGGAGGAGAAGAGAGAAGAGAAGAGGGTTTGAAGAGATTTCACCCAAAGAAATTTTCTGAAAAGTTTGAAGAAGAAGAAGAAAAATTCAGGGCACAAATTCCAAGGAGAGTTGGCATGTTTTTCGAGGAAGAAAAACTGGAGCAGTCCGCACATCAGTAATCCATACAGCAGGAGGGCATGTTTTTCAAGACAGCCGTACAACATTAAATGCAGGACGTACAGTATGGATTTTGAGGTACAAAAATCAAGGAAACTTTACAGCATTTAATGCAGGCCGTACAGTGATTGTACAGGCAGAAATTTGGCATGGTTTTTGAGGCAGCAGAAAGCACAGAAATCGAGGAGGTCCGTACAGCCACACGTGTGAGGCCATACAGTACGATTTCTAAGAATTCCGTACAGCAGACTGTTGGCATGTTTTTCGAGATGGAAAGTAGATAAGTACTGCTGTTTTAATTTTGTATTTATGCCTCTGAAGAAATAAAAATTCTCTCT
Source organism: Larix kaempferi (assembly GCA_027924585.1). NCBI lineage: Eukaryota > Viridiplantae > Streptophyta > Pinopsida > Pinales > Pinaceae > Larix > Larix kaempferi. The sequence goes on from BSBM01000493.1 coordinate 46,396,734, forward strand.
CTCAGTCAGGTTTTCCCTTAGGGGTTTTATCCTGGACCAATTTGGTCAAAAATTCTGTGTTAAAAATTTATGTGGTTGGCTGATTTAAATTTCTGAGTTTGAGTTTATTGGCTGCAAATTAAAATTTCTGAGTTATTTATTTTGGAAAAAGAATTTCATGTGTTTCAAGTCAAGTCATTTTATGAGAAAAATGTGCATATTGGGGTTTTGACATTAAACTATATGCAGAGAAGCTTGAATGCTTGAAACCGGGTTGGGGTTCTAAAACTTTCACTACCCTAGCTGGGGAAGGCACAGGTGCCAAAAGAAATATGTTATGATTATGGTACAACAGACATACAGTAAAGTGCTAGTTTGACATGCAAACAACCAGGTAATGAGATACGATGTGTTATGGCCAATTTGATAGAGAAATAAGCTCATAATGAGACGTGATGTGTTATAAATAAAACAGAGACATAGCTGCAACGCCTGTAGTAGGTTAATGCTATTATGAAATTTACATGGATGTTTTGTATTATGCATCTCTTTCAATCATAATTTTTGTAGATTCAACAGAAATAACAGATTAACTCCATTTCTATATATGCATAATGCAGGTCAAGCTGGAAGTGAGGCAACTAGCCCAGGCTTCTCTACTGCAATTGTTGGGTTGAAAGAATTACTCATGTCACAAGAATGTGATGGCAATGAGAACGTCTTGAGGTCAACGCTTGGAAATGCTGTAGACATAGTTAATGCGACTTTAAAAGGGCAGTTATTAATGGCTTCAATTACTGTATTGCGTGCAAATTATGTAAGAAGAAAGGGAATTTCTTTCTGTGAGCCAGTTTTAAATATTGCACAAATTCTTGGGGAGAGGATTTTGTTGAGTGAATGTGAAACTAAAGCAAAGTCAGGTAGCCGGAAGGGAAGGAGTCGACGATCACGGACAACTGAGAAATGTAAAACAGAACAGATAGAAAGCTATAGTGAATGGCAAGGACCTCCACCATGGGACCCTTTACTTGGTGGTGATGGAGTTCCTAGATTTCTTTGTGATGTTATGGTCAGTTGTTTGTATTTTGAAAATCATAGTTCAAATTTAACTTCCAAGAATGTGACTTTAGGTCACCTGAGCTTATAATATAAATAATAAAATTGAAAGCAACGCCATTGAAACTTTATATTTTGAAAGAAAGGGAAAATTAGTCATCAACCTTGAAACTTTAACATCATGACCTTTTCTTCTTTATACAGTTTAATTTTTTATATTTCTTAGAACATGCGAGAGATATTCTGGGATAGCTCATGGATATGCTGTGTAGGTTGAAGGTTTGGCAAAACAGCTTCGCTGTGTTGGTATTGATGCCGCGACTCCATCTGTAAAGAAGGCTGAACCAAGGTCCTTGTCTAGCATTACACGTCATAAATCAAGTTCTAGGGGAAAAAAGCATGTATCATTTATGACTAACCACTTCAATAATGTTGTTTTGTTATGGAAAGACAAATGACCATTAGCACAGATCTATATTTTAATCTACAATATATACAGATTTCTTTCATGTCTCTAGTAACTCCTAAGCTGGAAAATCAAAATAAGGAAATGATTTATTGTTTTTCTTGATTCTCTTGTGCTATGGGTATGATGTTCCTCAACAGATATGGCTTAAAATTTATGTTTTCAGGCAATTGATAGACCAAGCACAAGAAGAGAGAAGAATACTCTTGACACGAGACATCAAACTTTTGAGACGTCATATGAAGCCCAGCAATCAAGCATATAGGGTGAAGAATCTTGCCAAGCAAGAACAACTTCATGAGGTACATTAACCTAATTTACATGTTTAAAAATTATTATTTTTTCTATGAACTAGGGGCTTGCTGTTCAGGTTATCAGGTTGAGAAATTGATATTGAAAATGATAATCATAGATTATAAGTGAGCATAAAAATGTATTAGATGTCTGATTCATAATATAATAATTTATGATAATGTAATAGACATAAATAAGCATCAATTACTAATGATAATAATATTTATAAATAAATAATAACAATAACTAACTAATTAGTTCATGAAATGACATGACTTAATGAAAGGACATGACCATTTATCCATGGTGATCAGTTAATGCATATATAAGTATATACCATCCCATGGCAATGTAATCACATCTCTTATTCATTACACTATATATATATACACACACACACACACACACACACTGTCCTTTATGGATTTTGATCTGTTGTTCTTCCTAATTTGGATATTGAATAGTTGGACTATGTTCACATTTGGGAAATGGATTTCTGTTCGTTTCGTTTGGTATCAGAGCTTAATGCTGATCCGGCCTTTGGCCACATCGTTTTAGAGTTTTTCTGACCCGGCTTTTGGCCACACTCATATGTTTTCAGGGTCTTTGAGCAGATTTGGCTTCCGGCCATTTTAAAGTTTGGAAAGATCCATTGGAAATTGAAGATTGATTGTTGCCGACAATTACTAATACTACCCACAATTAAAGGAAATGATAATCAAGTAAACCAGGGAAAAATGTTTTTTTTTTTGGTTATAGATCGCTCATTGGAGAATTTTTTTTGGTTATAGGTCACTTTCAACCATTTTTTGACCTGGCCTGTGCATATTTGTCTCATGATTTGGGGCAGTTTGGTTATGATGTTATTGCAGAAATTGTTATGAAATGAAGCAGTAAACTCAGGGAATTTCCAGAATTATTTGCTTGCTGTCCCAATGGTTTTGCAATAGAAATGTGAAGAAAGAAATTAGGAAAAATTTCAGAATTTGCCCAGAATTTTTAGCAGAAAATTAAAGCATTAAAACTGAAATTCCTAGATGATAGACGGCTTAGAAAATTTCCAGAAATAAAAGTAGTTTGTTGTAGTAATTTCCAGAATTAGCCAATTAAACCATAGTTGAAAACATTGCCAAAAAATCGCCGATTTCCCGAAAAATCGTGATTTTTTGGAAAAGTTGGACTTTGTGATTTTTTGAAAACAGCGACTTTTTAAAGGAAAAGTCACGCGACGACCCAAAAAATCGCCAGGGAGGCTGGGCCATAAGGCCAATTTTGAAAATTTTTGGGTCATTTTCATAGTTTTAAAAACACGGATTGTCTAAAAAGAATTTGACCAGTTTTGTACAAATGACATCGAAGTCGATAATAATGAATGGTAATTGTTACATACTTTACTTAAATTTTTAACATTACTATGAAATTGAATTGTTTCAGGATGTTTGAGAGTGGTTCCAACTTCATCGGACTTCATATGCAAAAAGTAGAAGCTTAGATCCCATTCAGAATTCAACAGACTTAACAGTTTTCAGGATTGCAACGTTCCCACTGGATTCTATCATGTATGAGGGTATGGGGTTGGAATTTAATCAAGCACATCAACTCTCTACGTACCTTGATGTTGGTAGTGCTGATGCTTGATTGTTGAAGTTGATTGAACTCTGTCATGACTTTAATAAAAATGTACCCTTTAGTCAAGCAAAATCACTTATTAAGAACAATGTTGCACGACTTGGACTCGGCAAAGACTCGGTTGGCATATGACTCGGAGACTCGGGAAAGAATCGGGACAAACTCGGTAAAAAGGAAAATAACTTAAAATATTGTACATTTCGGGCACAAAAAGAGTTTTAAAGAATTTCCAATCCATATAAAGCTATAAAACTACAATTTATGCAATAATTCATAACATTGTCTCATAAACTATGATTATACTACATAACACAATCAATTTTTGTATGCAAAAATGTAAATAGTGATCATAAACCATAGTGTTCATAAACCATAAAGTGATAATAAACCATAGTGTTCATAAACCATAAATCATAACCATAAACATAAACCATACTGATTTAAAAATCAGATTGGTGCAAGTTCAAAATACAGTCTCATAACAGAATTAGAAAACCAAAATAGACAATGTCTCCATGTACTCGAGTCTCATGCCTAACCACGAGTACGCCTACAATAAGTCATCGAGGAGCTAGTGCCAACATCGGCAGACTGAAGCTACTGTGAAGTAGGTGTATTTGGAGTTACCATTTGAGATGGCATATTAGAGGGATCTTGAATCTCCTCATCAAGCCAAGCCAAATCATCAGGGAACTCCTTCTCCACAACCCACTCAGACTCTAAATCAATATCATCCAATAAAATTGGATCTAGGTCCTGTTATCACCAAACTTGTAGTTGCCCCTAAAGATGGATCCAAAAGGATGGTAGAGAGGATAGGCAACCAAAGAGGTGAACCACGTGAGCCTCGATTCCCAAAATGATTGGTTGTCACGCCAATCGAGGCACCCTTCGCTTTATGTTATCAAAGCCAATATAACAAAAGGGGAGACCCTGAACTACTCCCGACAGGAGAGATCTAACCAAATCACCAGATCAAGCTATAGCAATAGGGTACGTAAGGTGACAGGTATGGAACCCTATATTTAAGGAATTAGGGTCACTGCGGAGGCTTAAGAAGAGTAAGACTTGACAAAGGTTGATTACATACAGTGACTTGACAATTAGGTATGATTCCAGGATTCAAGTGCTATTACAAATGATCAAATTCAACTGCCTTAGGAAACGTGACCCTTAAAACAGGGAAAGTGTCCCAAAGAGTGAATCTGAGAATTAGGGCTTTCTAGCACAGCTTGATAGAGAGATATGACAGTGTTAAGGCAAACAAGCTCGCAAACAAAGATCAAATGACAAGTAAACCAACCAATTAGGGAAGTGCGCTAGGGTTTAAAGATCGGTGCCTCGGGATATGGGCCAATGGAGTCCTCCAACTATGACGTCTAGGAGAACCCACCTAGGGATATGCAAGATACAGAAAACCCAGAAATGGTTTGCCAATAAACCAAGTCGTTTGAGCTAGGGATTTTTTCGAAGAAATTTAATGAGGGTTTTAACATAAATTGACAGATGGGTAGGAAAGAAGAATAATCTACATACCTTGCAAGCATACCTGAGTCATGGAGATGATTGCTATGATGTTGAGGATTGTTCCCACAGAGATCAAATGAGAATTTGGTGCTTTCTCTTGCCCTCACGAATTGCTCAGCTCCACAAGTGCGCCCTCCTCTTCCTGTTGAACGAAGGACAAATAAAATCAATCAGTTCAAGCAAAAATGAAGGAGATACAAATGACGAACATGATAACAAAGAGTAAGAGGCACGAAGACAATGATACTCCCTGTAACCGACGAAGAGAAAAGAAAGGAGTAGGGTGAGTCTCCCCAGCCAATGCGCCCTCCTCACCAAATCGACTTCTTCACCTATAGATAAAAAACGTGGAGAAAAGATGTGCAAAATAACCACCAAGATCTTGAGTGCAGAGGAAGAACAGTTTCAATCAACACCAATGACATCCAAAACCATAAGACAAGTATCTGCAAGAATATATTTTATTCCAAAAGCCAAGATCCAAAAGTCCCTTTACAATGAGAGGCTCTCTCGTATATATAGCTATGAGAGAGACCAAAACCCTAACCACCTTTTTAATGAGTGGCTAAGATTAAAAGATACAATAGTGATAATCTACGGTTGAGATGAGCTCAACATAAAGTACATGGATCAACACAAAAATATAACAATGTCATGGACAAAATCGCCCTAGGGGGACGTCCCACTCCAAGTGACTAGGAGAACATAACATAACGCTCATGGTGGGTCTAGGGGGTAACATATATCTTCCCTAGTGTGTCCCCATGGCACAATAACCATCAAATATATCATCAAAGTGTAAAATCATGCCCAATAGGGAAAGTTGTGAGCCTCCAAAAGCACCATGAAACCACAAAAATGTGCCGGAGAGAGATGTGTGGGCCCCACTGACTGCTGCAACTGTTGTGGAGGGTGTGGGAGACATCATACACATCATCAAAACCATTCCTATGCCATTTCCTTGCCACAGTAGCCCAAATCGATTTCCTCTGTAGCCAATTTACCATTTTTTATGCCTTTGTAAATCACTTGTAAAAGATAAAAATGCTTGTAACTCTCTGCCTGGTCACCCGGGGCCAAATCTGACTGCACAAACATGTTTGGGAGTATGGAAATATAGTAAAAACAAGTGGCTGGACCCCATACTCCCTCTGTAGTGCCCTAGGTGAACCCATCAAATCATGGAACTGCTCTTACAGGCCATTTTTAATGGCAAATCTGCACTGAAGTGATAAATTGAGACAAATCCCAACTGAAAACTGCCCGAAACTGAAAACTAACTGTCCCAATGGACTCCGAGAGCCCAAATGCACTAGAGATGCATACTCATACACCATATGGATGACTGCATAATCATATAATATCAATACCATGCCCGAACATAATAAAAATAATAATAATCTGCAAATGATCAAAATCATTAAAATACCACAAATCACTAGCTGAGCTTGTAAATGCTGCATGGAACCATCTGGTGACCAATAATAGACCACATATCATCAATAGCTATTATCCAGGGTCTAACTCACCTCATGTCCTGTGGTTGACTTTGGTCAAACTGGGTTTGACCAAGTCAAAATGACCCATAATATGATCCAAGCAAAAACATCTAAGTGCTGCAAGTGTAATTGGTTAAGGCATGCTTCATAAATCATTCCAATAGCAATATAAACATAAAGTAATCATTTTACTGGTGATCTAAAACAAGATATTCAAGATTTTCAATAATAATAATAGCTCAGACTAGAACCTCAAGGCTATACTCACTTCATGGCTGTTATCAATTTGCTAGTGATGGGTGAGGATGGATAAATGCAAGGCTAGGCTAAGGGATGACCGTACTGACTCAACACTGTGACACTTTGGATGTAGGAAAGGGGATACACAAAGCAAATGCTGGACAAGCAATAACACAGGGGATGGTAGTGTCTCACAAATGGGTAAGCTATTTGGGAAGTGCTTATTCAACCTTGACAGATGTCTACAACTCACATCCAAGCTGATACAGCTTCGTGAGGATCTTTTCTAGAGCCGCCATGACTAGGTGCCTGACAAATCGTAACTCAAGACTCTAGGGGACACTTAGAATTAGCTGTCCCTTGCTCCATCTCATATCACAACTCGCAAGCTAATGAGGAATAAATCATTACATGTAAATAAGGTTAGCAAACATTAGATATAGCATTTGTTAAACCATTGCTTTAATTAGACCTTTTCATTTCCATAGCCTTTGTTCGTGTGTGTTGAAAACCACATTCTTGGATTTACATTTCATTAGCCTTTTTGATCCGTGTATTGAGAAACACATCCTTGGATTTACATTTCACATGCCTTTCATTCACGTGTGTTGAAAAACACATTCTAGAATGGGCTTTCATTTAAGATATACAATAAAGTTTCCAGGTACAATGTAATTATGGTAGTACTATTTGTTTCAAGTCTATCCAACACAACTTAGCGCCGAGACACAAGTTAAATAGGGAAGCTCATCCAACAAAGAGGCTAGAGTGGGGAAATCTCCGTATCACAAGTTAAGTAGTAAGTCAGGTAAAAATAATAACTGGAAGGTAGCAGATGGATGGAGATAGTGAAAATGATGCCAACACTAGCAAGCCAAATAATGGTGGGAATGATCACCTCCATTATCCTAGGGAGGGTAGAACCACTGAGTAACCACTGAGTATAGACAAGAACTTCTAAAACTTGAGTAGGACACTAGATAGATACATAATAAGAACCAAGTCCAATACTATATATATATGATCGCTAGATCATGACACTAAATGCTAGAACATGCCACTAGAATGACTATAAAAGCAATATAACCAAGAACACAAGATAATACCTGCTGGATCATATACTTGTGCAATACATCTGAACCATCATCTGTCCACTGAGAACCTGCTGTTGCAACTCTGGGCACTGCATACTGCTCTGTAATGGCAAATTGGCTACATCGGTCATCAAATCCGAGTTTCCTGAGACTCAGCCATGGCAAAGGAATATACTGCTGCTCATCATCATAAGAGTGATCCACAAATAAATGCTCATCTCAAGCATCTTAGTGTAAAGGACTCTTTGAAAAATATATTGGAATCTGGAATAAATATATTGTAGCCCCAGCTACTATAAATGTGATAACATTTGGCTCCAGCTGGGACAAGTGCTTTGCTGAATAGAGTGCTTGAGAACCTCAGAATCTCTGGTCCTCATCACTCTGCTACTCGTATCCCCGATCAATGCTCTCTAGCTCTACACCATCTACAATATGTACCTGCTATTTGCAAAATGTCCAGAGCTATACCAAACTCGCAGACCGGTCATCAGAACAATGCATGTATATACACAAATCTTAAAAATAAATAGTACTGAAAATAAAATGCAGAAAGTAAAGACTAATCTACTAATATAACTTCAAATTTTATTATTATGTAGGAAAAGAAAATGGCAAGTACTCAAGACTACCTACGAGCTCCAAAGGCAAGCTTAGGGAAAATCAAAGGTGCCAGAATTAATGGCTGAAAAACTAAACTACTGCTCAAGTGAGCTTATTCAGTTCCTACCTACTCTAAACTACCAGGCAAGCGGGAAGTCCAAGGCTAAGTGAGGTCAAGGATGTAATACCTTAACTCCCTCTGATTGATAGGAAACATAATTCGTCGTCCATTACCAGTCGTTAGAAAACACATGTCTCCAATGCATCGCTCTACAGTGAAAGGTCCAACCCAAATGTCATTAGCCTGTCCAGTTCTGATATATAATAAATGATTCAGGATGTTGACTTGACTTCCAGTGGGAAATCTATTCGTATTTACAGATTCAGGAATAACTTCAATATTACGTATAGGAATTGGATGGATCTCAGCAAGGTTTTGCGGTTGCGGGGTGACAATTCTTGAGATCCTTCTAGAAGGAACTGCATTAAATCTGGGAGGACCACCATCGATGGGAATGGCTACACTACCAACTAGGACTTCTCTAATCTCTCTTCTTGTCTCTTGAACACTTACATTAGTCTCTTTCTCGTGGGGAGACATCACATGCTTTACAATTTCCCCCACAGTCCATGAATCTTTATGCTCCTCCAAAGGATGAGGCGTTCGTGATATATCATTAGAATGACTAGAGCCCTCCCCTGTAGAAACCAGAATGTTCATATTTTCTAACCCAGTGGACAACACTTCTGAATGAGAATCTGAAGAACTAGGAATGTGTGAAGGATCATGATTTTGATGACTAGATGACTCAAGTGGTAAAAGAAAATGAGGGATAAGAGGATATGCAGATAAAACATTGTTTTGATTGTGTGAAGGAGGTTGTTGTAAAATAGCAAGATTGTTTAAAGCAAAATCCCCTTCGGGGGGCATCATTAATTAACGCATCCTCTTCCCAACTTAAGGAATTATCATGGACTTGATTTAAAACACCATCTTCTAAAGATAAATGAGATAAGGAATCAGGAACATCAAAATAATGGGATTCGCCGATTTCATCATCACTTTCCAATACAGGAGAGGGATGTGCTCGCTCAGAATGGTTTGCCCATGGGATAACAGGCTCAAGTCCTTGACTTTATCTTACTAAATTATTATCATAAAGTGCATTAAATTCCCTAACCGTTTTTGGAATACGTTCACCACGCCTTATGTCATCCAAATCATCTACAACTTCAGGTGTTGGATTTTCATTAACTTGTTCTTGATTTATTTCGTTATTTACTTCTTGATCCTGAAGTTGAGTTTCATCTCTTCTCAACTCATCTAACTCTTCCGAAAACTCACTCCTAAGCATTTCCAAATTTATCCTCCTAGCAAGCTCAGCTATGTCTTCTTCTTCTTGTGAAGAATCAGTATCTCCCATTACCATGAAAATATTTTATGTTTGTGATAACTCCCAAATTTCATCATCATTCTTAATCATATTAGCTTTGGCATTATTCAACAGTTCATCCCCATAAGTGTTCTTTATCCCTTCCTCAAAAGTTTCCAAATGTTTATCAATGCATGGTTCTCTATTAATTCTGATTAAGGCACCATCTGAGTTGGGAACACAAATATATGATAAGTCCATCATGAGGTATCCACCTAAGCCTGCTGCCCACTTCCTCGATAAAAAGCATTCCATATGCTGGGGGCAAGTCTATAACAACAACATCCATCATGGTTGAAATGTCTGAGCATGCAAAGAGATCAGCCCTCAGGTTTTTGATCAAACCATAGGACTGTACACGTCTTGAATCAATACCACAAACATTTCCATAAGGCCTAGTCACTTCCAAACCCATTTCCTTCATAACATGTAAAGGCATGACATTCATGGCGGCTCCAGAATCTAACATACAATTGTGAAGGAGCATATTCTGAATGTGCAAGGTAAGGTAAAAGGGAGGGTGGCCACCATTCTTTCTCTCATAAATAGCAGAATGGATGTTGATAGGTGGATCTTTCTCAACTTTTCTAACCTCTGTTCCACTGAGACTCTGTATATGACAGGATTCTAAAATAGTCTCAGGAGTCTTATCTTGGTTAATGCCTTCGAAAAATTCTTCTACTTGGCTCCTCACCGAGGGCATTTTCATTAACTCAGTCACAGGGATATTACACATTATTTTGCCCAATTCTTTTTTGATATCAATATTCAAATTATAGTCACAAGGGGCAATTTCATCTTCTTCCTTTTTATCTTCATTATTCATATTACGTTTGTCTAGGAAAGATGGTTGTTGGGAATCATTTCTTGGCTTGTAAATTCGAAACTTGGGTCGTTCCTTAGGTTCAGGGAGATTAATTGCACAACATGAGGAGCTTGGTTCTTCATTCAATTCTTCTTGCTCCCATGGCTCTTCTTCTAAGAGAATTCTCCCAAAATCATCGTCATAAGATAGATCCTCAATGAAGTTGATATTTTCGGGTTGATCATCAGGGTAGTTGGTGTCTAAAGGTACTTCTTGTGGTTCCTCACACCAATTTACATTCTTCTTATCAGATTTTTCTGGATACTCAGGACGTCTTCTACTGTTATCTCCCTCAGGCCTTCTATTGTTGTTCCAGTAAGGTTTAGGGCCGTATGGGTTTCTATGTCGTTCAGAGTCCTCAAAACTTGCGACATTCTTAGTTAGGACAATCAGTTGTCTCATCATTTCTTGCATTGTCTCTAACGTGTCCTTTGTGTCCTTTGGCTCACTCATAGGTTCCTTAGGTTTTCGAAGCTTGGGATCAGATCTAGAAGTGGATGGGGCAAAGTGATTGAATTTTTTTTGTTTCCCCATAGATGCTGCATTTTGCTCAAAATCTTGGCATTTAATTGAGCAGTCTTCAAGTCATTTGGATTTTTGTCTTTTAAACTAAGTTGCCAGGGTACCCGTACCGGGGGGTTGAGCACTCGTACCCGTACCGCCGTACTAGGTACCGGAACTGGTACCTCTGGGAGTACCGCTCAAGTACTGATTACTTCACCCAAGTACAGGGTACTTGGTTACTGATTTGAGGGTACCGGTACTTCAAAACGGCCCACGTACCACGAGTTTGGGTACTCCACGGGTACTTCCGACTGCTAAAAGTTCAACAAATTGTCTCATAGAATCTGTAATAATTTGGATTATCTAGCATACTTCCACAAACATTCCCATGATTCAACTGTGCTATACTTCTACAGAAGCCACTCAACTTTGGAGATTGGAAATTGTATCTTTCAGCATGTAAAGCAGATCGTGATCATTACAAAAGAAGATATAATCCAAATTGCTTATCAGCAGACAGTGGGATTGCAAACTAATACAAAGACAGGGTATCTATAGATTTTGTGCTCACCTTAATTTTCTTTGTGGTAAAATGTTACTGAATTCAGAAATGTATCATAGATTTTATATACTGTATTTTTGCATAAAATATGATGATTTTGCTGCTTTGATGCAGCGGGACTTGTTTTTATATTTTTTAATCCCACTAAAGCTTGCTCAAAAAACTGAACATATGACCCAAGATCCCAATGTCATAGGGTGATAATAGAAGATCAAGTGACACTTTGTGACTTTACAGTAACATTGTGTTGATTGCTCTGCCATGTGTTTTGAGTACTGTCATATTCTGTTTTAGCTTCTGTAAACCAAGGATGATCAGTGATCACAATTTTTTAATATCGGGTGTTAAATTGTTAATGGAAGTTGTGACAAAATTTAAATAAAATTTTAATATGATCACGATTTTTTAATATTGACAAAGGATGATCACGATTTTTTGGATGTAGACAATGGATTCATAGAGTCATGGACATATATCATGCTATTATGCTAAGGATTCATATCAATATCAATATCATATATGTAATTTCAATTTGAATTAATGTGCAAGCAGCAATACCAATGTCAAATGTGTGTTACTTGTTGAAAACTTATTAATATAATTATTAATTATAATTTAAATTTGAAAATTATATATATATATATATGTCTACAGTACCCAGACGTACCCAAGTACCCTCTTTCAAAAAGTGGCGTACCCGTACCCGTCCCAGTACCCGAGTACCCTGGCAACTTAGCTTTTAAATGATATCCAAGCCATCCTTCAAAAACATTTAGATAATGAATGACGATTGCTTGGTCTTTTGGCTTAATCGCTTATGGGATATTTGCTACAGTCTTATCGAATCTAAGGTTAAATTCATGGACTGTTTTGTTCTCTTTCTTCTTGATATCAAACCGTTGATGCAAGAGAAATTTCCCATCTAACTTACGTGACCACTCACTGTTAAGCTTTGTGACAAAATTGTCATACCCATCTATTGATGAAGTAGGCAATCTGTCAAACCACTTTGGAGCATCTCCTTCCAAAGATGCCAGAAGGCCCCTCATGAAGACATCTTCATCAGATGCTCCATATGCTTCCATATGTTCCCAGACTTTGTCAACATGATCTTTTATGGTTATAGCAGACACTCCATCAAACTTGGGAACTTTCTCAAAATACTTCTCTAGCATGTCATGGGGGGCTCCTTGGATTTGGGAAAAATCTAAAAGAGATGGCTTAGCCTTCCTTCCGAAAATCCTAGGATTCCGAGGAGGGTTGTTCTGGTTTCCACCAGTGTTTGTTCTGGCCATTGGACTAGATGAATATGAAGGGGATCCGAAAAGATGACTCAGTGAAGCAGTAGGGTTAGAAATCTTCCAAAAGAAATTGGATGAATTCTCTTTGATTTGTCTTCGGTGCCGAGTATAAGTTGCATGGATTCCTTAAGAATTAGTTGGGCATTATAAGAACTTAAGATTTATGCGTTGGGTTCGGTCCTCAGTAGAGTCGCGGAGTGGAGTCGCCAGGTGAACCACACAAGTAATTCACCAATAGGATAAATGTTGTAGGAGAGGTGAGATGAGTGAATTAAGATGGTGATTGAAATAATTATGAATTGGAAATGGCAATCACCAATGTAAAATACCGGATGTGATAAGATAAAAGATAATGCACGGACACTCGCAGACACCGAAGGTAAGCCTCTACCTCCCCGGCAACGACTCCAAAATGTTATCACCAAACTTGTAGTTGCCCCTAAAGATGGATCCATAAAGATGGTAGAGGGGATAGGCAACCAAAGAGGTGAACCACGAGAGCCTCGATTCCCAAAAGGATTGGTTGTCACGCCAATTGAGGCACCCTTCGCTTTATGTTTTCAAAGCCAAGATAACAAAGGGGGAGACCCAGATCTACTCTTGACAGGAGAGAACTAACCAGATTTGGAGGGAAAGAAAGGTTGTGGCAAACCATGTGATAGCAGGGCAACTCAGTTCACCCTCTCTGTATCCCCTATAAGGCTCAACACCCAAGCATGGTTATAAATGAACACCCAAGCATGGTTATAAATGAATTTGGTTATTTGTTTGCACTCTTGCACAACTGCTTGCACCCATTCTATCTTCCCAATGTCCTCCAGCATCAAGTCTATGTAATGGGCAGCGCATGGATTCCAAAAAATGGTGGGGTATTTTGTGGAAAGCAACCTTCCAACTGCCACATAATTTGCAGCGTTGTCCGTGACTACCTGGACAACATTTGTTACCCCGACTTCCTCCACAACATTAGACAACAATGATAAAATTAGATTTGCATCCTTTACATGCGAGGATGCATCAATGGATTTTAGGAACATGGTTCCTTTAGGGCAAGCTATAGCAAAATTGATGATTGTTTTGCCCCTCTGATCTGTCCACCCATTAGACAAAATTGTGCAACCTGTAAACTTCCATGACTTTTTAATGCTCTCCAATTGTTCCTTAACACACTTGAGCTCCTCATCTAGCTCTTTCCCCCTAAGTGCATTATAGGAGGGGGCTTTGTATCCAGGGCCAGAAGCTGCAATGGCATCTACCATGGGCTGATAAAAATAAGGCTTTGCATAGTTAAATGAAAGGTTGTTATGGTACCAAAACCTCCTCACTGCCATATCTGCCTCTTTCCTCTTCTTTTCATTGAAGCTCTCCAAGGATGGTTGAGATCCTGGAGTTGTGCAAGGAAGGAAGAAAGAAGAAGTTACACTTCTATTTACTGCAGCAGCTGAAGTGGACCCTCCTGTACTTGGACTTGCATTCGGTGGTGCCATGGTAGATTTACCTATCATGGAAGTTTCAAACTTGTATCTTGCCCTATTTCCACTCTGTTCTCTAATGGCATCCAAAGCAACTACCATTTCTGCTGTGATGACATCGGAGCATTTCTCACAAACCGCCACATCTTTGCAAACAATTCTTGCTAGATGATATTTCATCCTGTTAATGCCCCCAAACATTTGCAGAAGTTGCAAATGACCCTATGGTCTTCATTGGGAATCACCCTGACACAATATTTCCATGCTGGATCAAGAGGCCTTCTAGCCTTAGGTGCCATGGAATTTGGATTGTAAAAAAAATCTAAGTTGTAATTTGGATTTAATTTTTTTTAATTATTTGCTAAATCATTGATTTTTTTAAAAGCATTTGGCATTGAATCATTGAATTTTTTAAATAAACTAAAATAAACTATATTTATAAATATTATATATGATTTATAAAAAAATAAAATGAATCATTGAATTTTTTAAATAAACTAAAGATATATATATATATGATTTATAAAAATATAAATTGAAATACAATATATAACCCCAAAAAAACAAAACATAGCAAATCACAAAATATAACAAAAAAATAATAAAACAAAATATTAAAAGAAACAATACAGATATATATATAATATATAACAGAACAAAATAATAAAATATTAAAATATAACGATATAAAAAACACATAACAAAATCAAAAGAAATATTAAATACAAGATATATAAGATAAAATAAAATTTTAAAAATATATATAATAAATATCAGAAATAAAATAAAATGCAATTATTAAAAAAACAAAATATAACAAAAATTAAAATAATACAAAAATATAAAATAGAGTATAAAATAGAACATATAAATTATAATAGAATAAAATAAAATTGAAAAAATATAAAAAATACAGAAATTAATTAAAATTAAAATAAAATATATATAACAAAAAAAGATAAATAAAAAATATATCTAACAAATGTCAGAAACTGTGTAATAAAAAATAAAAATAAAAATAAAATTATAACAAAACAAAATATTACAAAATTTAAAAATAAAAAATAAAAAATACAGAAATTAATTAAAATAAAAAATACATAACAAAAATAATAAATAAAAAATCTATATAACATAAACTATGTAATAAGAAATAAAAATAAAAATAAAAATAAAATTTTAAATAAATAAAGCAATATATAAAAAATAAAAAATACAGAAATTAATTAAAATTCAAATAAAAATATATAAAAAATACTATGTAATAAAAAATATAAATAAAAAAAATTAGAAAACAACGTATTACTATATACCATATATTATATATAAAATATAAAAAAATTAAAAATAAATATAAAAAATCTATAAAAAAATATAAATAAAAAAAATTCTCTGAGAGTCACGGACTGTATTAATACTGTAATGCAATATTGTGTTTGTATGAATACTGTATTAATACTGTAATACAATATGTATTGCAGTATCACTGTATTGTGTTTGTATTAATACTGTAATACAATATTAATACAATATGTATTACAGTATTAATACTGTATTACAAGATTGAAAATATAAAAAAAAAACAAAAAAATCAAAAAATGTATTAACCTGCCCACCACCGATGCTCGAGCTGCAGGCTTCAATCTCCTTGCGTCGACCTCCACGAACGAGCCAGCCTCCTCCACAACCCAACCTCCTCAGCGTTAACCGAATTCGAACTTCAAATTCCTCCACGACCTGACCTCCTCCACAACAGAATTCCATGACTCACGAGCACTCCACGACTGATGAGCAGGATTGATGATGAAGGGAGTGACTGTCGGAACTGTTTATAGCCTCCCGCACAGTCTATTTTCCCTCCAAACTGACAAAACGCGGGCCTCGACGAAAAACCGACACGAAAAAACCTTGCCGTCCGCCCTAGATTTCGCAGGAAAGCTTCTCCCTGCACGGTCGATTCACCTTGAGTTTTCCCTGAGTCCGGCCGAGTTCCCGATTCTGGGCGAGTATGCGTGCGTGGCGAGTTTGCCCACGAGTTCATGGCGGTTACGAGGATGGGGAAACCACTCGTCTAGACTCACGAGTATGGGATGAGTTGTGCTTCACTTGTAAGGACAACACCAACTATTGATGTCAGCGAGTGCATCCTTTGCAACTTGAACTTGAACCTGCAACTTTAAACAAAATATTTGGAAGAAAAGATGGGAAGGTGCAGGTTTAAATTCCTGCTCCCTTCTTTACATAATTGCTTCTTACAAATTCTGTAGTACTATCAACTTAATTCTGCAGCACTATCAATCTCATTCTACAACATTATTTAATTCTGCTGCACTATTAATTTACTTTTGCAGCACTATTAATTTTAATTCTGTAGTGCTATTACATTTGATTTTATAGCTTATACAAAATTACATTCACCCTATACTCCAACTCAAATCTTCATCGAAGATGAAATACATGGACAAACATTAATAATGAATTACTACAATAATATGATACCACTCAAAACTGGCAAAAGGCTGTTGAGTGGTCGCAACTTCAATGGCTGAGGTCACAAAGCTCCAAAGCAAGGGCACAACTCCAATGAGTGAGGTCGCAGGTCACGATTTGGATGGCAGCTCGGAGGTTGAGGTCGTAGCATGTATATGATGGAGGTCGAGCCACCCCCACACCAAATCGCAGCAAGCTTCGGGAGAGAGGCTTGCAACTCAAATCCACCTCTCTCAGTAGTTCAAACAACTCCACGTGGTCTCAGAAATCACAGGTCACACATGTTGCAGATTTCTCTTCATGATATACAACCTCTTTCCCATTCAATCTCTCACGTAGATTTTAGGTCAAAATTAGGGTTTGCAACGATCACGCAAATTGCAACACAAAATAGTTTTACCTTCACGCAGCATAAAGGGCACAACACTCAACAACCACTGTTGAGTGGAGCCGCATCTCAACAAAGATCAAGATGGAGGTCTCACAAGCTTCAAGAGCAAGTTGCAACAATAGTTGAGAAGTCGTAGTACCTTTGAATGAGATTGTAGCTCAGAGGTAGCTCCAAGAGATTGAGCAAGCACCTACAAGAAACACAATATCGCGATAGAGTCCACAACACACAAGATCGCAGCTCTTCAACTCCAAAAGATAAAGGACAGTCTTCAACTCCAAGGTTATAGGTCATTCATGAACACCGAGGCCACCATAAGTGAGCGACCATCAACAAGACTTCACATCCACCACAACTGTAGTTACATGATCGGTCTCACACCACGATGATGTCTCTCACACATTCCAACGCCAACGCCAGTAGCAGTCGCGACAATGAAAGAGATGAATATCGAAATAATCTTAGGGTTATCACCATAGAGATAGATCACCAAAACGTGTAGAGGATTGAAGGAGTAACGCCAAAGGAAGAATGTTTAACTCCATGGAGGGCGGACTGAGGAGATCGGGCCAGAACAATAGTGAACAGGAAACTGTTTGGGACAGAAGAATGAATTATGGCAGGACTGGGGAGTGCGTAGAGGGCAAAGCGCAGGAAAAATTGAATGAGCGAGCAGTCTGGTAGCCAAGAGGGCGCAAACTATGCAGGGCGCAAAATGGTAGAATGCCAGAGCTAAGAACAATAGGAGTTATGGTAGGTTTCCAAGCTCTGATATCGACGTTGAGTGGATAACTCCCGAATTCTTCTTCTTCATTAATTAAGATGTTTATTTATACATTGGCCAAATGTCTCTTGGTCTTCGGATTCCAAAGAGATCCGTTGGAGTCCCTATGACTCCCCATCTTCCCTTTATCGAACTAACTACAATATTTACAATATTTACAATTTGGGTGAAATCATAATCCCAAAGGATTAGATTTCCAACAATTCTCCATCTTGGTTGGCCCAAACAAACACCGGGGGGTGGAGTTAGGAGAAAACTGTTATCACACCATAGTAGCAGGGCTACTATTCTTGCTTAGCAGATATCTGCACATTCTAGAGCTTAGATTATTCAGAGCTTGGTTATGATGACTTTATATTTTGAGATCACTCATGATCAGAGCAGTGTATTATTCAGACCTATGTTAGACCTTATGTCAAGGCTGAGCCTTGAGAGTTCATATTTGATGATCAATGTGACCCTTTATTCCATACAGTTTCAGTTCAATGCCTAGAGATGTACTACAACAGTGTTTCAGATGATATATGATGATTATTCTTATGATGATGTTGTATGACCCATGGATTCCTGATCATTGACTATGGATTATTATCTTGTTGTTTTAGTCATGTTCACAGCATTGGCTTGGTATATAATTCATGATGTGGCAAACTTTATAAAATGGACTATCTTGATGATAAATTATAAAATGGACATTTTACTTGCACATCTAGGTTGTTTGACAAAACTCACTGGTTTACT
Organism: Larix kaempferi; assembly: GCA_027924585.1. Classification (NCBI taxonomy): domain Eukaryota; kingdom Viridiplantae; phylum Streptophyta; class Pinopsida; order Pinales; family Pinaceae; genus Larix; species Larix kaempferi. The sequence continues at coordinate 46,415,664 of BSBM01000493.1, forward strand.
ACCTTGCATAGATATGGTCTTTCTTGACACCAGTTGTCTGCTAGCTTAGGCTCCACTTTCACTTGATTCCATCCATCCATGACTTTCCTTATTTGGCTTTTAACCCTTGACTTGTCTTACTTGACTTTCTGATATTGAGGACTTCTCTTTTTACTACCTCTGTGTTTGGATCGCATCCCTGTTTGTTTAGTGTCTCGGCTCTGAGTTGGTGACAGAACTTGCCTTTAGTAAGTTGGATTGTAGGCCTAAATCATTCCGGTCGGTTGTCTCGATGTTTGGCACTGGCACGAACTCCCCCTAGTCACTTGAGATGTTGGCTAAAACTGAAAGCTCATGTACTACTTATCGAAACTTATGTAGATTCGCCCATGGAAACTAAAAAGGGCAAGAGCAATGAACTGCTAAAAATACTCCGCGAAGAGTATAAGAAAGTTCCAAAAAAGCAATGGTTCTTAAATTCTGTATCTAAACAATTGCTGACCTTATATATGTATAAACATGCCCTGGATGCAAGCTGCAATTAGTTGTGCTTATTAGCACACTTGAGATCCGAAGGGTTATGTAGGCCAAAAAGGCCATGAAATGAAATCAATGGATCCTAATGAAACTGGATCATCTTTTATAAAAAGTAGACATGATGCCTAAGTTGAATAAGCACTCTCTAAACAACTTACCCATTTGTGAGGCACAGCCATTCCCCGTGTTTATTTTGTCCAGCACAGAGTTTGTAGCTTCCCCTTTCTCCCAGTCCGAAGTGTCTTTTAGTTGAGTTTAGACAAGTCACCCCCTTTGCTCAACCTTGTTCCTAGCCTTCATCCTTAGCTAGCAGTTAGACCATGTCCAATGGGTGAGTTTGTCATTTAAGCTATTGTGTAAGTGAATATAAATAACAACGGAATATGCAAATATGATTAATGCCACTAAATGATGTTATACTTTAAGTTAAGCTGTGAGTATGATTAGAGGAACATGTCTTAGTCTATTGATATGATTTATCCTTGGTTATATATTAACCTAGTCAAACCTAGTTTGACTATGGTCATTTCTTGGGATCTGTGATGGTGTGGGCCATGTATGCTTATGGATGATGATTGATGGTCCCACATACTCTTGGTGATGATGCTATATGATGGACATATGATTCAGATGATGATTGATGCAGTACAACAGGTTTTATTATTACTTCAGATCATCAGATTATGCACTGTCCATATATGGTGGACCCTACAGCTAGCCCATCAGGGCAACCCATGGTGTATGAGTACACATTCTTAGTAGATTTGGATCTTCTGGATCCAATGAAACACTTATCATTCAGTTCCGGGCACTTTTGACAGTGATAGATGCAGTTTTCCACTTGTTGACCAGATTTGGGGCTGATTTCCCAGCCTGAGCAGCAGGGGCCATGAGAGGCCAGTTCACCTAGGGCGCTGCATGAGGAGGGGGTGGTCCAACCACTTGATACTACCATTTACCCCCCCTTTTGGAGAGCCTGGTGGGCTCAGTTTGACAACGCAGATGCCCTAGGAGGCAGTTTCAGCACTTTCACGGTTCCCGAGGCAGGTCAGAAATGGGATAAAAGGGTCACTGAGGAATTCGATTTGGGCAATTGAGGCAAGGTTTTAGCACTTGGTTTTCACAGAGGTCTTCTAGGGTGAACCCCCTATCTTCTAGCCAGTTTTCATCAGTTAGTGGGGTCCACAGAGGCCACAGTAGGCCATTTACTGCATGTCTCTCACAGATTTTGAGGAGAGATTTGATCATTTGTATTTATTTTGGACATATTATATTATTTCATTGTGCCATGGGGATGAGCTAGCAAGGATTAATGCCTCCTAGCCCCACCATGAGCTCCATGTGTCATGTCCTAGTCATATGAGGTAGGCCCATGTACTTTTGCCCCCTCTAGAGGAAGGCGTCACCCTCCATGAGTACTTTTTAGCTATGACGTCATCACTATTTTGAGTGATCCATGTGTTATGTTGTTATGATTCATCTTAGCCATTGATTATGTATTGAGATCTTTTAATCTCAACCACTCATTTCAAAAAGTGGTTTTGATATCTAGGGTTTTGGTCTTTATTATCCTATATAAGGAGGAGACCCCCTCATTGTAAAATCATCTAGAGAATTTGGCTCTTGGCTCTTGGAATAAAATTCTATCTTTTGGAGTACATGTTTGGATTTTGGAGTGGATGTTGGTTGCTTTGATTGTAAATGCTTTTGTCCATTGCACTGGAGGATCTCTTGTAGCTATCTTGTATATTTTGCCATACTTTTTTTACAGGTTAAGAGGACATTTTGGAGGAGTGTGAATTGGTGGGGAGGCGTACCCTTCAAGCTTCAAGAGGACGTTTTGGTTAAATAGGGAGTGGTTGTGTCTTTGTACCAACTATTCTTTGCTTATCTCTTTCTTGCTTGTATCTACCTTCAACATGTTAAACTGATTGATGCTTTGCTCCTTGGTTTTGACATGTTAGAGGGACACACGTGTGGCTTGGAGAAAATCGATTTGGCAAGAGGGCTTCAAAATTCTTCATTTGATCTTTGGCAAAAGTGTAATCCTCATCTCAACTAGCATTCATCTCTTCATCCAGGTATGCTCCAAAGGTATGGTCTTCTTCTTCCTTGGCTTATCCATGAATTCTAGATCATAAAACCCTAATTGATTAAAACCCTCATTTTTCACTTTTCTTAGATCTACTTGGATCTAGCTTGGCTTTGGGTAAGATATTGAAAAACCACCTCTATAGCATCCACGACAATTCGGATCTATAGTTTGGTGTGGATTGGCCTTCATTTGACACACTTTCCAAGGCAATTTAGCCTCCTTGAGGGAGGTCGCACTCCTTGAGGGAAGCTATTGGGGCTATTTCCAAGAGATGGGTAGGTGAGATCCCACTTGATTCATGATCCTCATACTTGATAACCTACCCCTAGTGCTTCACTTCATTGATTTTTGCCTTGTGGGCTCCATTCCTCATTTTGAGGGTTGTGCCCCACTTGGGTCAATTTGGTGATGCATGTTCAATCTCAGATCTATGGAGATCTAGCCATTGGATCCCCTTGATTTTCAAGATCCACATTGATAATTGCCTAAACTACTCGAATCTAAACTTTGGTGGCCTTTGGATTTGATTTGACACACTTTTCCATGCATTTAACCCTCCTTGGGCAAAGTCGCACTTCCTAGGGGTTTGAGTTGTCCCACTTTAAGGACTTGGGTGGTTGAGATCCCACTTGATTTGAAAAGAGCATACCTTGAAACCTACATCTAGTGTCTCACTTTGTGAATTTTTGCCTTGGGGGTATCATTCCTCATTTTGGGGATTGTTGTCCACTTGGGTCTCTTAGTGAAACATTAGATCTAGTAAGATCTAACCATCACATTCACTTGATCTTGAATAGCCTCCTTGATTTGCATCTTAAGTGTCCCGATCTGCATTTTGACATCTTTTTTGACTCCATTTGCCCATCCATTTCAAGGCACTAGTCCACCTAAGGCAAATCGCACTTCTTGGGATTAGTGTCAAGTGCTAGATTCCATATGTGGGTATCTCTAATTTCATCTTAGATCCATAGATCTACCTTTTGCATACCCCTTGGTACCATTTGCACCCTTAACTTCACCTTGTGTGTCCCATTTGAACCATTTCCATATCCCAAGGCTGTGGGCCCCACTTGTGTATTTCATGGTACTAGATCTTGTCATTTGATCTCATTATGTGGCCTAAATCATTCATTGGTTGAAACATAAGTCATCCCTTAAGCCTCTTTCAACAATACTTAAACTTTTAGGTCCACCTAACCTTGCATTGGTTTCCGTAACTTGTCTTTCACATATCCCTAGGAACCTTTGTTTGGGTCCAATTTCCTTTGATTGGCTATAGGGTCTCCCCCTTGGTCTTGATCCATCTTGATCTAAAGTGAAGAGTGCCTCGGTTGTCGTGACTCCCAGCTTGCATTGGGAACCGTGGCATCTCTTGGGTCACCTCTTTAGTTGTCCGTCTCCTCTACCATCCCGGATGGGATACCACTAGGGACAACTACAAGTTGTGTGATAACAAAAACCACACATATCTAGAGGTGTATAATGGGTATATGCTTGCATTAGACATGTTGGTGTCTGATGAAGAGGAGTGTGCTCAAGTACGCAACGAATTGAGAAAATACATTAGTGAACATGGAGTCTTTGATCACTTGCATACAACCAAAGATCGAGTTAGATTGAGTTCTATCGAATGGTGGAACATGTATGGCTCCCATACCACATATCTGCATAAATTGGCAGTGAGGGTGCTTTCACAAGTTGTTAACACTATAACTTGAGGTTGTTGTCCCATTATTGTGATGCGACCAAGAATGATAGAACATATTTGACTTGGGACAACAATCCAAAGGAGGCTGATTTGGAGGATGGAGCCATAGCATTAGAGTGCTTGGAGGCTGAATAATTGGGTGATCATGATGGTGATCAGATTCATACAACAGAGATGCCACCCCCAACCACCAACAGGTTTCCATATGTAAGAGCTTTGCCTTCAGCTTCACAACATCCAGCATTGCATGGGGGCCATGTAGCTATTGCTCATGTTCCATGAACACTTCCAGTTGCTCCTACTCCTGTTCCTAGATCACGAGAAAAGAAAATAGAAGTTTCTCGTGGCAAGAGGAACATTTAGTAGATAGTTCATAGCACTTTGTATTTAATATTTATTATGGCCTATTTTGTAAACATTATATGATAATTTCAGTTTTAACTTTTTTGAAGTTTGAGCCTACCTTTGATGCTTAAATTGTTGATTGCATCTTACAACTCTTTGGTAATGAATATGATTCTTTGTTTCATTCTATGTTTGATGTTATCTGTTAGAGTTTGTTGATGGCAAATGTTATAGTTGAAACTTGAAGGTTGATGTGATTATGATTGATCATTTGATGACAATATTATAAGTTATAGCTACTAGATGGTTAGATCTATGTTTTCATGTTTTCTACAACTAATTTGGCGTTATGCATGCTTTTTTAATATATATGCATCAAAATATAATAAAATATGTATTATATAAAAAACTCCTATGCTCATGAAAGCTTTTGAAAATTTTGGTTTCCTCTCCCACTCTCACTCGCACTCCCCATTCCCAACGGCCTTGAAATTGAGTAACAATTGATAAACACATCCTTTTGTTATATATTTGTTTCTCATGCCTTGGATCTAAATATTGTACTCAACAAACAATAAGGTGGGGAAACAATGTTGTTTTCATATTTTTTTTAAGGTGGAGGGGGCAGGGCTGGCATTTGGCTGGTGGGGTCAGGGTTTTTATTTAAGCTGCTCTTAGAAACCAGAAACCGGGTCTCTGGCTTTAGCTTTTAGATCACAGGAGGCCCAAATGGCTTGCAACAAACCTCTTGTTCCTCTTGCCTTTCATAGGGTAGAAAAATGATTGATGTTTAGAAAAATCTAAAACACTTCCATGTTTACTCGCACAAAAGAAGCCAACGATCACGCTTTCCTCTAGCAGCCAAGAAGCTCCTATATTTACTTAGCAGCCACTATGGAGTGAAATATGGAAGCAGCTCCTTTAATTTGCAACCAATGGGTATTAGTCATTAGATACTATTTGGCATGTTAGCCCCCAAAGAAATAACTAAATGCCTAAAGAGATGTTGGTGACTAACCAAGAAGACTGCTAACTTGAAGTGCTTACATTATAACCAGGAATCAAACTAATGCATTGGATCTTACATTGCCGTACTAAGTTTCTGGTTCATGCTGTACTTGGGCCTTTTTCCACCTTGAACAAGCCTTTCATTGTTGTACAAATTCCAATCAATACTCTTAACTTACTATACATGGATCAAAATTTTGAAATATAGTTGGCAATTGCATTATACATATATATATAATAAAACGATGCTTCCATAGTAACACCACACAGATTGGCGTTGAAGCCTTAGTAGCATAAATGAAAACCAAACATAGTACACTTTCCAATTATTATCTAGTTAATGGGTCATGTCATTTTTACTTTTAATGTGTACAATATGGTTTCTCCTTTTCTTATCTTTCAGATTGTAAGGGGAGAAATATTAAGGTTTATTGCTTTACACTGATACTATACTGTTCTCTTGCGGAGTTCGAAGATAGAGAAATAAAGTAATACAGTCGGGCATTGCGGTATTACTTGTAATTTTCTTAGTCTGGAAAGCTGCTATAGGCTGCAGCAAAAGGAAAGCGTTTGTTTGAGCTGTGTTGTATATGCATGTGCTCCATGATGATGAAGTTTCATAATTTCATTCAATGTGGTGGTTCCTTGATTTCGGATGCAGGTCATTAAGATGTTTAATCTCAAAATATGCGAGTACCAACTTATGTCTAGGTGTATTAAATGCAACGGAATATTCATTGAAAAATCATTGACAGCAATTGAAGCTGTAGCTGCTACAACAACAGAACAAGTGATTCCGGAGTTTCTATTAGATCGTGATTTAGAATTTTGGCAGTGCTCACATTGTCGGCAAATATATTGGGAGGTATCTATTCTTCTAAACTGTTTCCTTCCCCATATTGTCATGGTTTTTATATTTTTCAAAGCTTTTTATTGGCAGCTTGGCTTCACATAGGTTTTCCAGATCTATTTGGCAACTTCATGGCATACAATGGTTGCTTTTTGTTAGTACTAGGTTATTTTGCTTAAAAATAATCTAATTAATGAACAAGGAATAAATATTGATTTTGATGACAATTGATGAAAGCTTTTGGTGAAGAGGAAAGATGCTTTATTAGATTAAAAAGTGTTAAGAGCACAAGAATTTGCTGCATTTCAGTCAACATTGAACATTGAAGTTCATGGATACATGCGGAAGAAATTACCCATAGCCTAAGCCTATAAGTAAACATGTTGGTCTTTTGCCGTTCAATCTCCTCCACCAACTGTGCAACTAATGCTACAGATAAGTGTTTTCCCAGATGAATATTAAAATCAATATCATGATTATTTGTAATACTTATGTATCCAAATTTTAGATAACACTTCAACAACTTAAAGAGCCAGCTGTATCCGTCTCACTTGCCAATTTTGATTCATCCATCTACTTTAAGCAAAATTGTATTACTATATATCATTCTCCTGTACAAGCATGTCACAGTCACAGTACATAGAAGCTTTTGACCGTATATTTGGAAGAATGGGTAAAAGCATTAACATATCAACTGCGGTATTCCTCCATGCTTTATCCATTTGTCATGTCTTAACATGTTGATGTAATGATCTTTTCTCTTATTACAATCACTCTTATATGTACCTTCATAAGCCTCCTCCCTTTCTAGGTGACTAACAATCACCCTTATATGTACCTTCATAAGTCTCCTCCCTTTCTAGGTGACTAACAAAAGGAGGCATCATGAAACTCATGCAAAAATTATAACATAAAGGACCTTCAAACACAAGATTAAAAAGGAAATACCTGCCTGTAAAGATTTTTAAAATTCGTTGGTGCAACTTATTATTATCTTGATGATTGTAGCTGCGTGAGGTATCCTCACTCAAGTTGGCCCAAAAGAAAATAATAATAAATTGCATTTTATTGTTCTAGAAGACAAGTTGGCCCAGGAAAGATAGACAAGTCAGCCCCAATAGAAGAAAACATCAAGCAAAGTCAAGTATAAATAAAGTGTCACCTCATTCATTCTCACATCAAGCAAGTTCGCTCAAGCAAAGGAGAAGACTGTTTCTAGGGTTTCTATCTTGGGGTTTATTCTTCCATGTGATCTCTCTTGTACTAGATCACTCTTATATTTGGTTGTACTTGTATCTTGGATTGAAATCTCTGAATAAGAAAAGGTTGTTGGGTTTTCTCCCTTTTGGTTTCCTAGGATAAATTCTGTGTTCTTGTGTTTCTGTGCATGGTTGTTCTTTCAGTGATCCTTATTTGTTTTTATTGCAATTAAAGTTGAAAGACATGAAAATTATATTGCTATCTTAAAAATCTAACATGGTATCAGAGCGATGCTGAATAGATGCCATTGTCGGAAACTAGGGCATCCAAGTTTGGGTGTTTCTCTCCATAATTTCTCTTGAAAAGAGCTCTTGGAAAACTTTCCCTAGGAGGGCACACTTTTCTGTGGAGGCAAATTCTAGATTGGTGAAGTTTTAGTTTTGACCTAATTTCTGTTGAAACTAGGAAATTAGGGTTTTAGTTTTTGAGCTGTTTTGTCCACAAATTCAGAAGAAAAGGAGGTCTATTCAACTCGCCCTAGGAGGGCGTATCTGTGGAATCAAATTTTCTAAATTCCAAACTTCAATTTTGACCTAGCTCCTGCTAGGGTTTCTGCAGCAGATTTCAGATCCCAGTTTTTCCAGTCAAGACGAACAGTGTTAAAGTGGACGATAGACTTGATGGGGCTTCCAACTTTAACTCATGGAAGTGTAGGGTACTCATCATCCTAGAGGAGAATGATCTTTTGAGATTCGTGAATGAAAAGGTATCGGAACCAGAAGAAGAAGTAGAGAAGTCTCAATGGAGGAAGAATGATGCTAAGGTAAGCAGAATTCTGATAGACTCTGTAAAAGATCACTTGATACTTCAGATCACTCAGAAGAAGATGGCCAAGAAAATGCTTGATGTCTTGAAGAAGCTATTTGAGAATAGCGATATCAATCGAGCACTTGCCTTAAGACAACAATTCTCCAATATTAAGATGACAAGAGCAGACTCAATTGCATCCTACCTCATGAAGGTTTCTAAACTAAGAGATCAGTTGAGCACCACTGGGGAAATAGTTGAAGACAGAGAACTTGTCATGATGACCCTCAATGGTCTTCCCCATTCTTGGTAACCATTCATTCAAAGCATTAGTGGGCGATCCAAATTGCTCAAGTTTGATCATTCATGGGTAGATTGTACACAAGAAGAAAATAGACTTGAAGCTAGAGGCAAGTTGCATGGCTCTCAACATGAAGAAAGCCAAGCCCTTGTAGCACATGCTAGAAGAGGAAAAGGTAAGGGAAGGAAGAATCAAGGCAAAAAAGATAAAGGTGAAAGATCAGGTCCAATTCCAGAACATAAGAAGAAGAAGGGTCTTTCACATATTCAGTGCTTCATATGTCAGAAGCACGATCACTATGCCAGACCGTGTCCCGAACCGAAGAAAAGGAAGTACCATGCTTCAATTGCTGATGTTGGCGAAGAGACTCCACTAAAAAAGTCAAAGAATGCAAATGATGATCTTGAGGAAGGTACAAAAGATCGTCGGAAGGAGTACTTCTTCTAGTACACTCGATGAGTGCACTAATGAATGCTGCATCTAGATGATGTGATTGTCATTGGTGATGTATGGAGATCTAGGTTGTAGAAAGAAGATGAAGATCTGAGGACTCCCATGATTTCTGCAAGGAGGCAGAGATCAAGAGGGAGCCAACAAAACAATAAAAGATAAGTATTTGTACTGTCATTTGAGTTAATCTTTAAATCTTTGAATGTTGATTTAAAGGATAATGTTCATAATAGTTATATGTAGATATGTGACACAATTTTCTTTTATGCATTTATATATGACTGAGATTGACGAGTAGTAGGCTCATGTAGTGCATGTTATGTATATGATTGAGTAAATAGCTTATAGTGTTGCACAACATCCCATGAGCCTTTGATGCAGCCAATCTAGGATGAAACCTCTTTGCTAACATACTGAGAGCGGTGCGCGCTCTTAATAGTCTATTCTGGTGAAGATGGAAGGCATCTAAATAGTTACTAAGTGTGTGTGGGATATGGATGGCTATTGTGCTATAACATTGGCAAAGATGCTTACATAACCGTGTGAATTATTTCCATTCCATACGATCTGATTGAATTTCATGATTATGCAATGTTGTTAACTATTTGATTGAACTTGACTTGTAGGAAAGACCATATGTTATGGCCTACAAGAGAAGGATAATGAGAGTTGTTCTGAAGGACAAGTGATGGAGGTGAAATCAGCCAGGCTTCAGATCCCTGTTGATATTCAATGTTCGAGTGAGAGGAGGATTCTCATAAGTGAAAGGCTTCTAGGAACATGTCTCACAATTCAGGTTCCAGATCAGATAACAAGATGGCTCCTGTGACAGAGGGAGCAACTATAGTGGATGTGATGCTTGAAAATAGATGTGATGTTTGCATCGGGTAGGTGTTCCCCCAATATTTCGCTAGGGGTGAATGGCCCAGAGGCAGGACAGTATCTTCTCCTAGACACCTTGTGACGGGGTGGGGAGATTGGCCCTTGCATGATGAGTAGTGTTGTTGCATCAGACATTCCCTCAACATTATCCATGTAACTTGGCTAGAGTTGAATAGCTCAGAGTAGGGCAATTCCTTCTTCCGGACATCCTGTGACAGGGTGGGAAGATTAGTCCTTAGTTGCACATACTATCCTCCTAGAGGTTGAGCATTGAGCATTTCCCTAGTGTTGGTCATGAGACTTGGCTAGGGATGGGTCAAGTGTGGACCTAGTCCATTAAGTCATATGTTGACCCATAACCTACAGGTCCAAAGGATCTCATATGGAGATTGATGGTTGAAAGCAGGAGGCTCCAACAAATGTTGGTCTCTCTCTACTATAGATGTTCATCCTTCCGATGATCATGAGGAATTGCAGTTAGTAGCAATTGATGAGTTCTTTGAAGTTCCTTACTTACTTCAGCATGTTACCTGAGATGTGGGGACACATAAAGAACAGTTGGCTTCTAGTTGGGATCATGGCAGACTCTAGAAGTGGTTAGAGCATTACTTGTGTCCAGAATGCTCTAGGACGAGAACCACTTAGTTGACCTCTGAGGAGGTGCGGTATACATATGTTCAGTTAGAGCAGTGACTCAGGATTCAACATGTGCAGGTGGCACAAATTGCTGATGATGATTCCTTGATCGTGATGTTGTTCCCCACCGAGACAGAGATACTCATTGACAAATGCAGAGGGAGCTAGCGTTTGAGTTTGAGATGAAGAACCTTGACCCGATACATTATTTCTTGGGATTAGAGGTGTGCAAAGACATGTTGAGATATTCCTGAGTCAAGGGAAGTATACTATTGATGTCCCGAGGAGATTTGGGATGATGGAATGTAAGTCCATGGCTACACCTATGGTGAAGTTGAATGACTCAACTTCCGGGTTAGATTTGGTAGATCCTACTATGAACAGATAACTGATCGGGTCATTGACGTATAACACTAGATCAGATAATTACATTACATTATACTCTAATGAGAAGCTGTGCAGAAACAATGTTTAGGATGCAGTTCAGATTGGCATCCAGGGTGACACCTCGTATAGGTTGATGGACTAGCCAGTGAGCAACTCTAGGGGGAGAGTATGATGCAGAGTTGCAGAGAGAATCTACAACACAGTTCCAAAGGGAGTTTGGAGTGATATCCAGTGACATAGAGAGAGCAAGAGGCTCATTTAAGTAAACTCACTGATGGATAAGCAACAACGTCCAATAGTGCGGCTTGCAGTGGTATGCTATGGTGCAGAGGGGAGGAGTCCAACTATTGCATATTCCTACATATGATCAGATTGTCGACATTCTCACCCAACCTCTTCCCAAGGTGAAGTTTGTGTGCCTCTGAGATAGGCTTGGAGTGGTGGACAATGTCTCCCTCGTTGAGAGGAATTTTGCAGCATCAATGATATATTCTCCCTGGATTGAGAATGGTGGAACTCTCCATGAGAGGGAGAGATCTCTGTTATGGACATATCGATGGACTGATATGTTGTACATGGACTGAGTGTTAAGTGACAGTATCTTGACTCTTCGCTTGCCCCCAAGGACGCACCCAGTGGCTTGAAGATTTCTGCCATGCTAACCCCTTTCCCCGGAGGTGCGTATCTGGCGTTAACATTTTTGGCGCCGTTGCTGAGGATAAATCTTTTTATTCCCGGAATTCGACTTTTGTTTTCTCCTTTTTTGTTTTTGTTTTGTTTGATGGATGTTTAGAATAGATCTTTAATTTTCATTTGGTTACTCCACTAACTTTTTTCCTTTTTATAAAAGTTCAAAGAAAAGCAAAAAATAGAAATTTTTGTGAGTAAAAAGTATATATTTTTATTCTCACATGGCGACTCCATTGAAGGGATAAAACCCTTGTATCTCATATATATTGTTGAGACTTCTTATTGGAGATGAGCCCATACAAGTACATAAAATTTTAATGGCTCATGGTTGAACCGAGGTCATTGATTTGTTTTGATATGGATATTAAGAGAAGAGAAACTGCTACTCGGATCTCCCTTGCATGTCCACCCATTGATTACTTCAGAATTCCTGGCTTTCCTAATCAGTTTGAGGGTGAAAAGACATCTTATTCCCTTCCTATTTATTATGGTCATGATGGAGAACACTCAGCAAGATTCCATATTGTGATTTTCCTTTCACGAATGAGCGAGTTTAACATACACCCTGAAGATCATATGATGCATATGTTTGCTTTTTCTTTCCAAGGGGATGCCTCAAGTTGGTTTTATGAGGGCCATCCTGATAAATTTATCACTTCCCTCATTGGCTTATTTAGAATATTTTTAAGATAGTGGCATCATTGTTGGACACAATGTTCACATTGAGAGGGGGGGTGAATCAGTGTGAGGCCAATTTTAAAAACCTTTCCAACTTCTTCCAATCAACTAACAATTCATCAATGCATTATTCTACCATTTACATCATCATTTCATAAACATCCATCACTTAATCATTCATGAATCATAAGCATCTAAATCATGGAGACATAACAAGAACCATAGCACAAGAGAACACAACACAATTTAATCTTTGTAATCTTTTTGTATTTTGTGGGACCGGCTACAACTGTTAAGGTAAATCGACACCTACTGATACAAAGAGCACCAATTCCTCATCTAGAACCCAGCTTGGTTTTCTTAGACCCAACCAAGAAGGGTTGAGGTATCCAAACCTCAGATGCAAGACTAGCTTGCATTTACAATACGGTATACATACTCATGTCATCACACACACACACACATATCATCAACAATCACTATCACATCAACAACATCGACACTTGTCTCTGTCTTGTCCAAAACTGTCCACTTCAGCACTATCTCTGCCTTGTCAAAAACTATACACACCAGCACTTGTCTCTGTCTTCATGCTGAGCACATCATTCTGTCTTCAAGGAGCACACCAACAACATTCATCACATATTCATGTCAGAAGCACATATTCATAATTTATCTTCATTCTGTCTAAGCTTCATCATGCCCAACATCTTCTCATTCTTTCTATACATATTATTCACATAAAACTGCCCTTACTGCTGCCCAGAAATCAGAGATAAAAAGTCTTCATCAACCAAGCATCATGTCTTCAACAATCAACCAACCCAGAAATAAGCAGTGTTCCACGGGGACACGTCCCGCAAGGTCGGGGACGCGTTTCTGTGTTTCCCCGCGTCCCGGGGACGGCGAAACTCCATGCGAAACGTTTCGAGACGTTTCGCTTTGGGCGAAACTCGACGAAACTCCATGCGAAACGTTTCAGTCTGTGGCGAAACTCGTTTCTCCATGATGAAACTTGGGGGGGACTTCTTGGCATCCCGCACAAAAATCCGAAACTACGGCGAACCTTCTGGGCATCCCGCATGAAACTCTAAACCTCCAATGAACCTTCTAGGTGTCTTGATAATCATATATAATCATGATGAATCATGTAATGTGTTTGCATTATTAATTTATCAAATTCTAAATTACATTGCACGATTGCACAATGATGAATGTAGTATTTAGTAATTTGCTAATTTGCATGGGATGAATTGTTATTGTTGGGATTTATATTTTTCATATTTTTTATATTTTTAGAATTTTTATGACCCCGGCGTCCCCCCGCCCCCCCCGAATTTTCCTAAAATTTGGGGGTGGTCTCCACGCGTCCCGAATGTGCGTCTCCCTGCTCCCGCGTCCTGCTGTTCCAGAACCTTGGGGGAACATTGGAAATAAGAGATAAACAAAAAGAATGTTTTATTGTTGCTGCTGTTCCACCACCGAAACTGTTCTCATCCTGACCCACGAAAATCAGAGCTACTTGTGCATCTGAAATCTTCTACATAAAATCTCTCTGCTTCCGAAAAAAAAATAAAAATTCATCCTCTATTTATACCTTTTCATTCCATCAAATTAGGAGGCCGACTTGTCCTTATTTTTATCTTTTCATTAAAATAAATTATTTAATGGTGGCCATCCTATAAACAAGGAAACAACCAACCAAGCCATGTCATTTGGTCTCTTTCCATTAATTAAAGATGAACCAAATAAGATTTATTTTGGGTGTCCTTGATTTTATTCCACGTCATCTTCTTCAAGTATATATCTATATATCCACATCATCACATTTTAACCAATCATCACAGTGGGTACTTTTTTATGCCACATCATTACCTACCCTTCCAGTATATTTTATTTTAGGTGGCCTTCCTTATCTTTTTGACTTTTAACGTTCTTCAAAGATGCCCGCAAGCCTCGTTGAATTGTGCCCGCAAGGGCCTTCATAAATGCCTGCACAACTTCTTCAAATATGCCCGCAAGGGCTATGATTGTGCCCTTTCATGCCCAAGTAAAATGCCCGCAGTATACTTTTAGAAATGCCCGCAATGGCCTTTTATGAAGCTTCATAAAATGCTCGCAAGGGCGATTACAGATGCCTGCAGGCCTTTAACAAAATGCCTGCAGCTGTCTCTACAAATATGCCCGCATGTAATGCACGCAGACTCCTCAAGAATGCCCACATGGGCTTCTTAAATTATGCTCGCAAGACCTGCTGGAAATGCCCGCAGTTTGCCCTTTTCAGATGTCCACAACCTTCATTGAAAATGCCCGCAACTCTCCACAAAATGCCCGCGGCCTTGTATAGATGCCCACAACTGCCTTTGGAAATGCTTCTTTGTCCTCCAAATCACCTTTGCCAAGTCATCTATCTTGTTTGCCATGTCATCTTGTCATGCTTGCTTGATCTTTTGTTCATTGCTATGTCTTCACCCTCTTGCTTGTTTTGTCATGTCTTCACATGCCATATCATCAAACACCAATGCGATTGTCTTCCATGTCCTTGTCTTGACCTCTGTCATTAATGTATTGTCATCAATGACAATCATATTCATCAATCATGGTGAGGATCATATTGAATGATTCATTAGAAGCACTCTTGCTCACTTCTTTCCTTCAAAAGAATCTCAAATGGAAGATCCTGAGCTATCCAATGTCAACATGATGTATGACATGCCATTTTCAGAGATTCATGTTGATCTCATTGAAGATGAGCATGAGGAACCATTCATTGAAGATATTATTGAAGACCCTCCTCATGTTACCTCAACATAAAATGTTGAAGAGTGAGAATTTTTTCAAGACTATTTCAGTGATGATGAGCACATTTGTACTCCTGATCCACCTCTAGAAGAAGTCATCACAAAAGCCCACATTGAAATTCATGAGGAAGTTTGTAATGAGTATAATGATGATGGTTTGGAAGGCTTATTTCCTTGTGACCTTTTTTTTGAAGAGGAGGATTATGAGCATGAAGAGGACAAATATAGCGTGGATCATGATATAAGTGATGAAGAGTCCCTCGTGACTGACATAGATGTTGATGATGATAACTAGACATTTATAGAGAACCCCGTCTATGCCATGTCTGAAGAAGTAAATAATTAGCCAGAATCCTTTGAGAGCATATTTGAAAATCCCATATATGACATATATGGAGAAAGAAAGTTTAAATTAGAGGCTCTTGGTGGTTTGATTGAAAAACCCATTTATGAGGTTTTCACAGAAAACATGGACCTTAGGACCTTGGGATATCTTTGCATGGAAAAGGAGCATGGACCTTAAGACCTTGGGATATCTTTGCGGAAAAGAAGCATGATTTTTTTTTTGATCAGTATGAGCCATGCATGAGCATCAACAAGGAAGACCTGAAGAAGCAGTACAGTGAAGATTTAGATCAATTACGGCTAATTGAAGAGCAGTCTCAGCTATCATTTTCACATACAGAGGTTCCTTATGATTTGGAGCAGTTTGGGGCTTATGCTTTCACAGAAAGTTACTATCAGAAGAGCCTTTCAAATCAATATGATGAGGTAGTTGGTCTGCCTTGTCATTCTGAGTTTTTTCTCAGCCCTATCCAGTCATGGATAGAAGAAGACTGCAGGAGGACTTACCATTTGGGGAAGCACTTCAAAGATTTATCATATGCCTATGATTTCCCATCCAACCCTCCCATCCAGAAGATTCATGTAGGTTTGCACTTTTTGATAAACGTATTCTTGCTTTGGCTGGTAACCAAAGACAAGGAAAAAATATGTTATATTGATGAAATATTAAGGTGGTTACATTGGATTTATCACTTTACTTAGCATTTTACTTTGTACCATGCTTAGAGTAGGAAAATAAGCTCCTTAAATTGAACATTTACTTTATGCATTTCTTTCCAGTACTTAGGAATAATAACTTTTTCTTTAGTTAGTTTTAGTTTTTATGAATAAATGCAATTTGTGATTCATTTGGTTTCTTCATAAAACTTGTGTTCCTGAAGGTTTTTCTTGTCAAGTTGAGATGTTTTTACAGGTTGTGTAAACCAAAGATTTTGGTGTTCTCGCATCCTGTCCTTGCCTAAAGGCCTCATTGAGCACACGTCCCGTAGTTGGAGTCAGATGTTATCCACTAAAATTGCACTTAGTGGATTCCGGGTGAACCGTCAAAGACTTGAACAATCCAATTGTTCGTCATCAGTGTTCCGTGATCCTTCAGGCCAAATTTTGGCCCTTTTTCAAAAACTTTGCATGTCCATGCCCCCATGGGGAATTGTAATAAGTTGGTTTAAGCATGGTCTTTTTGTAACAGGATTGGCTTACCTTAGGTTTATCTATCAAGGGGATACTCTAGAGTGTTTTTTCCTTAGTAATTATGCGTTGCCCTTCAGTGACGTATAATTCCTGAGTTTTTCACTCACACCTCCAAAGCTGGAGTATTTACCTTGGTGGTCAAACCTTGGGAGTTTATTAAAGCCTAAGTGTCTATGTATTTTTACATGCTAGCTATCAATAATGAGTTGTATGGACATGCACTAGGTCCCCTAGGATTTTCAGTTAGTTCCGACAAAAATAAACTTTTCTCGTAAACTTAGGCTATTTTTTAATAGTTTAAATGAGAAATTTCAAATTGTAATAAAAGTATGCCCTGGAGGCGGAATTTGGCGTGGGGTTGCTCGTTTTCACACTTAGAGCATCCTCTTTACCCTAGAATCCTCTCTTCCTATGTTTCAGGTGATTAAATTATCACTTAAAGCATTTTTGCCAAAAAAAGCGACAAAATGTCAAAAAATGCTAAAAATGACACAAAAATGACAAAATGAGAAAATTGAGGAAACATGATTAAAACATGTGGAAGAGGTGGCAAAGTTGTCTCTTATGGAAGGCGACCTCATTAAGTGGATAAAGCACATGTTTAAGTCATAACTTGTGGATAAAGCACATGTTTAAGTCATAACTTATGGATAGCAAATTGATCTCTTTAAAGGGATGCGCCATCCCTCTCACATGGGCGAATTATTGTATGTGGCAACATAACATTGGATGGTGATAGAATCAAGAATCCTCGCTGAATGAGGTTCCTCTCCATATAAATCATGTGGATCCTTTCAAATATGTGATCCCTCATTCAATGGAACTCGCCCCTCTTCCTTGAATGCACCATCCCTCTCATGCTTCACGTGATGGTAATGTGGCAGCCATCTATTGTTAAGAGGAGTTTCCAAAGTTGGAGTGGGGGCACCTTTCCCATGTGGCAGCCCCTCTTCCTTGAATGCACCATCCCTCTCATGCTTCACGTGATGGTAATGTGGCAGCCATCTATTGTTTAGAGGAGTTTCCAAAGTTGGAGTGGGGGCACCTTTCCCATGTGGCAGCCACCTCACTCATACTCCCATCAATCAAGCACCAAATCATGGCATGGATCACTCCTTTGATTTAGTGATGCGCTCCCTTGATGAGTGCAACCCCCCTCCTCCTTTTGCTATTTAAGCAAGGCTTTGGGCTCCATTTCTCTCATGGTCAGAGAGGACCGAAAGGCTAGTCAAGTTTGTACTCTTCTATTGTAATATTTTTTGTTGGAATAAAGAAGGCTTTGGAGGCAAATCTCTTGTGTCGGGCATCATTGTGTGTGGATGAACATTGCATATTCTTATGAGGTAATATGTATTGCTTTAGTTTCTTGCATCTTGTGGTTGAATGTTGGCCTTTGAAGGGGAGGTATCTCCCGGTAGGTAGGAGAATTTCTAGTTTGATTATTCTCTTTGTTAGTTTACTTTAGATCTCTTAGACGTGCATGTGTATTCTAGTTTGATTTCCATGCTTTTTGAGTTTCCATTGTGGGCGGCACCAATATTCGTTTTAACCATTTGTATGCAAGAAGTTATTAGTTGATGCAAGTATCTAGCTCGAATGTTTGGAGGATCTAGTTTGAATCCTCCAATCTTTGAATAATTTTCGCGTAGTCCCTCCGCTTTCCACTTGCAGGCTCCACAACTCAGATATTCCCAAGCTTCTGGTTTTTCTACTATCTCTCTCTCTTTTTCTTTAATTAAAGTTACTCTTGGTTACAGTTACTCACATGCTTAAGTAAATTAGTTTACTTTTCAAAAGAATATTTTAAAGGCTGATTTATTTGAGTATGCTGTTAGATCTAGGATGTTGAAGTCTAAATTTGAGTAGTTCTAACTAAGTTAAGTACTTGGAATTATTGTTTATCTTTTAATACTTAATTTTTTTTGCTTTAAACATTTATTTGGGCACATTTGGTGCGTTTCAGGTGGCTGGTTTTTCATTTTTATCACCATAACAAGAGGAAGTGTTGCCGAAAAAATGAAGATCTACAGCCATCCAAGGCTTCTCGGAGCACATACTTCCATCTTGTACCATTCTTTTGAAACTTGTAAGGCCTTTGGATCCAGATCTATAAGGAACAAAGGCATCCACCTTCTCATTGTAAAATAATTAATAAAGGCAAGTGGGCTACTTCAACGCCCACACCCCATCCCCCCTGGGGGGATCTCGTAGGCTCAATTTTGTGGTTTGCAATTTTTTCCAACTTTTTTCTTTTTTTAACTTTATCTTCACATGCACACAATCCGTCCCAATAGGGATGTATAGTTAGTTTTATTTTTATTGCTACACTCTTTCTTTCACAATTTTGTAATTTCAAAGTTTAACAAATTCATAAGAAATAGACCAAATCTGGCTGTGCATTCCCGAAGTACCGAAAGGGAAAAGAGATTTTCAGCCGTCAATAATTTTGCTATTACAATTTTGTATATTATTAACAAATAAATCTAAGGCTGTGTATTCCCGAAGTAAACTGAAAGGGTTTATCCCCGGTAGTTGAAAAGAGATTCCCAGCCGCATAATAAAACTTTATTTTTGCTTAATAAAATTTACCAAGGCTTAAAGTTCCAAGTATGCTCTTGGCTGCTGCAGCTCGGTTTGATTAGTTGGTCAATCAGAAAGGGACTTGAGTGACTAGTTTAATAGGACAATCCAACGAAAACTTCATCTCTAGAACTTGGGAGGTCATGTGAAACTAACTACAGAGTCAATGGGCTACTTTAAGCAGGTTATGCCTCGCCCAGTTGGGGTTTAGTTGTCACTACGCTCAGTTCGAAGGATCAAGTTGGACTTGGGCCAATCCAAGAACTAACCCATTCCTTAATACACACATCATCATAATAAAACATTTAAAACTGACCAACAAGACTTGCAACACTTTTAACAACACAACAACACTTCAACAATCTCATGTGACTCCATTTGGCACTGGTCTAGTCTGCAACAATCAATTCAATTAAGTAAATCAATGTATCAGATGGATTTATCCTTTTTCATGCTGTTGTTTCGAATCACAAATTGCAATCTTTGGTTCAGTATTGATTCACCTTCAAACTCCTAGATTAATTTCTTTCTCTAACTTAGCTTAAAAGCCTTAGTTTGTTTTTCATAGGGACCACCCCCCTTGGCTTCGCTAGGAGTTGGCCTAGACGGAGGAGTTGAGTGTTGAGTGACAGTATCTTGACTCTTTGCTTGCCCCCAAGGACGCACCCAGTGGTTTGAAGATTTCTGCCACGCTAACCCCTTTCCCCCTGTTGATGTAATTGTAACTTCGGAAGATATTCACTTGTATTTTATATTGTTATTATTATTGTATTTTATTTGTACCTCCGATGGAGATGTTTTTCCCTCCGGTCGGAGATGTCATTATTACATTTGGTCATGTAAAGTCATTGAGGTAAATCCTCCATTGTAAGTCGAGGCAATAGATCCCCCTAGAGTCATTTGTATTAGGGTTATTGAGTCTCCTAGAGAAGTTAGCCCAGTCAGGTTTAGATGGGGCCGACCTAGCTAGTGAAAAGGTCAAGTGAAAGATAAAGTATAAATAGAGAGTTGGGCTCTCTCATTTGGACACACACTCACTCACTCAAGTTTGCATTAGTGAGAGAGAGAAGACAAGTTCGCATAAGAGAAAAGAGAGAGAGCTGCAGAAGACTATCTTGTTTTGGGTTTTTCCATTTTGTGATATTGTATTGGTGACGATCCTATCTCTGAGGAAGTTGCGGGGTTTTCTTCTCTATGGTTTCCCTGAGGAAAATCTTTGTGTCTCTTGTGTTATGTTGTGCATGTTATTCTTTCAGTTAAGATCCTAGAAAATATTGATTAAAAGTAGAAAAACTAACACCCCCAAGGTACGTATCTGGCGGCAACAATTACCATATGCATAATCCTTTTTCTTGATTTTTACAGGTGACCAAGACATATAAAACATATATACTAACTCATACATAGGCTTAAAAGTTGTTTTAGGTGATAATGATAAATCCCTCTCGTTTTTATTGCATTATGTTTATGTTGAAGGTTGGAATTATGTTAGACTATAATACACAAGTATAATTGTGTCACCTAATATGTTAATGACAAGTGACAATATTAATATTATAACGTTAATGTTAGGGATTAGGTAGTTGAACCACAACAACCACCTTAGGTTGCGATATAATGATGTGATGAGGGTTGATTTATGTGCTATTTAATTATGTTCTTGTTGTAACATCATTAATAGATTCAACATGTACTATACTCTCCAATAATGTTTTATTATTTGTTATGTATTCACCCCTATCTAATCCTACATGGTATTAGAGAAGATATTTATCTTGGAGCCTGTAAATGTTGAAGATCGAGTCTAGAGCCTATGATGGAGACCGCATTGATTTAGAGACTAGGAAGGAGATTGAGGATTCTAGAGACTAGGAAGGAGATTGAAGATTTTAGACAAGGTCATACAAAAATATGCGAGGAAAATATCTTGTTTTTGGAAAATAAAAATCATGAAAGCTGAAGTCGTTGAACATAAGATGGACATGGAGATTTAGGTGGCTTGACCTGTAACAGAGAAACCACCTAGCATGAGCATTAGAACACATGTTGTTCACACAAAACCAAATACAGACAACCCAACATATTGACAAAGAAAAAGCATGATACAAGAGTAATGTACAACATGAACAAGGAACAACATGATACAAGAATAATATACAACATGAAACACGTCTATCTAAAGGACAAAAGAAATCCCTCTAGGAATCACTGCTCCTCTAGTTCACAACTTCGTGCGTCTCTTCAAAGGAGGGTGTCTTGAGCATTAAATTAATAGTTAGATCAACAAAGAGGTGTTCTTGAAAGTAGAAATAGAGACAAGGATGGCATTAAAACAATGTTGCATCTAAGATTCCAAAGAAGAAACTTTTACCCCTAAGAAAGAGGACCTAATACTTGTAGTGCCATTTTTTGAAATGGGGAGTAGTTACAACCACTAAATGCCACCTCTAAAAAAATTAGAACTTTGTAGTGTTCTTGTCAAGTAAGCAATTGCTTTTCTTGTGAACCTGAATATTGAGAAAGTATTGTTCGGTACCCTCTTAAATTCGTGTTCATATCTTTTATCATGTTGTCTTCTAAGGATGAAGTCACAATTGATGAGCCCTTTTGAAATGAGCTAGTTGATCCTATGTCTAATAAAATTTAGTGGCTAACCTCGGTCACTCCAAAGCAATATACACAACACATATTTTGTATTTTGTTAAGGTAACCACATTGCATCATTTTGTGTTTGCATACACAAAATTGGCCAAAGCTTAATAGAGCATATCCTGAATACAATAATATGGTACCTCCCTAAACCGAGAAATGACGAGAAGGTCTAGAGTTGCTTGGGAAGGTTTTCCCACACAGCATGCCCCAACATTCATCCATGTGTACAACATAGGAACTGACGCATTGTTAGGTGGAGAATTCTCCTTGGGAATATAACAACAAATATTGGCGACTCTACTGTTCATATGTTCGCTAGGTCTTAATCTAGTGAAAGATGGTACCCAAACCTCTTCTTTATTGAAGAATTTTCAGCTTGTTGGTGTTAGTTTTCATACATTCATAGCATAATAATTCAAATGCATAACCAAGATCACTAGAAGAAAGACAAAGCACAAAACAATAACAATAGATTTTATCCTGGGAAACCCAAACGGGAGAAAACCCAGCAACCTTCGTATAGAGATGATAATTCCGAGATCAGAGTACAATCATAAAGAGAGATGGAAATGTTTTCCAAAAGTAGAAACCCCAAAATAGTCTTCTTCTCCAGCAGGTGCAAACTTCTCTCTCTCCAAGTGATGCAAACTTGAGTGAACGAGTGAGTGTGATAATGAGGTGACTTTACTCTTATTTATACAAGTACAAAAGTGATTTTTACCCTAGGTGAGCCGACTTCTCTATTTGACTGGGCCGACTACACTTGGGGGGTAAATTATAATTTAAATTTAATCTTTTACTTTGCTTCTTTTCTCCCCAAGGTTTACATTGATTCTTTCAAGGGTTTACATAGTCAATTACATCAAGTTCATCTCCCTTAGGATGTACAATCAAATACAATAGAAAAACAATAAATAATATTTTCCGAAGTTGCACAAAATGCAACAGCTGGAAAGTTATTGGTGGCTCCATTGGGGAATAAAGTGCTATTCTCATTAGTGCCAATTATCTACTGCTTGTGGTGAGCAAGTAGTGGCTCTCGAGGGGAAAATATCTCTCCTAGTGGGTCCATGTTGATTGGATTGGTTCTTGAAATGGCACCTATGATATGCATCCTTCCTCTAAAAGAATAAATCTAGATGAAAGAAACCATTGAGCAGATTCAGTTAATGAGAGCTAAGATCCGAGAGTTGAAAACGTATAGAAGTGAAAAGTCCTATTAGAGGCTGCCTGTCAACTCATGCAGAAATACAAGACAATAAAAGAATGCAGGCTGATACTTTAGTGTTTTATTACCCTGGAAATGCTAGTCACAGTGAAGAAAGTCTTTGAAGATGATGCTGCTGTTTATTATGAAAATGGGCATGGAAGTTTCAAAACTATGATGTTGATTTTGATGTTGTTGGTGCTGAAGAGGATCAATTTAAATGTTATTAAAGAAATGTAACTTCGGAAGATATTCTAATTGTATTTGCTTATTATATTATTATTCCTCCTTCGAGAGATGTCATTGATGTAGTTGGTCATGTAAGAGTCATTGAAAGAGTCAATGTAAACCCTCCTTTGTAAGTCGGGTCAATAGTACCCTTAAGAAACATATTAAATATATTATGGAGTCTCCCTTAGTGAAGTCGGCCCAGTTAAGGTAAAAGGTCACCCAATAGAAGAATATGAATAGAGAGGTCGAATTCCTCATTTTGTACCATCCACTCACTCAAGCAAGTGCGCAAGAGAGAGAAAGAAGAAGTTCGCTGGTGAAGAGAAGTTATTGTTTTGTCTTGGGGTTTTTACATTATCTTGGTGAATTCTATATTGAGGAAGTTTTGCGGGGTTTTCTCCCTTGTGTTTTCCCCGAGGAAAATGTTGTGTTCTTTGTGTTGTTGTGCTTGTCTTTCTTTCAGTGATCCTATTGTTGCAAATGATTTAAATTTATCATGCTAAACAAGTAAAAAATCAACATGGTATTAGAGCAGGCTTGAAAGAAAACATTGTGTAGTTGTTGTAACTGTAGAAACTAGGGTTTCTATTTTCGGGAGCTCTCTCCACAGATCAACTAAAAAAGAGGGTGCATTCAACTCACCTCACTAGGGCGCATCTTTCCCTTGAAGCAGAATTCAATTCTGAGGATTTTCATTTTTGGGCCCACCACTGCAGCTCGGAGAACTCAAGCATCGAGTTTTTGGAGGATCTGTTCACAGATTTGGTAAAAGGAGTACATTGCTCAACTCGCCTTAGAGAGGCACATCTATTCCTCCAATCGTTTTTTCAAGATCTCAAAGTTGAAAAATTAGAATCTCTCTCAAACCCTAGGTCAAGCTAGAAGCAGTTTTTAGAAAGGCAACATTACTGGTAAGTACTATCTCTCTTCTATTTTCCATTTGAGGTTATCATATTATCAAAATAACAAACAACACCAAGCTTGATGAGAAGCTTGAGGGAGTTGAGAATTTTAGAGCATGGAAATATAGAGTCATGCTCATTCTTGAAGAACATGACCTATAAGGTTTCATAAAAGAGGAAGTTGAAGAACCAGAAGGAGATGAGGCCAAAGAAAAATACAAGAAGGATATGACCAAGGCCAAGAGGATCATAACTGACTCTATCAAAGATCACTTGATTCCTCAAGTGTCTTCAAGGAAGACTCCAAAGGAAATGTTTGATGCATTGTCCAATTTATTTGAAGGAAGGAACATCAACATAAAGATGACCTTGAGAAATCAATTCAAGGGTGTGAAGATTCAGAAATCAGAGACCATGCAGTCATACTTCACTAGGGTATCCCAGATTAAAGAACAATTAGAAGCTATTGGTGACATGGTGGAAGAAGCAGAAGTTGTGATGGGTCATGACCACCTTGAATGGTCTTTGAAGGGAATGGGAATCTTTCGTTCGTGGCTTATGCTCTAGAAAGAAGTTGATCAAGTTCAAAAAATTACGGGAAGAATGTGTATAAGAAGAAGAAATAATAACAGTCAGAGAAGAAAAGTTAAATGACAATGAAGACCAAGCCTTGGCAGCTCATACCAAAGGAAGGAACAGAAGGAAGGATCATGAACATTCTCCTAGAAGAACTCAAAGATTTCAAAGGAACTAAAGGACTAAGAGAGACTTCTCATCCTTTGAACGTTTTACTTGTCACAAGATGGGACACATTGCAAGAAACTGTCCCTTTAAAGCTGAACAATTCAAGAAGAGAAACAAAAGATTTCATGCCCATGCAGTCGAAGATGATGAACATGATGATGAAAAGAAGGTCAGAGAAGATGAAGATTCCAGTGAAGAATATGTCTTAATTTCAGCCCTTACTGGTTCAGTTTCTCATGGAAGTGACACTTGTCTCGTGGACAATGGAGCCTCCAAGCATATGACAGGTTACAAAGATTCTCACATCTTGTGCAGAAAGATTCTCCACACAAAGTGAAGCTTGGAGAAGCCTCTTACAAGTTGGAATCCGGAAAGTCCATGAAGATGAAGGAAGTCCTATATGTCCCAGGTTTGAAAAAGAATCTCCTTTCTATCTCAACTTTAGATAAGAAAGGTCTCAGAGTTTCTTTTGTAGATGGTGAAGTCCTCATGTGGCCAAAAGGGAAGACAATAGATGATGCAGTTTTGATTGGAATTGAAGGAGGACTCTACAAATTGAAGGGGCATGCAGATTCGACCTTAGTACCATGAGTCCTTGTGAGTTGTGGCATAGAAGACTCATTCATGTACATTACAAAGCATTACCAATAGTGAGCAAAGTGGTGACAGGATTACCTGAAATCCAGGTTGATCATGAAGGAGTGTGCAAAGGATGTGCACAAGGAAAGAATACAAAGAATCCATTTCCAAGCAGTGACAATAAGGTGAAAGGCATCTTGGATATTATTCATTCAGACATTTGTGGACCAATGTCAACTACTTCTCTAAGCGGGTATGTTTATTATACTTCTTTTATTGATGATTATTCCTGCAAAACGTGGATTTATTTCTTAAAGAATAAAGATGAAGTATTTGGAAAGTTCAACGAGTTCAAGGCTCTTGCGGAAAACCTCTCTGAAAAGAGGATCAAGACCTTAAGGTCAGATAATGGAGGAAAATTCACATCAAGTGAATTCAAAGATTTCTGTAAAGAAGCTGGGATTAAGAGGGAGCTTACCATTCCCTATAATCCCCAACAAAATGGTGTGGCCGAAAGAAAGAATAGATCTATCATGGAAGCAGTAAAAGCCATGATCCATGATCAAGATCTTCATATGCACTTATGGGCCGAAGCAGCTAGAACTGCAATCTATGTGCAGAACATAATCTCTCAGTGTGCTCTTGGAAACAAGACTCCAGAAGAGATTTTTACTAGTGAGAAGCCCGGAGTCAGTCACCTACAAATATTTGGTTGTCTAGTATTCATACATATTCCCAAGGAGAAGAGATCAAAGTTGGACCCTTTAGGAAAGAAGGGGATATTTGTGGGTTACAGTGAGCAATCAAAGGCTTACCGTATCTACATCCTAGGATATCGTCAGATTGAACTTAGCAGAGACGTTACATTTGATGAGGATGCAAATTTTAGCAAGTCTAGAAAGAATCATGAGAATGAGGAGGAGCACGAAGCTCCTAGAGTTACAAAAACTAACAACACACCAGTCAGAAATGTTGAAGAAGAGCATGTACCAGAGGACCATGACATGATAGAACCTCAAAGACTTGAGGAGTCACCTCATGAGATGATTTCACGAAAAAGAAGACCAGCTTGGGCACGAGAAATAATTCAAGATGCATAAAAGTAGTATGGTGCTCCAGAATGTACATGCAGAGAAAGCAAGAAACCAAGGCCATACTCCAGTTATGTAGCCTTGATGTGTAACCTCGTTGATGAAGAACCTACATGTTTTGAAGAAGCATCAAAGAAGAAGGAATGGTTGGATGCCATGATTGAAGAATACTAGTCCATCATAAAGAATGATGTTTGGGATGTGGTACCGAGATCGAAAGACAAGTCAGTAGTATCTTCAAAGTGAATTTTCAAAACAAAGCATTTAGCAGATGGGAGTATTGGAAAACACAAGGCAACATTCGTAGCCCGGGGGTTCTCTCAAAAAGAATGAATTGATTATGAGGAGACTTTTGCTCCTGTGGCTAGATACACTTCAATTAGAACCGTCCTTGCTTTGGCAGCTAAGATGAAATGGAAGTTACACCAGATGGATGTAAAGACAACTTTTCTGAATGGTAAGATAGAAGGGGAAGTGTACATTGAGCAACCAAAAGTTTTTGAAACATATGATAGGAAGACACATGTGTGTAGATTGAAGAAGGCATTGTATGGGTTGAAGCAAGTACCCAGAGCGTGGTATGGAAGAATTGATGATTTCCTGATGAGCTTGGGATTTACTAAGAGTAAATCTGATTCCAACCTTTATTATAAGGTTGTAGATGATGAACCCATGATATTATTATTGTATGTGGATGATCTATTCTTGACAGGTGAAGATAATCCCATTAGTGAATGTAAGAAGAAGCTTGCTTCAGAATTTGAGATGAAAGACCTTGGTATGATGCATTACTTTTTAGGTCTTGAGGTGTGGCAGTGTCTAGACGAGATTTTCCTAAATCAAGGAAAGTATACTGTTGAGATCCTAAAGATATTTGGGATGATGGATTGTAAGGCTATGACTACGCCGATGGCGACAAACTTGAAGCTCTTAAATGATGCTTCATCAGAGACAGTGGATGTTACATTGTACAGACAGATCATTGGCTTGTTGATGTATTTAACAAATACAAGACCAGATATATGTTTTGCTGTGAACACCTTGAGTCAGTATATGGTAGAGCCTAGACATGTTCACTTGGTTGCAACAAAACATGTGATGAGGTACCTAAAGGGTACATTGGATTGTGGTCTCAGATATGTATTAGATAGTGAGATCAGATTGCATGGTTATATAGATTCAGATTGGGCAGGAAGTGCCGAAGATAGACAAAGCACTTCAGGATGCTATTTTAGTTTGGGATCAGGTATGATCTCATGGCTCAATAGAAAGAAGACCAGTGTTGCTCTCAGTATGACAGAAGCTGAATACATTGTAGCATGTTTAGCTTGTAGCGAAGTAGTTTGGCTTCGCAAGATATTGGCAGGATTGTTTGATGCCGAGATAGATGTGACTGATATCCTTTGTGATAATTAGAGTTGTATCAAGATGTCAGAAAACCCGGTGTTCCATGATAAATTGAAGCTTATCGAAATCAAGTATCACTACATCCGGGATATGGTGTAGAAGGGAGCTGTAACGCTCAAGTATGTTTCTATAGAGGAACAAGTTGCCAATGTGTTGACTAAGCCTCTGTCTCGAATAAAGTTTGAATACTTTCGAGACAAGCTTGGTGTGGTCCGAAAGGATCTCCCTCGAAAGAGGGGGTGATGATGATGATGTGATTTCCTGGAACTGTGGTGTGGCAGCTCAGTCTAGGATTGGTATGTTAGTCTGACAAGGCCTGTTTGATCCCGAAAGGGATTGGTATGTCAGCTTTGCAAGGCCTGTTTGATCCTAGGGGGATTGGTATGTCTAATTAGGATTGTTTGGTCCGAAAGGATTGGCAAGTCAGACAAGGCCTGTTTGGTCCCCAGGTAGATTGGTATGTCTGATTAGGCTTGTTTGGTCCGAAAGGATTAGCAAGTCAGACAAGGCCTGTTTGATCTACCAGAGTGCCCACTATAGAGTAGTTCCAGATGCACATTGATGTTGTTCTAACATTCATATGCTGCTGATGATGTTGTTCCAGCATTCACGTGCTGATGATGACGATGATGATGTTGATTATGTCCCAGCAGTTCCCTGCTAATGATGATGATGATGTCCCAACAGTTATGTGCTGATGATGATGTTCTAGTAGTTCCATATTGATGATGATGATGATGCTCCAGATATATGATGTTGTTTCAAAACTTCCTATGACATACAGAGTTTCACCAGTCAGTTGTATAGTTGTTGATGTTGATGTCTGTAGAATACCTTCCTAGTTAAGAGGGAGTGTTAAAGAAATGTAACTTCGGAAGATATTCTAATTGTATTTGCTTATTATATTATTATTCCTCCTTCGAGAGATGTCATTGATGTAGTTTGTCATGTAAGAGTCATTGAAAGAGTCAATGTAAACCCTCCTTTGTAAGTCGGGTCAATAGTACCTTTAAGAAACATATTAAATATATTATTGAGTCTCCCTAAGTGAAGTCGGCCCAGTTAACGTAAAAGGTCACCCAACAGAAGAATATGAATAGAGAGGTTGAATTCCTCATTTTGTACCATCGACTCACTCAAACAAGTGCGCAAGAGAGAGAAAGAAGAAGTTCGCTGGTGAAGAGAAGTTATTGTTTTGTCTTGGGGTTTTTACACCATCTTGGTGAATTCTATATTGAGGAAGTTTTGTGGGGTTTTCTCCCTGTGGTTTCCCCAAGGAAAATATTGTGTTCTTTGTGTTGCTGTGCTTGTCTTTCTTTCAGTGATCCTATTGTTGCAAATGATTTAAAGTTATCATGCTAAACAAGTAAAAACTTAACAAAGGAAACTTTCATGATGTTGATCTTTCAGAATCATATTCCTAGGATCAACATTTTGTTTATGTTGAAGTTGTTGTCCAAGAATATATTTGAAATGCTTTGAGGTCTTGGATTGGTTCTTGGAATGGCACCTATGATATGTATCCTTCCTCTAAAAGAATAAATCTAGATGAAAGAAACCATTGAGCAAATTCAGTAAATGAGAGCAAAGAGCTGATAGTTGAAAAGTATAGAAGTGGAAAGTCCTATTAGAGGCTGTCTGTCAAGCTCATGCAAAAATACAAGATGATAAAATAATGCAGGCTGATACTTTAGTGTTTTATTACCCTGAAAATGCTAGTCACAGTGAAGAAAGTCTTTGAAGTTGATGTTGCTGTTTATTATGAAAATTGGCAAGGAAGTTTTCAAAACTATGATGTTGATTTTGATGTTGCTGGTGCTGAAGAGGATCAATTTATAGGCAACTTTCATGATGTTGATCCTTTAGAATCATATTCCTAGGATCAACATTTTGCTTATGTTAAAGTTGTTGTCCAAGAATATATTTGAAATGCTTTGAAGTCTTCTCCACCTACAATATCACAAGTGGTATGTAACCCTGCTTGTTTTTGTAGTGATAACAAATGGAAAAATCGGTAGAAGAATTGATAGAAAGTGAATACTCTAAATGTTGGAAATAAGATATTGTTCATGAGACTAGAGTTTCACCCCAAGATAAACATCATATAGATGAAATGCATTTTCAGGCCCAAATCTTTCTGGGCCCATCCTATCACTTTCACTTTGCTGACAGTAAGCAAACTTTTATTGGAAGAACATAAATTCTTGGTTGTGAACCCTTCTCAGTGAAGGAATGCTGTAAATTGCCTTCTCGCTGATATCCAACAGAGATATGAGTTGATTCCTAGACATCATGATGTTGAATTTACATTTACATATTCTTATGACCACCATCATGGTTGAAAATTTCACATGGTATCAAAGTGGGTTTGAGGAAACCGCATCACAAGTTCGCCAAAGGAAAAAAAAGGTTTCGTGTGCGTCGCACGGACTTTAATCGTACACGCATATGGATTATTTGAGGGACAGATCTCGTGTCGGCATGGATTGTTGACTGCGCGGTAGATTTGTGAAGTGGCGGCTTCGTGTTGAACTCGGTGTTGTGATTCACGTGGTGTCGACGTTGGAAATTTTGTACATGAAAATGCCAGAGTGGTGACTGCAGAACACGTGGGGGGGTTGGTCTGCGTAGTAGGGCCGACAGCGAGAGAACATGCATCAAGGCAGGGGGTTGGGCCTGACAGCCTGTAGCAGGGTTTGCTGCAGAGAAAACTCGCTGTTAGAGGGTGGCAGTTGCTGTAGCCGGCGGAGGAAGAAGTGGCCGGTGCAAGGATAATGAGACAGGCCAATGTGAAAGCCCGTGAGCTGGGTTGCCTCCCGAGTCCGCGATTTGTCGGGCGTAAGCCTGGGCAGAAGAAAACTGGCTACGGGTGCTGGGAGAACTGGTAGCCGCGTGGAGGAATTGGAGCAACCGCCATAGCTGGGGTGTGAGGTCAGAGTTGCTAGAACATGCCAAGAACTTGGTTGTTGGTGGAGGAAAAGACGGCTGGCAGCCAACCGCCAACATCAAGAGATAGCTGTCGAGCAGGCCAATGCACGCATCTCGGAAGCCTTGGGTAAGGGCATAGGTGCCCAGGAAAGTAGGCAACTGGGCAAAGACACCTGGGTGGGGTAAGGATCTCGAGTAGCTACGGGAAGCCTAGGCACTAGAGGAAATTTGAGGCCTAAAATAAACCTCCTAAGGAAAATAATAAAATAATATTTATTAATTTTGGAGGAAAGAAAAAACTATTTTTTTTGTTCGTATTTTCAACATATCTCTCTGTGTTTTTACTCAAATTTTGAGTGGGAGCACTAGTTGGATGCGGAATTAAATTCTGCATCCAGCGCGTACCCACACTGCATACTTTTGACGGACCCCTATGCCTACTTTGCTTGTTAGGTTAGGTAAGTTTTCCTTCTTTGTAAGTCAGTCCCCACTTTTTTTTTCATAGTTTTCCCAACATCTAGTCTTTCTCTGAGATGAATAAAGGAATTTTTCCAAAGATGAATCCTTTTGAGTCCATGGTCTAGTGTTGTTTTGACTCCATGGCCTAGTTTTGTTTTGACTCCATAGCCCAATTGATTAAGACAATAGTCATCTCACCCTAGAGTCTGGTTCTTGGCACCTTGGAAAGATAATCCATCCTGCAGTAGGCATAGAATATTGCTTCCTAAAAGGGCTCAGTACCCAAAACTTGTTTCTTTCCTAGAATTTTCTCATGAAGCATGATGATTACACCATGAAAAGGCGGAGTTCATGGTCTCTCTTAGTGAGTTTTTTCCATGCGGTGAAAGGGTTGTTTGTAAATTTCATGGAGAATCCTTATACAAGAGCCTTTACACTATGTTTTAATGCAAAGGATAACCTTTTTAAAGCATGCGTAGCTTTAGTACAGGCCAAACCGACACCGTGGATCTCCTTAGATCTCCAAGGAAACCAATAGATGAGATTGTTGCAGGTTTTAAAAGGTCTAGGTTTCAAGTGCACCATGTTATAACCTAGATCTATCAGAAGAGGACATATGCCCCTGCCCAATGATGGTCTAAGTGTTATGTGGCGAGTACTTCAGGCATGGGTGAAATCCACATCCTCGATTATGAATCATATCAAAAGTCAATATTGTTACGGGTTTTAAAGGGTCAAAGGGGCGAGTATGCTAATTTGTAGCTCATACCAATCATACGAGGACATGTGCCCCCACTGTATGTTGGTCTAAAGCTTCAAGGGGTGCAATGCACACTGTTAATCGTAAATTTGATCAATGGTCAAGGTCATTGCGAGTTCTAAAGGCTCAAGGACTTGAGGGCGCTAATTTATAACTTGCACTAGTGGGGTTATGCGATGTGGTGGTGGCGCGTAGTGTTGATGAATGTTGAAGTATTGTTAGTTCATTGCCTGGTAAAATGCACACTATTGATCTCATTTGAGATCAATAATCAAGATTACTATGGGTTCCAAAGGCTCAAGGTTTTGTTGATTAAGTTGTCATTGATGCCAACAGTGCCTGGTCATTGATGCCAATAGTGCATTGTAAGGGTTTGTTGAGTCTTGGTGCCCCTTGTGGAGCCCGTGAGGGTTAGTGTTTGGTCTGTGGTTGTCTAAGTCACAGGAGTCCTTTTGTGGTAGTCCAAGCCCAAGATTGAAGCCCTTGGAGGCCTTGGGACAACAACAAAAGCCCTGGTTACCCACTGTCTTGGTAGAGTCTCCCTAAGGTGTATCTTGGTCCCATTTGAGTCCATTGTTGTATCCTTGCTCATGGTTGCCTTTTTGTTGATGATCTTTGTGCTACTTATATTTGAGATGGTCCTCTTGTTGGTTGTTGGATGGATGTTGTGGTAGTTTGGTCTTTGGAGCCTTCACATGGTTGACTTGTGCCCTTACATGATGTAGCTTGGTCCATATTGTTGATAATGATATCTGAGACCCACACATGGTGGTCCTTGATGATCAGCTCTGAAAATTAAAGAGATCAGCTCTGAAAATTTCAGGTTGGCAGAGGACTGAGGTATCCGCATACACTGATTAAAGAGCAGCAGCAACATTCTGAAATTTGGGTCTCTGAGGTAGCAGCAGTAAAAATCAGGTGTGCTTTTTGGCTTGAAAAGGGGCTCTGAAAGTTTATCTGCAACAACAGAAGATGCCTTGAAGAATTTCAATTTTTTTGGGTCTCTGAATTTGTGTTTAGCAGTCCATTGAGGGAGCCGCAGGAGAAGGAGCAGGTGTGAGTTTGGTTGAAGTATGTTACCGCAGTCTATAGAGTCCTATCAGCAATATGTAAACAATCAAGTTTGGAGTTGAAAATTTCCTCTGAAACTCAGGTATGCAAATAAGATCACAACCACAATAGTTAAGACAAATGGTATGGTATGTGTGCTCAGTTAACAAAGTGGCATGCGCAGTAACTTGTATGTTCAATGATATATACATGAGATATTTACACAATGGCATATACATATGTACTTAGTAATATTTAAACAATGATATGTTCAGTAAAATACACTCAGTGGCATGACAATTAGTACATAGTAATATATGTATGATGAAACACAGTGATAATATCACATAGTGATAGATGCTCAGTGTATGTATGATGTGCTAGAGATGTTTACACAATGACGTGCTAGAGATTTTTACACAATGATATGCTCAGTTTATGTATGATAAGCTTAGTGATGTTTACACAGTGATGTGCTCAGTTCATGTATGATACTCTGTGATGTATGATGAAAACACAATTATGAATGATGCAATGGCGACAATAGTATTATGATGAACAGTGGTAATGAGCAGTGAGTACATTGATTCAGTCGAGTAGGTTACATGAGCAGATTCCTTAACTTAGATTGGCTGAGTTGTATGAGTAGTTGGTATGACTCAGGTGGACCGAGTCTGGTATACAGTTGGTTAGAATCAGATTGACTGAGTCAGATGAGTGGTACAACTTGATTGATATAGCCAGATTTGACAGGATGATTGTATACGTTGACAAGCAGTGACAGTTGATGAGCAGTAGTCGGTGATCAACAATGGCAGTTGATGAGCAGTGGTCAGCAGTGACAGTTGTTGTGCAGTGTGGTACAGGTGTTGGTCAGCAGGTCCGCAGGATCAGTGCGGTTGTGGTTCAGTAGTTCTATCTTCATATTAGGGTGGTAGGATGTGGCAAGGAAATCTAGGGAGCTAGGGATTCCTTCAGGTTGTAGCCTCCTTCCAGTTGTAGCTGGAGAATCGAAGTCATTGTAACAAGGGGGTTGTTGCCTCCTTCCAGTTGTTGCTGGAAAACTATTATTATAAAGGCTTTCGTGGTTTTTCCCTAGGACTTGGGTTTCCACGTAAAAATCTTGTGTACTGTGTTTTGCTATGCTTCCTATGTGATGATGATATGATGATATGTGACGATGAGCTGTGATTGTTGATAGAATGATAGTAACGTACTCTGCATAATATTGAATAAGCTGCTGATGATTGTTAAAGTTGAAAAAGTAATAAAATCAATACACGTTGTTCACCCCCCTCTCTCAGTGTGCTCGAGGTGTCCAACAGGTTTGGGGGTGTAGTTTTATAACCCACAGTAATGGGGTTGCTACATGTGGCAGTATCATGTGGTTAGTATTTCCAGTATGAATTGATCCCACATTGTTGATCTTTGTTGAGATTTGCAATCAACATCATTGTGGGTTTATAAAGTTGCTCCCCTCTAGTGTGTAGGTTATTCACCCACACCAATCACAATCTACCACATGGCCTTTTATGAGATTCATGAAAGGCTTTTGCTAGGGATTATGGCTAGATAATTTCCTTGAAATTAAGAGCTCCACATTTCATAATCTCAACAGTCAGGGGGTTTTACCTTTGTTTCTACCATGTATACTATGTAAAGGGGTTCGGTGAAAGGAAAAATTGCAACTTGCCTACCAACATTCAAGCACATTACCACCCCAACTATTAGTTTATAATTTGGAGTCAGTAGTCTGATGCGTACTTGAATGCATAAGTGCCTAATAAATCCTTTCGCGCCATTCATGACTATGCAAAATTGGGCACTTGACATGAAGTATCACAAAAAATGCCCCTCTGGGTAAAGGTTCTACGTAGGGTAGTGTATTTTGTCATGGTTGACAAGCTACCACTCTTAGTAGCCATGATGACAGACAAGACCACAAGGTCAACACTAAAAGGATGTGTTTCTAAATCCAAAAGGGACAAAATTAGAAGGGTAATTATTTCCAGTTTATCCTTGATCGTGGTTTGCCTAATTTTGCAGAATCAATTAGGGATGAGGCCTAATAACCCAACCGATCCCCTATGAATCCAAGATGAACAACCACACATCTTGGAGTAGATAGAGTCTATAAAAGAAGATTGTACAATAGCACAAAGGATCGAGGGTATTGGTAATATTATATGTTGTTGTGATCTTGAGAGAGATTAGATGTTAAGTCTCTAACCCTCATTCATTTTTGGTGTATTAGTTATCGTTAGGTTGGCTCAGTGGTAGGCTATCTTCTCCACCACGAGATTCAATGTTTTAACATTGGAAGCATAATCCTTTTGACTATGGTGCTTCTTAAACAATGAACAAGAATTGTCATATAATGATAAAACCACCTACTCAAGATTAAAAAATGCTCGTTTGAAAACTTTTAAAACATAATAAAATTCTCAATAAATTTTTTAAACATTACCGATACCAAATATTGATGTTTATCACAGGGTGACAAAATTTGGTTTGAGTAGATTGAATCGGATGCAGATCAAATTAGATTGGAGATGATAGACCATGAAACAAAAAATATGAGAGACCCTTTTGTGTTTGGTCATGCCGAGTCTAGAGATGTCCTTGTTGACTAAGATGGCTTGTGCAGGCAAGGATTAATTTTTCTCATTTATGAACTGCCTTGTTTCATTGCCTCCTTTAATTTTTCCTCTGAATACCATTGTTAATACCATAAATAATGCTACATGTCTTCACTACGACAGGTCTGTGCTCCTTCCCTTGACACTTTATGCCCTCCTTGAGTGCCTATGTCTTTAGCACACTAGGGAAGGCCCATCAGGTGACTTTGCTCATATCTTTTGTATGCTTCTTATTAATCCAATTTGGTGATGTCTTACAAATAACTTATGGAATGTAACAAAATATATTTTTGCAAGCTTGTCTACAATAGACTCCTTCAATGACTTGTTCAGAGGGAATTGGGCAGAGTTAACTGAACTAAATGCTTGTGAAAAGGTAATCTGCAAATTGCATCCACCAAACATTAGATGTCTTTTCATATGAGCTCATAATTTCTATAAGAAAACCAACTCGATTTAAAGGATCAATTTTCATGGTCACTTCTACTGTAATAATTTTCAACTTTTAGGGCTTCTTTTTCTTCACCTTCTTCTCTTCGCCATCTATAGCATTGCTCTTATTCACAACCTCCTCACTATCTTCATTAGACAACACATTTTTATCATTAATTTCACCAATGGGATAGAGCACTAGCTGCATTAGCTCTATGCTCCCTCACTTGCCTTTGACATTCTTCCGTATGCAGCTCCTTGGACTAGAAAATCAGTTTTGTTTCTTTTAGACTTTGCTTTGTCCAAATAAACATAATTCACCTCTTTAATTGGTTGCTTTATTTTCGGCCTATGTAAACCTTGGTTTTCTAGCCATGATTACTACTCTCGGCATGATAGTTCTCATCGATCAGTGCCTCCATACTTGTGCACGTTGTTGCTTCTCATTCTGAAAGTTCAAACACTAAAGAAAATTTGTCAAAATGTTGAGGTTGGAAACAATTTGGATTTTGGTATGTGGAAAGATATAATCATTCCATAGACAACATCTAACAATGCTTCTTCAAGACCACAATTCCAACAATAAGCTCTCAATATTTAGGCAAGATCAACCCAGTTGCAATAACAACATTTTTCAAGAGTACAAACAAATTTAGCCAAGGATGGATCCTTTGGCTTTGGTACCAAAAATTGGGCTTACAATTTGGCAACAAATACACTCACAAAGATATTAAGCATATATCAAGCAAGGGACACCTTACATTCGAGAAACACTCGAAGGGGAAGTTGTATTTAATCAATCCATTCCTGTGTGTGTTTCTATTGTATAATAAGTCCTTTTATATAACAATAGGTGACCATAACAGCTGTGCCATATTTAAGATATATTTAGTTCAACCATCTCCATAACTATCTACAACAATATCTCCTAAATCACTCACCTTATTCCTACAAGATCCTCATCCCTAACTTCTCTCCTTGTCCTCATCTTTGAATCATACATATACTTTTGTGCCTAGTCTTCCTCATATTACTATGTACTTAAATATCACAAGTAAGAGTTAATCCTTCAAACACTTTACTTTACATGAAAACGTCATAAATCAAATACTCAAGAGATTTCCTTGTATGTATGGTCTCGTACTATTGCTTGATTAGAGGTATGTATTGCTTGATTAGAGGTATGCATAGATCATTGTTTAGTTGTAAGCTAACAAGAGTGAACTACCATCTTTGATTTGAGATTAATTTGGCATAACTATATGAATATGCAGGGTACCCAATACCATAATGCGATTCAACAATTCTCCAGTGTTTGTAAGGTTTCTGAGTGATTTTGGAGTCAACTTTTTTTGAATGACCATACCTCGTATAAACTTTGAGGGAATCCGTTATTATGTGATGATTATGCAAATACAACTTTATTTTCTAAGAGATAAAATGATTGACACCAACTCACATCTTGTGGGACATTCTTCTTATAAGAAAGGACGTGCAAGAGATAAAATAATTGACACCAACTCACATCTTGTGGGACATTCTTCTTATAAGAAAGGACACGCTTCCTAATATGGAACCTTATTTTGTATTAATTAAGTGAATGGTAGTATATGGCTTATTCCGTAAATGTGTGTCTTACGTACAAATTGTATGGGTATAATTATGAAGGTATTTAATGTGCCATGTCTTAGGACTAGATAATTTATAATTAGAACATTTTATCTATATTTTTGTTTTTTCTCTAATTTAATAATCAAGCTTGCATATCATAATATTCATAACCAAATATGAGGCCTAGTTCTTCAAACTTGCAAACCATATTGAACATTTGAATGTTTGATATGACATATCGTTAAAAATTTCTTAGGGTGTATATCGGTTTTCTTAGAGAACACTAAACTATAAATGAGTTTCAAAATAGTTTGTTAAATGATAATTTAATAGTTTGTAGAATGATACAGAAATTTATAAATGAATTCATAGATGAATCCCTATCTAGTTAAAACATGGTTATTTTAATGAATATGAAAACAATGATGTGCATTTGCTAATGTTAAATAGAAGACACTCAAGTAGATAGGTATATAATAAGGACTTAAAGTTTCATTGGATGATGTGGACTATAACATCTAGTTTAGGTGACATTAATTTGTTTGAAATTCAATCATACTGAGTTAATTTTAGTAGTTGAATGTGTGTGAACTATTACATCTTGTTTAGGTGACATTGATTTCTTTGAAATTGAATCATAGTGAGTGAATTTTAGTAGGTGAATGTGTATTGGGTAGATAAATATCATAATCTATTAAAAAGTTTAGGAAGCACAAAGTAAGTTTCTTTGGTGGTGTGAATATGACATATCTTGTTTCATTGCTTTTTTTAGCATTTATGTTAATGTTGAAATTCTCTATTAAGGCCACCATATGCTATGCTTAGTTCATAAAAACACATTTTTCATTGATCATTGAGAAATTTAAGTTACATAATTTCATAAATAAGGTAAATCTTGTAAATAAAACAACATAAAAATTACAAAAATGCTCACAAACATCAAATATTAAGGGAAGATTGCAACTATGCATACTTTTATGTATGCTTTAGTTAGTGGTACTAGATGCTTTAAAAATCTCGAGAGGGTTCTTTGCTCATATATTAATATATATTTTTATATACTATATACTTTTCTTAGGGTGGTTCCATGCACATATATTAATATATCTCTTTATATATTATGGTGCAAATAGTTGAAAAAATATAGATTTGAGTATCAGTAATAGAAATATTATATTATCAAGAACTAAATAGTAAAAATAAATACTCCAAGATAACATGATTCATAGTAGATTAGACACTACTGTCTACATTATCACATTTAGTACAAGGGCCAAATAATGCCAACGATTTAGTAGTTACAAAGTTAAAAATTTGAGAGCATGACTACAAATAGGAAATGAATTGGGCAACACCACGATTTTAAACAATCTAGTAGATACCAAGCTATAAACTAGATATGCACAAGTAGATATGAAATGAAGTACCTCATCATGACACCAAGTTATAACTTGCATACTTTCATTTTATTTTATTTTAAAATTTCGTACAAAGTAAGTCATTTACTTAATTAGCAAACTAAAAGCTAAAAACACTAGAATGATTCAAAGTCTTTGACATACAAAATGAATGAAATAACAACATCAATTTTATTGTTGTACTCTTGGCACAAGGATTTGTGTCAGTTAGAAACATATTTTCCATCATGAAAATGTCCACCACTATGATTCATATGATTGCTGTGCGATTGTGGAGGTAGCCTACTAGCTAGTGGCTTCACTTATGATGTTGAAATTAATGTTGGAGTGTTGCAAACATTGGGAGATGGGGTTGGAATTTGAACATAGTTGTTGTTCTCAACAATAATAGTGGCCTCTAGCTCCTTGAAAAGCATTGCTCCATCCCCAAGTTGTCCTCATGTGGGTTGTTTTCTCAATTCCTAAAGGTTCTACGATTATGAAACCCCTAAGATTAATGAGACATCAACCTCAAGTGTAGTGCACACAAACCAAGTTATATGCACAATTTGCATTCAACTTCTTTATCTTAATGTTGTAGGTGCTCCAACACCTCTGTAGAAGTGTTAACAACATGTGAGAGCACCTTTATTGCCAGTCACTATAGCGTTGAGCAATTATCACCATATATGTGCCACCAACACAAAGAAGGTAACTTATCTTGATCACTAATTGCATGGTTCATCCCAAATGCCCCTCTCCATGGATGTACATGCCTAATTGATTTTGTATAGCACCATAATCAGACATATTTATTCATGTAGTTTTTCCTTCACCAATCATGATTCACTAGGTGCTAGTCTTGCTAGTGATGGAAACTAATACCACAATTTAAGGACATACACTAAGCAATGGAGTGGAATACTTTAACTTATTCCATTGTTTTGAACATCATATAAGGATGCATCTCTAGTTTGAAGAGTGTCTTTAATGTGGCCTAGCATGGTGTCCAATTGCTCTTACACCTCCCCAATGTTGGTCATGTTGAATATGCAAACAATGTAACATTATAAATGGGTTGGTCTAATCATATAACATACTTAACTTGTGACTAAAATTCATCATCCAAAATGGTGTCCAACACCTCTCTTATTGGATGTTCAACTACTCGTAGAAATCACTTACCACCATGTTATTAGATCCCCATGTTACCTTCAAAAGACATTTGAAGGTGAGGTGATGATTGTGGCC
Source organism: Larix kaempferi (assembly GCA_027924585.1). Lineage (NCBI taxonomy): Eukaryota > Viridiplantae > Streptophyta > Pinopsida > Pinales > Pinaceae > Larix > Larix kaempferi. The sequence continues at coordinate 46,456,474 of BSBM01000493.1, forward strand.
TTTGTTACCTTAGTAGTTGTAACCTAGAGTGAGTGTAGGTAATGTATGCAACACAACTATGACTAGTGATGAATTTAATGATAACCTTCACTCTTTTGTACAAGTGATGAAGCCGTTCACATGCTTCATGCTTATAACATCATTGCATCACAAGGTTTAACTAGTGCACTAGTAACCCAAACCCATCACTGTAAGGATTTGTTCGCTTAATTTATTGTCCTTATGCATTACAATTGGTGGATTATTAGTGATTACTTGGACAACATTGAATGAGGCAATCTTTAAAATGGTTTTCAATAGGTTTGCATTATTATTACCACTCTTCTCCATTGTTAGGAAGTCATGCACAATAAGAAAAAGTTTTTCGTTTGATTGACACTTTGAGAAAATTTATCAATTGTTTTCTTTTAACATTTGTCCAACGATCAACTACAACGTACACCCATTTGAGCCCCAACAATTTGTAATTTGTGTTATAGCTCTTCGACTTTTGCATTCAAGTTACATGTTTTTTAATGTATTTTTCATTTTTCGTGGAGTGGGGTCCCTCAAAAGTACACAGTGTAGGTACTTGTTGGATGCAGAATTTTAATTCCACATCCAATGAGTGCTCCTGCTCGAAATTTGAGTAAAGCCACATGGAGATAAGTTGAATATATGAATTAAAAAAATAGTTTTTATGACAAATATGCCAAGCCAACCATTATAGTTGACAATTTTTCTTGAAATTCTATTGGTTCCTGAGTTCCAACTCATCAATGACTCTTTTTCTTATGAGGTGGCTCGTTTTCTTATGAGGCCCATTTTAAACCCCAAATTTGCTCTAATGATCGACACTTTGATCAAATTTATCAATTGTTTCCTTTTAACATTTGTTCAACAATCAACTACAATGTATACCCATTGGAGCCCCAACAATTTGTAATTTGTTTTATAACTCTTCGACTTTTGCATTTTTCCTTGCTTAGTTAACATCGTTCTAGCTTTCTCATACTTGAGGCTTTTGTATTATGTAGGGGAATTATTGATGTCACTAACCATTTCATGCCAACAATGGAGTGAAGAACATTAAATGGTATACCACATGGATATATACACCTCACCACTTTTACATCCACCTCGTCCCTACTCTCAACATCAATGAAATCCACTATGGTTCTATGAAGGGCATTGGAGGCCCTACTACATCACATTATCCATGAGGGAAATTGGAGATTGGAAGAATGGTCTAGATGTGGAAGTGACATGGTTATTGTTAATATTAAATCCTTTTTAATCTCCTTTCCATAATTTATTTTTGCCTAAGTAGTTAGAATTAGAACCACTTCAAAACCAATTTGCTCCCAAATTATGAACTAAAGCGAAAGCAATTGAAAAACCAATGTGAGAACTTGTTGAATAAAAAATAAATCAAATATTCAAAATTTTATTATAAAAATATGTTAATGTACATCCATGTAATTCCAAATCATTAGAGATTAAAGATGTAAAGTTTGTTCATTTATTTTGCATGTAAGGTTCAATTAAACAAAAAAAACACATTGAGATAAATATTTTGAGATGCATAAAATTAAAGCTTTGAGAGAACGTACATAAACATTGTGGCTCTGAATAGCATTTAAGTCCAAAACTTATCATACCACAATCGAAGGAATACATAGCTCATACAAACTCAATGTCATTAGATCGACTTGACAGAGTTCGAGAATCAAAGTTTGCTTTTTCTTAGTGAATGGATTCAATTGTTGTTGCCACTTGATGTTTTAAACTAGTGGGCATAATTTGGCATCTTATAGGTTTCAATACTCTATTACCATTAAGAAACATGTTACCTTGCTAGTTTTCAATATTACAATCCCACAATTCCCATTGCAAGGGAAGTAAGAGGAAGGGGTATATGGTCTTGTTTTGTATGTACATTGCAATGTTGAAACACTGTCAAGTGCATTGAAAGTTGGAAAACACCCCAATTTCTATATTCTTTATGCGAGGTTTGATGCATCTGATTACATCCCTAAACAACCTGAAATGAGAGTCGTACCTTAATTTTCAATGCTCAAATTTAAGTTAACAAAAATGAAATATAAGTAAAGGTAATTGTGAATGTTCACTTAAGAATTAATATTAAAAGTTAAATACAATTCCAAAATTGAGGTTCATTAGCTAACATATGTGGGTCAAAGGTAGGTGATTAGTTGACATGATTATTTTGAAGGTGGTTTGTTGACAATGAAGAGGGTTAGGATTTTTTTGTTGATTGGATGTTGAATGTTTTTTTGTAGTCTTTGAACTAACCAATTGGATTATTGGGATCCAAACTGATTGGTTTAGGCATATACCAGCCCAAAATGACTCAAACAACCAATGCAAACCGATGTGGCGGAAAAACTAGTCAAAACAACTAACCTTGGTTCAACCGATCGATTATGATAACATTACTTTCTACTTCTTCTTTGTGAATGAACCTTGTAATTTCTAGTTTGTTGTTTTGAGGAACAATTTTATTCTTTCACTCCTTTTAATTGGTAATATCCACATAAATGTTGCTTCACATATGAGTATGATCCATTGTAAGGTTCATCATATTTAAATCCAAAGTTGCACACTTATACAATGGTTTGAAAGGATAATATATGTTTCTATTGTTGTAAGCAACACCTAGCCAATGTATAAATAAAGATTTTGATGAATGAAATAATTGAATTCGGGAGTTATACTTGTCAAGTGGTATCAGAGATATGTTACTTGCTCCTACTTGCCATAACTGTTGCGTCTTGGCTTCCTGCCTGCTTCATTCATTTTCTGCCTCCCGCTCAGCCCAACTCCGTTGTGGTTCCTATAGATATGCTGCTGCTGCCTGCCATACCTCCATCCATTTTCTGCGTCCCACTCTTTTCAATCGCTCTGCTCATTTTGCATGTGCGTCTTGTACTCGTTTGCAGACATTAATTGCTAGAGACCGTTTCTACTGCAACAATGAATGCTTTCTATTGAATGAGAGTGTATCCATAGTGAAACTATGCGTAGAGGAATTTGAAAGTGTCCATCTGTAACCCTAATTCTCCTCTGGTCGCATTTTTGCTCCTCCTCTTGCATATTGTTGCTTCTCTTTTGCCTTGGAGGAGAGCCTGGTTGGAGTTGCAATTGCTCTTGTGGCTGCTCAAAAGAAGAGTTGCAACCTCACATACCGCTGCCTGTGTGTGCGTGCTCGAGCTCTTGGAGCCACCACCGCACTCAACCATGTTGCATCTCATCCAAAAGCCACGTCGGAGCTGAGCGTGAAGTTGTTGTGGGGAAGTATTGTGACGAGAACTGCTCGTGGAATGGTGTGCAATTATTTTTGCTTGGAGAAGTTGCAAAAATGCCACGATCTTGTAGCTGCAAAGAGCTACGATCTTCTAGCCTCTCGATTTCCATGAGATGCAGAATTTAAGCCCGTAGGCTACTCGTGGAGGTAAAACAATTCTTTTGTGTTCCATTTAAGTAGCAGACTTTAAAGTTGCAACCATTACTCTAGATGAACCGTATTTGCAGTTACTGGAAAGAGTATATGTTTCATCTCCTAGCAATCTTTCTGACCATTGGGTACATAAACCCTAATTTGTTTTCCCTAGAACTATGTGTGGAGTCTAATGCTGCAAGTACCTTCATTTACGTTGGGTGATGGAGGCCCGTAAGGTTGGATCATGACTGTTGGGAGTACGGTGAGCCCGAGAGCTGCACTCCAGTAGTGATACTTTGGATGCTGTCTGCATTTTTCTAAGACCACGTGAACCGGTTTAAACTGATGCTTGAGGATAGATTCGAGCTGCGTGAAGATTACTGCTTGACCTCCCTTCTTTAAGAATTGTTGCGACCTCTTTCATTGTGACTTGTGTACTACGTGGATATATTTATCTTATGAAGCGTGCTGCAAATGGGTGTGAAGAGACTCGACCTCCATGTTGCACCTTTGGCTTTGAACTCAGTGATCCCAACTAGTTTCTGAAATTGCAAATCAATTCTGTGAAGATTGCGAGAAGACTGCTTTCAAGTATAAAGTTGCGTCCTTGCTTGATATGCCAGATTTGAGTGGTAATATGATTTATATTTTTCTTGTATCTCATCTTCAATGAAGATTTGAGCTAGCACATAGGGTGGATATATTCTCTTTATGAGCTATGAAATGTAATAGCACTAGATAATAGTGTAATAGCACTACAAAGCGAATGTAATAGTGTTGCAGAATCAAATAGTGCTACAAAATTGTGTATAATAGCATTCTAGGGAGCGCCGCAGAATTAAGTATGAACTCTGCAGAATTAATTTGTAATAAGAAACACTTTGTAAAGAAGGGAGCATGAATTTAAACCTACACCTTGATATTTTCTCTTCCTAGATACTTTGTCTAAAATTGCGGGTTCAAGATCAATTGCAGAAGATGCATTCACTGGAATCAATAGTTGGTGTTGTCCTCACTAGCAAGGACACTTAACCAGAATGGTCAAGGAAGATTAAGGCTACATTCGTCTACAACGATCTGTGGGACGACATCTGTGAAGGAAAAACCATTCTCACCGATGAAGGCACAATCATTAGTTATGATCCAAAACCTCCAACATCAGAGAAAGAACTTGCTATCTAGCATACTAGAGACAATAAAGCCTTAGCCATGATCTCTACTACTGTCAGTGAAGAGGTGAACCAACATATTTTTCCTGCAAAATGTTGTTTTGAAGCTTTAAATAATTAAAAGACTTGTATGACTCACACTCTGAAATGGAAGTGATTCAGTTAATGTTAAAGCTATTCAGTCTGGATGTAAAGGATAATGATCCTATGCTGGTTGGATATGAGATCAGAGCAATCATGCACAAGATTCAATCCTCTGGTATGAAACCATACCTTCCACTTGCAGCATTTGTAACGTCCCTTTATCCTACTCACTCCAACTATCTTGAGTCTCCGTAAGCAAGTGACAAGTTCAAAGACCTCACCTTTGACACCCTGGTAGAGAAGATTGCAGACATAGAGAAAGCATTTGGAAAGAAGAGAAGTGAGCATACTGGAGCACCTCTTTGCTTTGCTTAGAAAGAAAAGAACAAGCCCAAAGACCCTTCCAAGGGAGAAAGCAACAAATGAGGAAGAGGAAGAAGAAATTTCAGGGGCAAAGGAGGTAGAAACAACTCAAGCAAAAGATCAGATCTAAAGTGCAAGCGTTGTGGGAACACTGGACATGAAGCAAATCAGTGTTGAGATTCTTGGGACTCCATCAAAGTAAGACATAACCATAACAAATAAGACAAAAATAAAATCCAAGAGGTTGGTAAAACCCCTGATTTTGCTCATTGTATTGTTGCACATTGTAATCTTGGAATTAATGAAATAACTTCTCTTTCATCTTACAAAGATTGTTGGATTTTTTATATTGGTGCAACATCTCATATGACTTTTATAAATATTATTTGAAGAACTGAATGACATTGTAGATGGCATAGTGTAATTTGCAGACAAATCTAGCCTCAAACCACAAGGAATTGGCTCAATCAGTTTTAAGCTTCCTGGATTCCCTGATTTTGTGTTAAAGAATGTTCTCTATCTTCCAGAGTTGCAAAGAAGCTTGTTAACCTTAGTGCAGATTCGACAACAAGGCCATTCCATCCACATGTTCGATGAAATTATAGAGATAAGGAAATCCTCTGACAACAAGGTCATCATGACTGGTTATGAAGATGCATAGTTGTTGAAGTTGAGGGGATCTTCTGCAAGAGTTCAAAACTTTTCCTACCTCTCTCATCATGAAGAAGGTAATATGTCATCCAGTTTACTATGGCATGCTAGATTTTGTCATCTGAATTATAATAGTCTTCGTTTGTTAAGAAATAATGGTGTTTTTGGTTTTCTCACCATTCTTAAGCAAAATAACAAATGTGATGCATGCATACCAGGAAAACATAGTAAGCAACCATTTCAAGAGTATAAATTTAGAGCATGTAGAAAGTTAGAGTTGGTGCTCTGACTTATGTGGCCCCATGCCAATTCCTTTTGCAAGTGCTAATAAGTACATCATGACCTTTGTTGATGACTATGGTAGAATGTGTTGGGTATACTTGTTGGAAACAAAAATCTGAAGCATTTCAAACTTTCAAGAACTTTCATGCATGGATAGAAAATCAAGCACAAACACATATTGGTACATTTCGGTATGATAATGGTTAATAATATACTTCTAATGCTTTTGAAGACTACCTTTGCAAACATGGGATTACACATCAAACTTCACTTCCCTACAATCCCCAACAAAACGTCGGTGTAGTAGAAAGGATGAATAGAACCTTAATGAATACAACACGTGCAATGATGTTTTTCAAGAATGTGAAACTGATGTTTTGGGGTGATGCAGTAATATGTGTAGCATATTTGAGAAATAGAAGTCCATCTCATGCTCTTGAATATAAGACTCCACACGAAATGTGGTCTATGCCTTGATACCAAAGGAAAAAAGAAACAAGCTTGGTTCTAGAAGTCGAAGATGCATTTTATCGTGGTACTCAGAAACCTCCAGGCATGTCGTCTTTATGATGAGGTAAACAAGAAGTTTGTTGTTTCCAGAGATGTCACGTTTATTGAAACTAATAAAAATGACCAGTCTATTGAAAGAAAACTTGATTGTCTGGAGAAGTTTTCCCATCTAAAGACATATTATGAATTTGATAATGAAATTCCACATCTTGAAGGGGGGATCCCTATCTTGGATCAATCTATGAAATTTCCTTTTGAATCAACACCAACACCCCGTCATGAAGAAGGAGTTCCTGCCACTTCACCTGAATAGGAGACTCGACTGGATGATGTGATTGAGAGGATTGGAATATTGAACCTTAAAGAGAATGAAGCACCACAACTTGATCAACTTGGGCCATCAAGGAAGATTCCGAAATGGGCCACAAAGACACTTGAAAGTGTCCATTTAGATGAAGTTGGAAAGACGGGAATGAGAATCTCAACCAGATGAGAATATGGACGAAATGCAGATAACTCAGGTGATGACATGGATGTCTCATTTGATTATGAATTGAATGTTTTTGCTAACTTTGAACCAACTTCCTTTGAAGAGACTACAACTCGCGTTGAGTGGAAAGAATCCATGTAGATTGAGTATGATGCACTCATGAAGAATGGAACCTGGAAGCTGGTTGACCCTCCAATCAGAATCAAACCAATTGGGAGTAAGTGGGTATACACGAACAAATACAAATTAGATGGCTCACTTGACAAACACAAAGTAAGGCTCATGGCGAAAGGCTATGCACAAAAAGAAGGAATTGACTATGAAGAAGCATTCTCCCCCACAACCAAATGGGTCACCTTCCACACTATACTCTCCTTGGCTGCACAAAATGGATGAGCAGTTCATCAAATGGATGTAAAAACAACATTCTTGAATGGAGACTTGAAAGAAAATGTCTTCATGTCTCAACCATAAGGTTTTGTTGTGAAGGGACAAGAACAAAATGTATGCAAACTTGTCAAGTCCTTGTATGGCTTGAAACAAGCACCTCGAGCATGGTACGAAAAGCTAACCGAGCATCTTCTAAAGCTGAATTTCAAACATTATAATCTTGATGACGCAACATTGCTCGTAAAGAAAGTTGGAAGATCTATTGTGTTTCTTGTAGTGTATGTAGATGATATTTTGATGACAGGGAACAATGAAAGTTATAGCATCCATAAAGAAAGTTTTAAAGAAAGGCTTTGAAATGACTGATCTGGGACATCTTCACTACTACTTAGGAATTGAATTGACTCAACATCCTAAGTACATATTCATCTCTTAGAAGAAGTATATTGGAGAATCATTGAATAGATTTGGCATGACAGACCGCAACCCGCTCTCAACTCCAATGGAAGAAAAGATAAATTTCACATCAAGTGAAGGAAAATAATTTGAGGATGCAACCAAGTACCGACATCTTGTAGGAAGCCTTATCTACCTTACCACCACTAGAATATATATTTCTTATGCTATAGTTCATGCACAAAACTTGTGAAGGACATTGGTTTGTTGCAAAAAGAGTTCTAAGGTACTTGAAAGGCACTTAAGACTTTGGACTCAAGTAATCAAAGGTGGAAGAATTCAAACTCATTGGGTACTCTAATTCAGACTTCAATGGTGTCAAAGAAACAAGAGTGTCCACTTCTGGATACATGATGAGTCTTGGATCAACAACTGTCTCCTCGAGATCACACAAACAATCAATTCCAGCAAATTCAACAACAGAAGAAGAATATGTGGTTGCTGTAGAAGTAACAAAAAAGATTCCGTGGCTCAGGAAGATACTTGAATATTTGCAGGAGGAAGAAGAAAACTCCACTCCACTTTTGATTGACAACACTTCTGCAATCAAGTTGGCCAAAAACCATAGACTCCATGATCGAACCAAACACATCAACAAAAAGTATCATTTGATTCAACATCATGTAGAGGCCACGACAATTCATTTATGCCATTGTTCCACGAATGATCAAATTGCAGTCCTCTTCACCAAAGCACTTGGACGAGAAAATTTTGAAAAATTTAGAACCATGCTCGGACTTAGAAACACTCCTTCAGAGTAAGGGGGGAATGTTGGAAATATAATCCTCCGGGATTATGATTCCAAACTATATTGTAAATAATATAAATATGTAGACAATTACAATAAATGGAAAATGAGGAGTCTTGGAGACTCCAACGGATCTCTTGGAATCCGAAGCCCAAGAGACACCTAGCCAATGTATAAATAAATATTTTGATGAATGAAATAATTGAATCCAGGAGTTATACTTGTCAAGAAGAAAATAAATAAGCAAATAATAAACAAAAGTTAAAAAGACTTCAGATTTTAGGCTTAGATATTACCTATTCAACTCAAACAATATTAGAATGCAAGTTGTAGCTTCCAATCACACTTCCAAGATTTAAAAAAACATGCTCTGCCTTTTCTCTCTCAAAGCCCTAAACTTGTGAAATGAAAATGCTACCAAATGTAAGAAACATTAGGCATTTTATAAGAACTACATCCTCTTCCTCAAGGTGTAGGTCCTACTAACATAAAAGTATTGAAAGTATGCAAAATTTACTTGTCTCGAGATTGCCAACAAGTGTGTTCTTGGGAGCGCTTATGGGTGATCCCTAAAGCACAACCTAGAGTGTCTCCTTGTTGTGGCCACAACAGATCCCATGCTTACTTAAGCACGGGAGCCCCGATATTAATAAGCACTATGGTGTTTGGGTGAGTCATTTTGTAAATGTTAAGAATTTTGATTTTACCTCTAATGTTCTTCACCCGTGCCTTTGATTTTTTGTTTGTTTGTTTGCAACTGTTGTTCATTTTTCCAAGGTGTTTCGGTCTAAAAGGAAAAGAAAGCTAAATTTTTTGATTATTTTGTTGATTGTTATCATCATTCCAAAAATTAGCATTTGGAGTCTCTGAAACCCGCAACCCGACATTTGCGGGTTACGGGATTGTTGATTGAATTTTTGGGTATTTAGTGATCCCGCAATCCGCAACCCGACATTTGTGGGTTGCGGAATTGATCGGTAATAAGACCAAGGAATAATTACCCCCGAAACCCGGATTCCGCAATGGCGGCATTCGGCTTTCGGGATGGTCGTTTTTCGTTTATTTGCTGTGTGCTCCCGAAACCCGCAAACCGTAATTTTGGGTTGCGGCTTTCGGGATGGATATTTTACGTCACAGTTCAACGTTCCGAAGCCCACCACCCGCATAATAGGTTTTCGACTTTCAGAAATCCTTTTACTATTTTCATTTTTGTGGACTCGCAACCCGTAAATCCGTACTTTCGGATTTTGGCTTGCGGAATCTTTGAATAAAAAACTTCATGAACGTGATTGAATTTGATTCCGCATCCCGCTCCAGCTAACCTGAGCCGTCCATTGCTATGAACTTGCGGTTATGTCGATTTTGGGTAATCAGTTATGTCAGGATGTGTTATCTTGTCTACTGAAAACTGGTTCTCCCAAATCATCATTTTTATGTAACAGTGGATACTACTACAAGATTATCAATTGATTCATGTTGGATGAACACCATTTCCCTTCCTTAAGTTCATCGTGTCTGATCTCAAGTCTTGATAATTTGTCGTTATTCTTCCGCTTCTTAATGATCATGTCTTATCACTTAAATTCCGACTTCAAATATTCTTTTCCTTCTCATGGGAGTTGGGTAAGATTAGTCCGATTTGATACGTGTGAAGAACTGATCATTAGTGTACCGAGACTTCTAATCGAGACTCTTCACAGGTCATTTCTGTCACCGCAGCCTCCGTTTCCATTGTTAATTACCAGCTATAATTATTGATCAGGGATTGCTTATAACGATGTGATCGTAAAGGCATTTAAACATCATGCAAGCAATAATTGAGCCTGTACTTCGCACAAGCTTAAACTCAAATCTTCGCCTTTTCATAACAATTGAAGTAATTATAGTGGGTTCACTGCGTAAGTTTAATCATTGCAAATCGTCCTGCTCAATCGATATCACCCTGCTTATTGGTCTTAAAGTAGCAATTAACGTGAAGATCCTACATTGTTCATTGCTTTCTGTAATAGGAAAAATTCTGTTTAGCGTTCTGGGCATCTTGTTATCTAAGGTTTTCCTAGGATGAGTGATTTTCATGCAGGAGGTGAACCTTCTAATATTCTTGTTGATGATGAAGAAATTTTCCCTTTGTTATATCAAGAAACGTTGTCACCACTATTTGATGCAGGTGTTCTTGATTTTAGCAGCGGCAGCAGTGAAGAGGACTTTGAAGCGTTATCTTCCAATGTGCAAAATTCCATGGAGCAGAGCAAGGAAGTTCTAGAAGAATCAACTGACTTTGACGACGATCTTATACGAGACTTTATAATCAATGGAGAACTTGACGTACCGACCACTGTTTTTGAAGTAAATCCTTTAATGGATTTCTCTGTTTTTGGCCATGAATTATCTGACCCCGAATTTCTTACACCAGATGTTCCACAAACCATGCCATTCGTTGAAGATAACGAGCAATCGGATATTGAATCTCTATGGTGCCACGAAACCTTACCTGACTAAAGAATAATTCTTTGTAAGATCTTAAGGAGATAAGGTGGCGGAAAATCCTTCAAGCTGGAAAATAGCAAGTTTTATTGGATCGACGGTTGGAGCCGATTTTTGTAATTTCTATTTTGGTAGAATTTCTCCCTCTCAGACTTTCATGTAAATTGTAGTATTTAAGGAGGAATGTTTCCCTTAGCAAGGGGTTGGGAATTTTGGAATTCTGATTTAGCAGGAGTATGGACTGAAGATGCTATGTCTATTCGAGCCATTGTAATTTTGGTACAAGACTTTTATATGCAGTAAAGTTATCTTTTCTCCACCTTCTTGTGTTCTTCAAAATTCTTTGAGAATCGTTGAGTTAAATGTTTCAAATTGTCATCGGTTTAAATGTATTTAATCTTTTGTAGGTTATTTATTTCTGCACAAAGCCTTCATATTGATTTTTTTGTATGTTAGGTCCAAGCTATTGATTGTTCTGTTAAATTTCTTTGATTGAACAGTTATTACTTTTATATTTTTGCAAATGATTCGATGCAATTAAATATGCATAATCAATTGTTAATTTTTCAATTAACACCATGATCACAGATCAGTTATTTGAATGAGCTTAAACACTTTGAAGGATTGTCACTTAATTTCTTAATTGATAAAACTTTAATTAACAAGTGAAGAACTAGAAGACATTTATGTTTAAGGTACTTGATCACTTGTTTATCATACTTTAGTTCTGATCTACACATTATCAACTTTTCCTCTTTAGGTTAGATCTGACTTAGGATAGATTCTTTCCCTAGGTAGGTTAGTTTAGGTTTGTTAATCAGCTATCACACTTCGTTTTCCTTAATAGGAAAACCGATCTTTGAAAGATCAAACCTTTTACTCTTAGAGTGCCAGCGGAGGCCAAATATCCGTGGGTGATTACCACACCAAACAGCTTGAGGATAGGGTAACTCTTTCATAGGGTTAACTGAAGCCTTTGGCTGGGTTTTCATCCCATGTTGTGTGCCTTGGAACCCATTCCATCACTTTGCACTTACCCTGCACCCCCGAGGCATCAACAAATGGCGTTAGAAGGAGGGCAGCTAGTAAAACATGCCTAAACAAGCTACTGATAAACCTCCTCCAGCAAGTACTTCAATGGTTCAAAACCGAAGCCAGACTAGGGCTTCAACATCTGAACAACCAACTGATTCACCACCTACAGTTCTCCCGGCTACGTCCGCGCAACCTACAACTATACCTGTCACACCTGTGGTACAACAGGAGAACAAAAGAGAGGTTATTTTCACGTCACCCACAAGGGGACCCATCTTGTTAGAGCAGTTATTGAAAACATCTGCCAATATGGTTTTAAGAGTTGAACAACGTCTTGCTGATCAAAGAAGACGTGGCTTGGCAACTCTAAATTTAGAAGGTATTTTGCAAGCTCGCGATCGGGAAGAACAACAAGTTCCCACCTCATAGACCTCTGATCCATCGATTCAACCGACTGATAGTTTTAACACACAAGATCGACATACAACTGATCATCAACCTGAAAACCAGGACCAAATAAATCGACAAGATTCTCCTGAATATAATCGTGAGACCACTCACACAACAACACAAGGTCAGCCAAATATTGGCGCAGGCGGTCCACCACCGTCCCCTCCTTCATATTCATCATCTTCCTCAGACGAAGAGAATTCGTCTAGTTCGTCATCTGAAGAAGAAGAACAAGAACCTCCAATGGCTGGAGAAGGTCAAAATAGACCTTGGCTTGACCAAGGTGCAGTTTTCATACTAGGTGATCAACACAGATTACCAAAGAATCCTGAGAAATGGCTGCCTAAATACAACCCTGACAATAAGATACCTGCGTTGGACCACATAAAAACTTTTATGCAAGCAATCGGGCTTAGAAGTGTGATACATGAGGATGTAGTATGCAGACTGTTTCCATACACGTTTGAAGGCAGAGTGACCACTTGGTATTTTGCTTTGTTGGCTCAATCTATAACTTCCTGGGATGAATTCGAGAAACATTTTAACCATAAGTTCGGGGATGACAAAACACCGCAAGATCTTGTCTTAGAATTGTCCTCCATGAAAGCCAAAGGAAAAGAAAGAGTAAAAGACTTTAACCAAAGGTTTTCATATTTTAAAAACAGAATTCCTGCCAATCTTCTTCCCGCTGAAGAGTGGTTGGTGGCCTATTATGAAAAGGGACTTCCTCCCCCTATTGCAATATGGGTCAAAAGGGCACAAAAGGGTACTTTATTGGAAGCTTTTGATGAAGCAATCCAAGTTGAGAAAGATATCTTTTGTTTGGAAGACAACCCTGAAACTTCAGAAGGGAAACCTTCTACTTCTAGGAAGAGAACAGAGAATGTCCCTAAACCCACAGTTCAGAACAAGGATACATTTGATATGACTGAAATGAAAAAATTCCTTCAGAGGATGTCAAATGAGATGGTAGATTTGAAGAAGAACACTAACGATAATCAGAATCAGAACAGAGGTTTTGTAAGGCCACCATTCAGGAGACCTTACCCGCCTCCACAAAATCCACCACCACCAAATCCGGCGGATGCACTCACAAACGAGGAACTCTTTTCCATTTTTAGAGCATTAACAGCAGAATCTCAAGTCAATCCCAACACTTGCAACGATCAGAATACTCCTGATTCTTCACTACCTGAAGAAGAAATGGAAGATGACCCACTTGTTGATGCTGTTGGATGCTTTTTAGAACTGCCTATGTGTGAAGAAGAAGAAGAACCTGAGGAGGTGTTTAACACACAACATCCTTATAATACAAGGTCAAGACCACAACCACCTCAAGAACCTTCATCTTCTTCCCCGGTTCCCACAAGTAACAAGATTGTCCCACAGAAGGATACAATCCTCCCTCAAATGGAGTACAACCTGGTCGAAGACCTAAAAAGAGTCAAAGCAAACATATCTCTGTTTGAGATGCTTAAAATTCCTACTATGAGAGATTCTTTGCCTAAAAACATGATAGTCAAACAACCTAGAGAGTCACAGAATAATAATCTAGACTCTGTCACTAAAACTAATGTTAAAAAACAAGTAAGAGAACTCATCCTTTCTTGCTTACTTTTGAGATTTTCAACCGGAATTTACACAACTGCATGATAGATTTGGGAGCATCATCAAATGTGACGCCCCTCTCTGTTTGCAGAAAATTGAATGCAACGTGGGAACCTTGTCCAACCCAGATTGTGCAACTTGACAGATCCAAAGTCAGAGTGGTTGGCAAATTGAGGAATGTTCTGCTTACATTGTCAGCTGACCCCAGGATCCATCAGATAGTTGACATTGTGATAGCTGACATCCCAGAGGTTTATGGGATGTGGTTGAGCAGGGACTGGTCAGAGAAACTTAAAGGTTATTTTGCAACCGGTTGGTCCCACTTATGGTTTCCATACAATGGTCAACCGAATAAAATTAAGATCAACAGATAACCTTTTATGAAATAGACAGTTACTGATCTTAATGATTCAAGTGAGCGTGCTGGTTATCTCACCTCTTGTACGGAGCAATTTACATTTGATACCTTTTTCGGTGAATTCCCAGCTGATGCTTCTCCAGAAGAAAGCATTCATAACGAATCACATATCACTCAGGTTACTTCTGTACCTTTTTCTGGTGAAATTGTGCATAATGTATATAATGTGAATACAAATTTTAGATTAGACCCTATCTCCTGGACTTTATTTTTCTATGGTTCTAAATCCAAGGAGGGAGCTGGAGCGGGTTGTGTTCTTATCAATCCTAAAGGAGTGAAAATCATGATCGCTTGCAGATTAGAATTTGACTGCACTAATAATGTAGCCGAATATGAAGCTCTTGTGTAGGGGCTCAGGAAAGCCATTGATATGGGTGTTCAAGCAATAGAATGTTATAGGGACTCTGAGATTATAGTCAAACAAGTTAGAAATAAGATTCACTGCCTATCTCCGCGTTTGGCTAATTATCAAAAGCTAGTAAGGGAACTAACCAACTCATTTTCAACATTCAATATTAAATCAGTTCCTAGATCACAGAATTTTGATGCAGATTTGTTAGCAAACATAGTTTCTAGACTGATTCCGCCGGAAGGTCTGTCTCCTCAAACCTTTTCAATTGAATTAATCTACAGACCATCTATTCCAGATAATGTGACTAATTGGAAAGTATTTTATGATGATCAACATATAATTGACTTCCTCACTGCTCAGGATACGTTTCAGGACATGGCCATTGATGAAGCAGAACATGAAAAGTCTCTCACTGATTCCTCAAACGTCATCTCGAAATCGGTGATCAATCTAGAAAATTTTTACGATTTAAAGGACAAATTGAAATCTCAGACTAATTGTAAAACTCAAAGTTCATCTTTAAACTATGAGCGGGTCAACCTAGGCACCGAATAGGAACCTCGTTTCATCAATTTGGGAATTGATTGCACCCCTGAAGAACACAAATCCATAATTGCATTGTGTAAACAATATAAAGATGTATTTTCCTGGACTTATAACGGATTGAGAACGTTTGACACTAGCGTTTGTAAAATTAGTCACAGCAGATCTAATTAACAAGTAAATCAATCACAACAGATGAACATAGAAAATGTGGTGTAAAACTGTGCAAAAAAATGCAGCAGTGCTCAATATACCAATAAGGGTGAATAATTACAATACAATCTGATAATGTGAGTGAGCAATTCGAATTGACTAAGTAGGCCATTTGAATCACTGAATGGAGTAGCTTGACTCCAATTAGGAGTCCTCATCATCAATCAGTGGTGGTCATCAATACACAAGAACCAGTCATCCACGTGTCAATCTGAGTCTAACTAAGTGTAACTGAAGTGTGTAGCACTGATATAGGGAAGGAGGCTTAGTGGAGGGCGTATGGGAGGCTAACTGAAGTCAGAACAAGTCATTTAGTCAATCTGGAGGTCCAACGGAAGTGAAACAGTCAGTCGGGAGTGAAGCTAGCCTCAAATCAGGGAGAATCAGAGCTAACTAAGTGTAACTGAAGTGGTAGGTGAAGAAGTGCACCCTTCTCTGGCAGTAGGTGAGAAGTGGGCGCCTTCCAGACTAGGAGGGCTAAAACTATGAAGTAAGTGGCTCCCGGGTGCTAGAATAAGGTGGCTAAGGTGCTGGAGGCATCAACCTGGTGACTGGGATGCATGCAAAGTGCATGCAAACCCTAGAATTTGCATGCAAACCCTAGAATTTGCATGCAAACCCTAATTGCATGCAAGATCCTGAAAAAGATGATGTGGATATCCGAACACCCCCCCTCAAGCTAGACTATGATGTGCAAAAGAAAATAATGTGGGGCCCTGGTAACTAAGACCAAAGGTCACCCCAATACAATAATCCAAAAAATGCTGAAAATAAACTAAGTGAGGAAAGAGGGAAAACCCAGTGGGAAGAAAGCCCCCCCTCAAGCTATAGCATAATAATGGATCAATCTATCTCCACCATGATGGAACTCACCCCCAACAGTGAACGGAGGTAAGAGAACTTCTTCTCAGTGAAGCTCTTGGTGAAGATGTCTGCAATTTGCTCATCAGTAGGGCAATATTGCAGAATGATGGTGCGATCATGCACCAATTGTCGAATGTAATGCATATGAATCTCAATGTGTTTGGTCCTCTACCGCTGAACTGGATCTATGGAGATCTTGATAGCACTTTGATTGTCACAAGATAGGACAGTTGAAGTAGTGCCACCAAAACCAAACTCGGAAAGAATACCCTGCAACCAAACTGCCTGAATGCAGGCATTGACTGCCCCTCGATACTCTGCCTCTGCTGAAGAAAGTGCAATGGCTGCTTTCTTTTTGCTGGACCAGCAAATAGCACCATGACCAATCATGAAAACATAACCAGAAGTGGACTTCTGATCAATGCTATCACCTGCCCAATCCGAATCAGTAAAACCAATGAAATCAAGCTCAGAATCTGCAGCATAATGTATGCCAAACTGTTTCATACCTTGCACATACTGCAAGATCCGCTTGGCTGCTCGCCAATGAAGCTCATGTGGCTGTTGCATATACCTTGACACGACACTCACAGCATATGAAATATTAGGCCTTGAGTGTGTCAAATAAAGTAGTGAACCAATCAACTGTCGATACATACTGCAATCTGAAAGCAGTGTAGAATCTCCCTCCTCAAGACTGATTCTTGAGAGGAATGGGAATGGGTCTGCCTTACATTCAGCCATATTAAACTTCAATAACAGGTTGGAAGCATATTTTTGCTGAGATATAGTGATCCCATCAAAATTTTGAGCTATCTCCAAGCCCAAAAAGTGACTCAGCAAGCCCAAATTGCTCATGTCAAAAGCTAGATTTAAGGCAGTTTTTAGCTTGTTTATTGAAGTAAGAGTGCTACCAGTAATGAGAAAATCATCAACATAAAGTACAATAACCAACAAATTACCTTTAACTCACTGAAGATACACATTCGGATCAGATTTGCATCTTTAGAAATTCTGAGAAAGAAGGAAGGAGTCCACCTTTGTGTACCAAGCTCTTGGGGCCTGTTTTAACCCATACAAAGATTTCTTCAATCTGCAAACTAATGATGGATTTGATGTGTAGCCCTCTGGCTGCTGCATATATACCTCTTCAGCAAGGTCTCCATGTAGAAATGCACTCTTCACATCCATGTGGTGCACTTCCCAGTGCTTGGATGCGGAAATTGCCAAAACAAGGCGGATGGAATCCATCTTTGCAATTGGTGCAAAGGTCTCAGTGTAGTCCACTCCTTGGACTTGGGAGAAACCTTTTGCCACCAACGTTGCTTTGTATTTTCTGATAGAGCCATCAGCAGTAACTTTCGTGCGGTAGACCCATTTACACTTCACTAATTTTCTTCCAGGTGGAAGAGAAACTAGCTCCCATGTGTTGTTCTTTTGAAGAGAACTGTACTCTTCATCCATGGCACTTCGCCATCTCGGATCTCGGTGGGAAGAATAGTATGATGTGGGATATGAACCAACCATCAAATAAAAAATCTCAGGAAGTAATGGATCAGCAATAGAAAGAGCCATACCTTCTCTTTGAAAGTCTGCTCTTGTTTGTCTTGGATCGGCAGGATTTCCAAGGTTCGAACCAACAGATTGAAGAGTGTTTTGGGCCCACTTTGGTAACTGAGGAGGATCATAATGGTTGGATTCCGAACCTGATATGTCATGATCATCATATACTGCTACAATATCAGAAATATCAGAACTCATATCTTCATTATCGCTGCACGGATCTTCTTCTGGCGAAGGCGGTGAATCGACAGTCTCTTCCTCGACTAGTTGCAATTCTTGAAGCGGTTCTTCAAATTGCACACTGCGCTCTATGAATATCTTTTTATATATGATATCCATGAGTTTATATGCTTTTGATTCTTCCCCATATCCTATCAGTATGCACTCAATACTTTGTGGATCCAAAGCTCGTCTCTTCTTGGAAGGAATTCTAGCCCATGCAGTAGAGCCAAAAACTCTCAAATTTGACACATCTGGTTTGTGACCAAAGAATGCTTCGAAAGGAGTCATACCTTTCACAGATGAATTTGGAACATGGTTTTGTATGTATGCAGCAACATTGATTGCTTCATCCCAAATATTTGCAGCCAAACCTTTTGATTCAATCATGCATGTAGCCATCTCTTTCAGTGACCGATTTTTCCTTTCCGCTACACCGTTCTGCTAGGGTGTGTAGGGAACTATATGTTGGATCTGAATTCCACTTTGGGCACAAAGTTGCAGCAACTCAGACTTGATATATTCTCCACCATTATCAGATCTAAGAGCTTTGATCTTGCTCTCAGTGGCGGTCTCAACAGAAGCCTTAAAATCCTTGAATTTTCCAAGCACTTCTGACTTGTTTTTGAGAAAGAATACCCATGTAAAGCGGGAAAAATCATCAATAAATGTCAAAACATACCTTGAACCATTTAATGATGTATGGGGCAGCGGACCACTGATATCAGAATGTATCAATGCCAAAACTGTAGAAGCTCTGCTAGCTTTGCCACGGTCGAATCTGTGCTCGGGGTGCTTCCCAATAATGCAACCAGTGCATATTCCCTTCAAGGAACGGAGTTGTGGGAGACCATATACCATGGATTTGTTTGATAGCAACAGCAAATACTTATAATTAAGATGTCCAAATATTTCATGCTAAAGCCTACTAACTTCATTACCATGTGTGCGAAGAGCAGTGGGCTTTGCAAGCGGAATAAAGTGTGAAAACTCATAGCATTTTGCAGTGTGGTTTGCCTTTTCGACTGCAACAAGTCTTCCACTTTTGATATCAAAAATTTCAACTGTATTAGGGATGAATGTAACTTGCTTCGGTTCACCAGTGTGTGTCATTTGATACACAGAAAGAAGATTTGAAGCCAAGGAAGGCACATAGAGAACATTCTGAAAGCTTCCATGTTCTACATGAATCGTACCTTTTCCCTTTGAAGAAATTTTTGAGTCATCTCCCAAATGGATGGGGATGGAGCTGTTTGGATCGAATGAAGAAAAATAATCAATATTTGCAGCCATATGATTCGATGCACCTGAATCTATCAAGAGAGTAGTGGGCTTCAAAACAGTTGCCATGAGTGCTTGTCCTCTTTCATGATCATCATTTTCTTCCTTGCACAGTCAGGAAGAGTTATGTTGTTCTTTTCCAAAAGGAGGGCCATTTGATCTATAGTCTTCTTCATACATGAACTTTTGGGATGAAAGCCACGGTTGCAATAAGTACATTTAGATTTTTGGTTACCTTCTTTGCCCTTTTGTTTGAACTTCGAACTGGATGGTGCATCCGTTTGTTTTCCTTTCTCTCTTTGCTTGTGAGGCTCGAATTTGGGCTTCTCCTTCTTTTGCTTTCCTTTACCATTCGAGATCTTGGGTCCTTGAACATATAGGGATGAATCTTTGGAGCTTATGGACCCCATTTCAATCAACTTGTCATGCTCTTTTGTGACGGACTCAATGAAGGCATTCAAGGTAGGCATCTTCCAATTCGGGGTAGTTAGCCGACCGGAATTGAAAGTAGAGACAAATACCGAATAATCTTTCCCAAGCTTGCTGAGAATGGAGAGGATCAATTGTTTATCCTCTTTGATAACTCCATTGTTCTTCAACTGCAAGTTCAAGTTCTTGAATTTTGTGAAGAATTCATTAATGGTCTCGAAATTCTCAGGACTAAGGGCAATCAATTCATTCTCTAATTGAAAATCCCTAAGCTCGTCCTGCTTGCCAAATAGTGTTTCAAGTTGCTCCCATATAGCTTTTGGAGTCTTCAATCTGCTGAGATGGAAGTGAAGATATTTGGAGATGGAGAGACAAAGAATACCATAAGCTTCATCAAGCTTGTTGTAGTGTTTGGTTCTATCTGACAAGTTGTTTGGCTCCAATTCAAGACCAAGAGTGACTCGGTAGTAACCTTTTGAACGTAATATGATCTCCATATCATTTTTCCAATCAAAATAATTGAATGGGGTGAGGATAGGCTTTGAAGAAGAGTATTCCATTGCTAGGAGCGAGTGCACACTGATGTAGAGGAGCTTGCAAGGGCAGTGTAGCGAATGAAAATGATGGAGACAATAACCTGCAAATCACAATAAACCAAGAACAATGAGGTCGAACAATCCACCCTTTTAGAGTTGCATCACACCTGGGATTGGAGATCAAACAATGTTGAATGGGTCCAATGTATCAGATCCAGGAATTATGTGGAAACTCAAGCTTCTGGAGTGGTATTGGATGTATTTTCAAGCTTTGCATGCACATGAGCAAATGCCCTTGAGATCTTTCATGCCAAATCTTTTTGCAATTTTTGAGCAATTCACTCAAATCTTCTTGTAGAAACACCTGTAGAAAAGAGATCTTGTCCCTGCAATGGCTCTGATACCATGTAAAATTAGTCACAGCAGATCTAATGAACAAGTAAATCAATCACAACAGATGAACATAGAAAATATGGTGTAAAACTGTGCAAAAAATGCAACAGTGCTCAATATCCCAATAAGGGTGAATAATTACAATACAATCTGACAATGTGAGTGAGCAATTCGAATTGACTAAGTAGGCCATTCGAATCACTGAATGGAGTAGCTTGAATCCAATTAGGAGTCCTCATCATCAATCAGTGGTAGTCATCAATACACAAGAACCAGTCATCCAGGTGTCAATATGAGTCTAACTGAGTGTAACTGAAGTGTGTAGCATTGATATAGGGAAGGAGGCTCAGTGGAGGATGCATGGGAGGCTAACTAAAGTAAGAAAAAATCATCTAGTCAATCTGGAGGTCCAACGGAAGTGAAACAGTCAGTCGGGAGTGAAACTAGCCTTAAATCAGGGAGAATCGGAGCTAACTGAGTGTAACTGAAGTGGAACTGCAGTGGTAGGTGAAGAAGTGCACCCTTCTTTGGCAGTAGGTGAGAAGTGGGCGCCTTCTAGACTAGGAGGGCTAAAACTCTGAAGTAAGTGGCTCCCGGGTGCTAGAATAAGGTGGCTAAGGTGCTGGAGGCATCAACCTAGTGACTGGGATGCATGCAAACCCTAATTGCATGCAAGATCCTGAAAAAGATGATGTGAATATCCGAACAGCGTCATGTTCCACAACATACCCATGAAACCAGAGGTCAAGCCATTTCAACAAAAGCTGTGGAAAATGCACCCCAGTTTAGAGTCTTCTGTTAAAAAGGAACAGGAGAAGTTACTCAATGCTCAGATTATCTTCCCGGTCAGGCACACTCAGTGGATCGCCAACTTAGTACCTGTCCGTAAGAAAAATGGGGAAATTCGACTCTGTGTTGATTTCAGGAACCTAAATCGGGCTTCTGAGAAAGATAACTATCATGTTCCACATATGAAGTAGATTCTTCAGAAGGTAGCCGGGTCAGAGATGTTTTCCCTTCAGCCAAGACGTTACCCTGAGGGTAATAATTGGCAGAAAATTTAAGCTTAATTCCCATCTCAAAGGCATATTTAGTTATATCGATTGAAGAGAAGTAGGATGCATTATCGAAAACTAAATACTCTGGAGCACCGAAGCGTGTGACAATCTGGCTGTTAAGGAAAGAGATTACTTGAGTGGCGTTGCATTGTTTAAGAGGAGCTGCTTCAACCCATCTAGTGAAATAGTCCATGGCTACCTTCTAAAGAATCTGCTCCATAGGTGGAACATGATAGTTGTCTTTCTCAGAAGCCCGATTTAGGTTCCTGAAATCAACACAAAGTTGAATTTCTCCATTTTTCTTACGAACAGGTACTAAGTTGGCGATCCACTGAGTGTTCCTGACCGGGAAGATAATCCAAGCATTGAGTAACTTCTCCAGTTCCTTTTTAATAGAAGACTCTAAACAGGGTGCATTTTCCGCAGCTTTTGTTGAAATGGCTTAACCTCTGGTTTCATGGGTATGTTGTGGAACATGATGCTAGTGTCAAACGTTCTCAATTCGTCAAAAGTCCAGGCAAATAAATCTTTATACTGTTTACACAATGCAATAATGGCTTTGCATTCTTCAGGGGTGCAATTAATTCCAAAATTGATGAAACGAGGTTCCTGTTCGGTGCCTAGGTTGACCCGCTCATAGTTTAAAGATGAACTTTGAGTTTTACAATTAGTCTGAGATTTGAATTTGTCCTTTAAATCGTAAAACTTTTCTAGATTGATCACCGATTTCGGGATGACATTTGAGGAATTAGTGAGAGACTTTTCATGTTCTGCTTCATCAATGGCCATGTTCTGAAACGTATCCTGAGCAGTGAGGAAGTCAATTATCTGTCGATCATCATCAAATACTTTCCAATTAGTCACTTTATCTGGAATAGATGGTCTGTAGATTAATTCAATTGAAAAGGTTTGAGGAGACAAACCTTTCAGCGGAATCAGTCTAGAAGCTGTGTTTGCTAACAGATCTGCATCAAAATTCTGTGATCTAGGAACTAATTTAATATTGAATGCTGAAAATGAGTTGGTTAGTTCCCTTACCAACTTTTGATAATTAACCAAACGCGGAGATAGGCAATGAATCTTATTTCTGACTTGTTTGACTATATTCTCGGAGTCCCTATAACATTCTATTGCTTGAACACCCATATCAATGGCTTTCCTGAGCCCCTGCACAAGAGCTTCATATTCGGCTACATTATTATTGCAGTCAAATTCTAATCTGCAAGCGATCATGATTTTCACTCCTTTAGGATTGATAAGAACACAACCCGCTCCAGCTCCCTCCTTGGATTTAGAACCATCGAAAAATAAAGTCCAGGAGACAGGGTCTAATCTAAAATTTGTATTCACATTATATACATTATGCACAATTTCACCAGAAAAAGGTACAGAAGTAACCTGAGTGATATGTGATTCGTTATGAATGCTTTCTTCTGGAGAAGCATCAGCTGGGAATTCACCGAAAAAGGTATCAAATGTAAATTGCTCCATACGAGAGGTGAGATAACCAGCAGGCTCACTTGAATCATTAAGATCAGTAACTGTCTGTTTCATAAAAGGTTCTCTGCTGATCTTAATTTTATTCGGTTGACCATTGTATGGCAACCATAAGTGGGACCAGTCGGTTTCAAAATAACCTTTAAGTTTCTCTGACCAGTCCCTGCTCAGCCACATCCCATAAGCTTCTGGGATGTCAGCTATCACAATGTCAACTATCTGATGGATCTTGGGGTCAGCTGACAATGTAAGAAGAACATTCAACAATTTGCCAACCACTCTGACTTTGGATCTGTCAAGTTGCACAATCTGGGTTGGACAAGGTTCCCACGTTGCATTCAATTTTCTGCAAACAGAGAGGGGCATCGCATTTGATGATGCTCCCGAATCTATCATGTAGTTGTGTACATTGCAGTTGAAAATCTCAAAAGTAAGCAAGAAAGGAGGAGTTCTCTTACTTGCTGTTTTTTTATCATTAGTTTTAGTGACAGAGTCTAGATTATTATTTTGTGACTCTCTAGGCTATTTGACTATCATGTTTTTAGGTAAAGAATATCTCATAGCAGGAATTTTAAGCAGCTCAAACAGAGATATGTTTGCTTTGACTCTTTTTAGGTCTTCAACCAGGTTGTACTCCATTTGAGGGAGGACTGTATCTTTCTGTGGGACAGTCTTGTTACTTGTGGGAACCGGGGAAGAAGATGAAGGTTCTTGAGGTGGCTGTGGTCTTGACCTTGTATTATAAGGATGTTGTGTGTTAAACACCGCCTCAGGTTCTTCTTCTTCTTCACACATAGGCAGTTCTGAAAAGCATCCCACAGCATCAACAAGTGGGTCATCTTAGGTTTCTTCTTCAGGTAGTGGAGAATCAGGAGTAGTCTGATCGTTGGAAGTGTCGGGATTGACTTGAGATTCTGCTATCAATTCTCTAAAAATGGAAAAGAGTTCCTCGTTTGTGAGTGCATCCACCGGATTTGGTGGTGGTGGATTTTGTGGAGGCGGGTAAGGTCTCCTGAATGGTGGCCTTACAAAACCTCTGTTCTGATTCTGATTATCATTAGTGTTCTTCTTCAAATCTACCATCTCATTTGACATCCTCTGAAGGAATTTTTTATTTCAGTCATATCAAATGTATCCTTGTTCTGAACTGTGGGTTTAGGGACATTCTTTGTTCTCTTCCTAGAAGTAGAAGGTTTCCTTTCTGAAGTTTCAGGGTTGTCTTCCAGACAAAAGATATCTTTCTCAACTTGGATTGCTTCATCAAAAGCTTCCAGTAAAGTACCCTTTTGTGCCCTTTTGACCCATATTGCAATAGGGGGAGGAAGTCCCTTTTCATAATAGGCCACTAACAACTCTTCAGCGGGAAGAAGATTGGCAGGAATTCTGTTTTTAAGATATGAAAAACTTTAGTTAAAGTCTTTTACTCTTTCTTTTCCTTTGGTTTTCATGGAGGACAATTCTAGGACAAGATCTTGCGGTGCTTTGTCATCCCCGAACTTATGGGTAAAATGTTTCTTGAATTCATCCTAGGAAGTTATAGATTGAGCCGGCAAAGCAAAATACCAAGTGGCCGCTTTGCCTTCAAACGTTTATGGAAACAGTCTGCATACTACATCCTCATGTATCACACTTCTAAGCCCGATTGCTTGCATAAAAGTTTTTATGTGGTCCAACGCAGGTATCTTGTCGTCAGGGTTGTATTTAGGCAGCCATTTCTCAGGATTCTTTGGTAATCTGTGTTTATCACCTAGTATGAAAACTGCACCTTGGTCAAGCCAAGGTCTGTTTTGACCTTCTCCAGCCATTGGAGGTTCTTGTTCTTGTTCTTCAAATGACGAACTAGACGGATTCTCTTCGTCTGAGGAAGATGATGAAGATGAAGGAGGGGACGGTGGTGGAACGCCTGCTCCAAGATTTGGCTGACCTTGTGTTGTTGTGTGAGTGGTCTCATGATTATATTCAGGAGAATCTAGTCGATTAATTTGGTCCTGGTTTTCAGGTTGATGATCAGTTGTATGTTGATCCCGTGTGTTAAAAATATCAGTTGGTTGAATTGGTGGATCAAAGGTCTGTGAGGTGGGAACTTGCTGTTCTTCCCGATCACTAGCCTGCAAAATACCTTCTAAATTTAGAGCTGCCAAGCCGCGTCTTCTTTGATCAACAAGACGTTGTTCAACTCTTAAAACCCTATCGACAGATGTTTTCAATAACTGCTCTAACGAGATGGGTCCCCTTGTGGGTGACGTGAAAATAACCTTTCTTCTGTTCTCCTATTGTACCACAGGTGTGAAAGGTATAGCTGTAGGTTGCGCAGACGTAGCCGGGAGAATTGTAGGTGGTGAATCAATTGGTTGTTCAGATGTTGAAGCCCTAGTCTGGCTTCGCGTTTGAACCATTGAAGTACTTGCTGGAGGAGGTTTATCAGTAGCTTGTTTAGGCATGCTTTACTAGCTGCCTTCCTTCTAGCACCATTTGTTGATGCCTTGGGGGTGCAGGGTAAGTGCAAAGTGCTGGAATGGGTTCCAAGGCACACAACAGGGGATGAAAACCCAACCAAAGGCTTCAGTTAACCCTATGCAAGAGTTACCCTATCCTTGAGCTGTTTGGTGTGGTAATCACCCACAGATATTTGGCCTCCACTGACACTCTAAGAGTAAAATGTTTGATCTTTAAAAGATCGGTTTTCCTATTAAGGAAAACAAAGTGTGATAGATGATTAACAAACCCAACCTAACCTACCTATGGAAAGAATCTATCCTAAGTCAGATCTAACCTAAAGAGGAAAAGTTGATAGTGTGCAGATCAGAACTGAAGATAAACAAATGATCAAGTACCTTAAACATAAATGCCTTCTGGTTCTTCACTTGTTAATTAAAGTTTTATCAATTAAGAAATTAAGTGACAATGCTTCAAAGTGTTTAAGCTCATTCAAATAACTGATCTGTAATCATGGTGTTAATTGAAAAATTAACAATTGATTATGCATATTTAATTGCATCGAATCATTTGCAGAAATATAAAAGTAATAACTGTTCAATCAAAGAAATTTAATAGAACAATCAATAGCTTGGACCTAACATACAGAAAAATCAATATGAAGGCTTTGTGCAGAAATAAATAACCTGCAAAAGATTAAATACATTTAAATCGATGACAATTTGAAACATTTAACTCAGTGATTCTCAAAGAAATTTGAAGAACACAAGAAGGTGGAGAAAAGATAACTTTACTACATATAAAAGTCTTGTACCAAAATTACAATGGATCGAATAGATAGAGCATCTTCAGTCCATACTCCTGCTGAATCAAAATTCCGAAATTCCCAACCCCTTGCTAAGGGAAACATTCCTCCTTAAATACTGCAATTTACATGAAAGTTTGAGAGAGAGAAATTCTACCAAAATAGAAATTACAAAAATCGGCTCCAACTGTCGATCCAATAAAACTTGCTCTTTTCCAGCTTGAAGGATTTTCCGCCACCTTATCTCCTTAAGATCTTACAAAGAATTATTCTTTAGTCAGGTAAGGTTTTGTGGCACCATAGAGATTCAATAACCGATTGCTCATTATCTTCAAGGAATGGCATGGTTTGTGGAACATCTGGTGTAAGAAATTCGGGGTCAGATAATTCATGGCCAAAAACAGAGAAATCCATTAAAGGATTTACTTTAGAAACAGTGGCCGGTACGTCAGGTTCTCCATTGATTATAAAGTCTCGTATAAGATCGTCGTCAAAGTCAGCTGATTCTTCCAGAACTTCCTCGCTCTGCTCCATGGAATTTTGCACATAGGAAGATAACGCTTCAAATTCCTCTTCACTGCTGCCGCTGCTAAAATCAGGAACACCTGCATCAAATAGTGGTGACAACGTTTCTTGATATAGCAAAGGGAAAAGTTCTTCATCATCAACAAGAATATTAGAAGGTTCACCTCCTGCATGAAAATCACTCATCCTGGGATAACCTTAGATAACAAGATGCCCAGAATGCTAAACAGAATTTCTCCTATTACAGAAAGCAATGAACAACGTCGGATCTTCACGTTAATTCCTACTTTAAGACCAACAGGCAGGGTGATATCAATTGAGCGGGATGATTTGCAATGATTAAACTTACGCAGTGAACCCATTATAATTACTTCAATTGTTATGAAAAGGTGAAGATTTGAGTTTAAGCTTGTGCGAAGTACAGGCTCAATTACTGCTTGCATGATGTTTAAATGCCTTTACGATCACATCGTTATAAGAAATCCCCGATCAATAATTATAGCTGGTAATTAACAATGGAAACAGAGGCTGCGGTGACAGAAATGACCTATGAAGAGTCTCGATTAGAAGTCTCAGTACACTAATGATCAGTTCTTCACATGTATCAAATCGGATTAATCTGACCCAACTCCCATGAGAAGGAAAAGAAGCTTTGAAGTCGGAATTTAAGTGATAAGACATGATCATTAAGAAGCAAAAGAATAACGACAAATTGTCAAGACTCGAGATCAGACACGACGAAATTAAGGAAGAGCAATGGTGTTCATCCAACATGAATCAATTGATAATCTTGTAGTAGTATCCACTGTTACAGAAAAATGATGATTTGGGAGAGCTAGTTTTCAATAGACAAGATAACGCATCCTGACATAACTGATTACCCAAAATCGACATAACCGCAAGTTCATAGAAATGGATGACTGAGATTAGCTGGAGCGGGATGCGGAATCAAATTCAATCATGTTCATGAAGTTTTTTATTCAAAGATTCCGCTAGCCGAAATCCGAAAGTATGGATTTACGGGTTGCGAGTCCACAAAAATGAAAATATAAAAGGATTTCCGAAAGCCGAAAACCTACTGTGCGGGTGGTGGGCTTCAGAACATTGAACTGTGACGTAAAATATCCATCCCGAAAACCGCAACCCGAAATTACGGTTTGCGGGTTTCGGGAGCACAACAAATAAACGAAAAACGACCATCCCGAAAGCCGAATTCCGCCATTGCGGAGTCTGGGTTTCGGGGTAATTATTACTTGGTCTTATTACCGATCAATTCCGCAACCCGCAAATGTCGGGTTGCGGATTGCGGGATCACTAAATACCCAAAAATTCAATCAACAGTCCTGTAACCCGCAAATGTCGGGTTGCGAGTTTCAGAGACTCCAAATGCTAATTTTCGAAATGATGATAACAATCAACAAAATAATAAAAAAATTTAGATTTCTTTTCCTTTTAGACCGAAACACCTTGGAAAAATGAACAACAGTTGCAAAAAAAAAAAAAACAAAAAAAAACAAAGGCACAGGTGAAGAACATTAGAGGTAAAATCAAAATTCTTAACATTTACAAAATGACTCACCCAAACACCATAGTGTTTATTAAGATCGGGGCTCCCGTGCTTAAGTAAGCATGGGATCTTTTGTGGCCACAACACTCCTGCATTGCATCCTAGAGTTCTTAAGGTTGTTCTCATGAATGCACTTTGTTACACATCCAATGGGTCATAACTCAAGAATGGATCACAATTAGTGAAAATAACTCATATTGAAATGCCACATGCCCCCCCTGAAAATATGATTCTTCCTCAAAGAATTGGTAGAGGGGCATTGAAGTCTAAACTTTTTCATTCTCTTGAGACATCCTCATACTGTAAGTTGTTTCACTTATTGCTATATTCTTTATATTGCCTTGGGTTAATGAAATAAAATAAAAATACCTTTGGATATTCAAACAAAACAAGTTACATTGCAAAATGATTAATGCATCCTAGGTTTCTCTTCAAGTAATGTCGATGGCGGTAAATTGATTGTTCTACATTGTTCAATTGTGTCATATCACATTCATCAATCACACACAGACACACACATGGTTTCTTGTGACATTTTATTTATGAGTTCTTTTCACTGTTTTCTATGTATTCTCAAGTTACGACCCATTGAGTGCACAACTCTTTAGGGAGGCACTTCTAACCTATGTACATTAAAAGTATGTAAAATGGTCTCACTATTGAGGTATATAGATGCAATAGTATGCTATTTTATATGCAACATCAATCATTATTACTCAAAACTTAAGAACTTGTTATATTTTTAACACTACCTATTTGTTTCACATTTCATTTACATATTTATTTATTTATTTTCTGAATTTCAAATATCATTGTAATTCACAAAATTTGTGTAATAATAATTTTCCCAATTATTCTCCGGGTTTCACAAAAAGGGTACAATTTGTGCATTTCCTTATTTGACATAGTACTTATTTTAAATTCTATTTCAATCGTACCAATTTGTGCACATAATATTTCAATAAAATAACTATGCACAATAAATTGTTTTCATCACCAACTAGTAATAGCCTTGAAAATATTTAGACTTTAGGTTTGGATTTCAAAATCTTTGGGGAAACCGATACTTTATTGAAATACATCTCCAATCCAACCCACTACAATCTAATCAAGTTTGCTAATGTAATTAATTCTCCATGGCATGTCAATAAATGGATCACACTAGCCCCCGCTATTGATACATTATGCCTTCTTGTCCATAGATAGTCTACGCACGATCTAAAAGTTAGAATACATGAGGGTGTGATGGCCTACAAAAGACTGTCAAGATGTTGAGGGTGCCTTGAAAATTGCGCAAAAATGTTGCAATGCATAAAGTTGTGCCCCTATAGGGCTCAAGTTGCAAGGTCATGAAAATCTGCAAGGATTGGATGTTTCACATGTGAAAAGGCCAAATGTTTGGTAAGTTTCAAGCACGGGGCGTTCACTCAGTGAACTTGTTACATAACACGATCGTTCAGAGGATATTAAAGAATATCCCTAATTTCACTAAATATTGGTAAATGCCTTCTAAAACTGTATTGTTGAACCCCCTTCCCAATATATCTTTCCAATTAAGAAAACCCCTAGTTTCACTAGATATTGTAGGTATCCATTTTTATCAACCCATTTTTAATACCCCCTTTATATCATATTGTCAAGTTGTAACAAACATATTCCCTAACGCATCTTAGTATAAGCAAACATGATGCTAAATAAAATAATAGTATAATGCTATGCTAATAATGATCCCACTAAGATTGCAGGGAAACTGATCAATTTGCAACGTTGGATAGTGGAAGACCCAATGAAATAGCAACGAGGAAGGAAAAATGCATAAAATAATTTACTTAAGAGATCAATGTAACAAAGAATGTGAAAGATTGATAGTCCAATAGTCAGTGCAATGCTTAGAAAATATGATAATTGCATATGTTTCACACCATAGCCTGCCAATATGCTAATTTTATATCATGTAAATACAAGTATATCCATGGAGAGCTCATGTTTTCTATAACCTCCATAATTTAAACTCCATAAAAATGAAAAATTGAAACCTTTTGGTGGATGGACTTCCCTACCTTTATATCAAAACAAACATCATTGATGTTTGAACCCAAATAAACATAGAAAAATTCCTCTTACTTTCCAATAACACTATATGATCATGTGCATAGCTCAAATTTGGGTCATTCACAAGATGCAATGAATTGCCTACACTTCCTCTACATTTATTCTTGCAATCAAGGGAATTAAAAAGATTTAGTTACCTTTTCTTGGGTTATATATAGTTTTTTTATCTTTACAAGAGAGGGAAAATATCCATTGTTAAGTTTGGGCATGTAAACAAGGATTTATATTTTCACCTATGTTCATGTCAGTTCCAATACAATGTTAAGATGGATGCCTTGCATATAAGAATTGACATTACAATAATGAATGTGCCAAATATAAGTCAATTTAACAACTATTTCTAACTGTAATGTGAAAATGTTAAATAAGAATACAAAAAGTTGAAAGAAATAATTAGTTAGGAAAGATTGATCCGACTTAAACCAAAACCTAAAAAATGAAGAGGTTATTTCCTCATCCCACCCAAATAAAATAACCCTCAATATTTATATTATTGTCAATTTAAGAATCCCCCTTGACTCCTTAATACGGGGCAATATATTTTTGAGGTTTTTAGGAGTATTCAAACCCCCAATATGAATGGACGTGATATAATATTGCATGGCTAGTGAACCCCCCGTGGTTTCAAGGCCTACCAACCATTGATTTCACTGTTGTGGAAGATTGTAAGGACAAACCGTTGAACACCATGAAAGTACGTTGCATGGAAACCATAACCCTTAGGTTGTAGTTATCCAAGAAGATTATCATTTGGAAAAAAACAAAATACAAAAAATAGCTGCAATGTTGAGGTTGTGAAGCATAGTAGAATTTGAACAAGTGTGGAAGTCAAATTGAGTAGAGGAAGAAGGGTTGGATCCATTAATGTGGCTAATATGGTGTCCCAAACTCACCAATTCTATATGCAACTACCTACAAAAATTCCAACACATAAATTGGCGCTAGAATAACTAATAGGTATAAAAAATGCATTCATACCAAACACATCAATATTAAAAGGGAAATTTGATTTTATTAATATATTGCAATAAAGTTAGATATTAAAAAATACCAGTTTCTCATCAACTATTTTTCCTTCAAACCTGTGTGTGTGTGTGTTGATTTAACCTTTTTACTCTCCTCTTACTATCTACTTCATCTATGTAACAATGTGAATTTCCACATTCTAGGTAATCATATAATGAGTCTATCTTTTCATCTTCTAATGTTTCTTCAGTTCTATGTGTGCTCGTTTGTCTTCTTCCACACATTATTCTACTTGTGTTGTAGCTCACATGTTTTGTTTTGCATTACCTTGAACACAACCCTTGAGGACAAATTCGTACACTCCACTATTATGATTCCAAAACTATGCTCATGCTAATATGAACAAGTTTCATTTATTTTTTCCCAAGTAATCATTTCCTAGTCCACCTACACATACATTTTCTTTGTAAACACATCCTTCCCGCGTTCATCTTGTCCTCAAGTTTGATGCCCTCCTCATTAATTCAAAACTACACTTCCATTCCATGCTTTTCAAAGTGCGTGCTTCTATTCCATGTCCTTCAAATTGCATGCACTTCCTGTAGTGATCTTTAACCCAAAAATTGAATCATAACAAAGATATATAACTCTTATACTTCAAAAATATCCAAAAGACATTCACCACAAAAATAACACTGAAATATAGAGAAAGATCCTTAATGTAGGGTAACACCATCAATTAATCCTTATGGAAGGGATCACTCCACAAGGCATCCTTTCTACAATATAATTCATCCAACATATCTCATACAATGATACTAATATATTTACACTTCCTCATGAGTATTCCTAAGGGGCCTAAGCCAACTATCCCTTACTATTATAATATTTCTTCTAACTACCAAGTGGACATATTCTATGATTATGGAAACATTGCATACATTGTCCTCTTGGGTACCTCCTTAGGTACTCAATATTATCCTCCCTAGGTACATAACATTCCACCCCCCTTCACATGTTTCGTTCTCGACACATTGGACGAAGAGATATAATATGATCTGCTAAGAAATGTAGCCAATTGGTAACACACACGTGCATCCATCCATCCTAGTGAAATGTGGACATGGGGTCCATCCACCTCCTTTCCACCTCAATCTTGATTTTGTTTGCTATTCTGGATCCATGTTGTTGTTGTGCTATTCATATATCTCCATGCATTGCTTTTAGTCATCCATGTTCTGCCATATTGGTTTCCTTTTTGATTCCATGTTTGTTGATGCTACCAACCTTGCATTGATGGCTATTGTTTATCATGGTGGTGTGGGTGTCGATAAAATACAACCTTAGCTATTGGTTCTTCTTTCTTTAACTCTTGAATTTGTTGTTCCTTGTTGTCATGTATCATCTTAGCGTCTTCTTCCCATTTGTCTCCTTCTTGGGGATTTTCTTCATGTGATTCTATAGCTTTTTCTTCTTTTGATTTAACCTCAAACTCTGCATCTGTCATGTGTGTAGATACTTCAACTATTTTACCTATAAGGATTTATTCATGTGCCCTCTAGGGCCCTTCTTTTTTAGTAAGAGAATATCTTGTAATGTAAATTTTTTTCTTATGCCAAAACTTCATAAACTTCTATTGCACATTAATATTTACTGTACCGATTGAGTCCATCTAAGGCTATCCCAAAACAATGTCCACATCATTCATATTGATAACATGCAAATCTAAGTGCAACACATATTTATCCATGGTAATATTTAAATCTTTCAAAACCTAAATATTTTCACCCTCAACATGTGTGCTTTGAATATGCTTTGTGAGTACTTGCAACTTTTTATCCAAATTAACTTTGATGAGATTGTACTTACTATTAGGGTTTATAGAGATACTAACATTTTCTTGTTGAAT
Organism: Larix kaempferi; assembly: GCA_027924585.1. NCBI lineage: Eukaryota > Viridiplantae > Streptophyta > Pinopsida > Pinales > Pinaceae > Larix > Larix kaempferi. The sequence goes on from BSBM01000493.1 coordinate 46,490,322, forward strand.
ACATCCATAAAATTGCAATGGAAAGTTTGTGCATGAAAATAAACTCTTAGTGTTTTCATTATCATTCTTCACAGCATGAGACCACCTATCTAAAAGTACATTTTCAAATTATTCATCTGGAAGTGCATTAAACTTGACATTGTTAAGCACATGCCATCATCTAGTGGCATCTTCTTTTATATTTTTGCTTACCCAAAATCTCCATGTCTTTCTCCATACTGTCTTTTTTCTGTTTTATGTATTCTTCAATAGTAGGACCATCATATTTTCATATAAAATGAAAATTGCTTGCCATAACTTCACAAGTAGAGCTAGGGTTTTGAAGCAAATCACTGTACTTTTGATGTGATATTTTTTTTTTGTATCTGGTGGATTGGTAATTGGGTCAATCTCATACTCGTATGACACAGGGTCGCTAGGTGCACCCACACTTCCCCTACATATGTGCACATGCTATTCGAGGTTTCAACCCATGACATCGCAAAGAGTGCCTTAACAATGCACCTTATTGACAACTGGTCTACACCTTGAGGGATTTTAATGTGGAAAATTAAAATGAGGGTAACTCCTTGAATATTTCTTTGAATCTCTATTATCACCACAATTATGAAATGCCACAATCATTTTGCATCTATTGGAGTTGGTTTAACTGAAATCTAGTCACCCTGTCAGAAGATATCAACTATGCAATCTAATTTCCCGGTGCAGATTATTGAAGAAAAAAAAGAGGATGACGGTATTCAAATCACTTTCTAAATTTTTTTGTGCAGAATATGAAGAAACTAGTTGCATATCTAGGTTCCTCTCTTCGAGAGACTCAATTTCCAAAAAAACAATTTCACTTCCTGGACTCTAATTTGAACGAATTGTTTTATTTTTCTTTTTGCAGATTATTGAAGAAAAAATAGGACGACAATATTCAGATAACTTTTTGAATTTTTTTGTGTAGAATTTGAAGAAATCCGTTGCATATCTAAGTTCCTCTCATTGAGACACTCAATTTCCAAAAAAATTATTTCACTTCTTGGACTCTAATTTGAACTATTTGTTTTTTATTTGGAAATTGAGTGTCTCGACGAGAGGAACTTAGATATGCAATTGGTTTCTATATATTTTGCATAAAAATTTCAGAAAGTGATTTTAATACCTTCATTCTCTTTTTTTTTTCAATAATCTACAAAAAGAAAAAAATTCTTCCAATTTTTCATCTTAAGAAAGTGCTTTGTTATTGCTTTTAGTGATCCTTAACCTAAAATGCAGTTATGTGATGGTAATTTGGACAAATTTACATATGAGAAAGAGATGATGGCCATCCTTCATGCAATTGAGACCTGGCACCAATATCTCATAGGGAGGCACTTCCCGATCAAGACATTCCATAATTGTCTGAAGTATTTCCTAGAATAAAGGTTATCATCACCAAAGCAACATAAGTGAGCTATTAAGATATTGGGGTATGATTATGAGATTAAATATAAGAAGGGTAAAGTAAATGCGGTGGGTGACACTTTATCTAGGTAATTTGAGGATGAATCCTTCTTTTCCTTATCCTTACTCATTCTAGGTTGGCTTGACGAATCTCATTGAGAATGGTTGGAAAATGAAACTATAATTCAACTCATCGAAGGGATTTAAGAAGATACCAACCCTCCCAAAAGGTATACATGGTAGCAAGATGCATTGAGGTATAAAGGACACACTATCCAGGTAAATAATTATGCCTTAAAATAAAAGGTCTTAGAGGAGTTTCATTCATCACCTATGGGTAACACTAGCTTTCATAAAACTTATGAAAGAGACAAGAACAAACTGAACATCCAATATTTTGTAGTAGTCTATGGCACATGCCAAAGAAACAAGGGTGAGATGGTGAAGACACCAGGTGAATTGCAACCACTATTGATCCTAACACATATATGTACTGACATCTGTATGGATTTTATAGTGGCACTCCTAAGAGAAGATAACGAATCAATGACCATGGTGGTAGTATACTCTATTTCCAAATACTCGTTTTTGTTCCTTATCACACCCATTTACCTACTCTTCTATTGCCCAAGTTTGCATGGATCATTTTTTAAGTTATATGTCATGCCCATGTCCATTGTCTCGGATTGGGACCCAAAATTCACCAACATATTTTTGTAGGAGTTTTTTAAACTTCAAGGTACCTAGTTGAACATGAGAACTTTGCACCATACCCAATTGATGGTCAAACATGAATAGTCAGTAAGTTTTTAGAAACCTAGTTACAATGCTTTGCTTTCAAAACTCCACACCAATGGGCGCAATAGATTCCCCTTGCAGAATGGTGGTACAATGCCACTTATCATTGGGCTACTAGAATGATACCATATGAAGATGAATCTGGCTTAAAACCCTTGTCAATGGATAATTCCTATTTATAGAGCACCTCCCAGGTTCATGCAGTGGATAACACACTTCACATTAGAGAATCCATTCTCCACACAAAGACAATTTGGTTATGGCTCAAAATAGAATGAAACAACAAGCTAACCAACATCACTTAGAGCATTCTTTTATAAAAGGAGATCAAAGGCTGCTTCACCTTCAATCCTACAAGAAAACATTACTCAAAGATAAAATCCACCAGAAGCTAGCAACAAAGTTCTATGCACCCTATAAGATCATCCAATGCATTGGACATGTGGCCTACAAGATGGCTCTTTTAGCCCACTCCAAGATTAATCCAGTCTTTCATGTGTCTTGCTTAAGGAAGGTAATGGGTCGAATTGGAAAGTGTAAACTGACTACGTAGAACTTGATGAAGAAGGCGAGCGGTATTGGATACCATAGAGCATCAATTGTTCCAAATAATAGTCTTAGAAGTACTAATCTAGTAGAAAGATATGCAACCAGAATATGCCAGATAATTTCCCTAAAGATTCTCACCTCCAACCTTGAGGACATCATTTCTCTTGAAGGGGGAGGGTATGTTAGGGTGCTACCCTAGCCTCCTTCCTTTAGGCTACCTAATAGTTAGTCATTTAATGTATGAGACCATCTCCTTTGAAGAAGATCCATTAGATAGTAGTAGATAGTTATTTATTGTAAATGGTCTTCTTTATTAAATAAGGCCCACTTGGTAGACGATACTCAATAATATTGGGATCACAACTAGCTATATTTTTTTATTATTTAGAATCTATTTAAAGAATTAGCAGACTATGTAATGTTTTATTGAGTATTTTTGTATTTGGAGCTTTGCTTGGTGAAAGGTCAACCCACCTTAAGAGGAAAGTGAGCACTGTTTTCTTTCTTTTGATTATCATAATATATGGGTATCTTTCACATATTTCATCTTAATTATGTCTTGTATCTTGTTTCATGCATTTATAATTTCTATATACCTGGTTTCTGTTTCAACTTTAAGGGTTGAGGAACACTAGACAATCCTTGGCCTTAATAAGAAAAAATACAAATGTTTTGCTTGTGACTTGCCCCTATGGAATCCTTTGGCTTTGGGACTATAACACAAAAATAGTTTTGTTGATATACTAGTTTATAACTTTGCTATAACCCTCCCTAGGCTTGTGCTACAAATACTACACATTCTTTCATCATTGAAGAGTATAACCAAGAAATATATGCATGGTATGATTTAAATGATGATTGTGATGATTGGTATGTGGATAGTTGTAATTTTTGGGAAGAAAACTACTTTCATATTATTTTTGATGACTCTTATCCACCATCTGATGAACAACTTGGGGAGGAAAGTCAACAACATGCGGTGCCTACTAATTTCAAGTATGCTTCTTCTACAGTAACTGAGTTTCTCTTCGATCCATCATTTTATTTCTATATGGAGTATTTTTTTCCTTTGGATGGATATACTTATTTGGATCGACATGACCATAATGGCAATTTGAGGCATAACACTCAAAGAGACATGGAGCTTAGGTGTCATAAATGGGGTATCAACTAGGGCACATGGGACATTGGTTATTTCACCATGATAATTAGCACTTAGACATGGGACCCAAGCTTAAGATGGAGCTTGTTTGGTTACTTCTGCATGGTGGCTAACTCTTGTACATGGGACCTTGATTCCTTAGCCTACTTCAGAATGGAGGTCAACATTCGTCCATGGGACCCTGGTTTATGGTTGTATCTCTTCACATCGAGTGTTGAGGGAAACACCTTTCTAAGGGTGGTGGAGTGTTACGACCCTCCCTAAAGGTATAATGAGGAGCCGAAGGGCCCATTAGAGTAATAGTGGAGGCCATATAAGATAAAGTGGACTAGGTCCACTATGCTTGTTATTATTAAATAAGGCCCACTATGGTAGTTATTAGTGAATACATGTAATGGGGCCTTATTAAAGAAGGTCCACCGGATAGTTAGAAGGTTGTTAGGGTTAAGGTTTCCTTGTGATATATAAATATGGATGGAGTCCTCCTTATGAGGGGTGTGGAAGAATATTGTAATTGGAACTTAACTCATAGGAGGATGCCCCCTTTAAGAGGCAAGTGAACATGAGTGGATTCCTTCCAAAAAAGGATCAATTGTATGGTGTTTCCCTACTTTAATGGTTTCATATTAATAAAGTGTGGATAATTTCTATATTACCAGATATATTTTATGTGATTGACTATTTTTAGATTTGAGGTACACTACAAACTTGTACACAAACTAGTAAAAACCACAATAAAGTAATAGTAAGTGGAAGGGTGAACCCGAGTCCAAAACTTCTTAGGAATCATCATCATCTAGTGCATTAGGGAAGAGGAGGTATATACCTACTTGATGTTCTACTATTTTTGCAATGGTTTCTTTTGCATAAACCCCCTTCGAGCCATGACTTTCTTAGAGAAGAATGTGGTAGTTTACATTCAATTGCCTAATTTCCTACATGACTTATTTCAAAGAAGTTTTGCTTATCTCCAATAGCTCATCATAGTTCCTGTCTATAAGCTCCTTGCTTGCCAATATAAATACAAAATGATAAAGAAACAAGTATTTTGGAAACTAGAGAAACCAATGTCTGTCACTATGCTAGCTAATTCTTCATCAATATTTCAAATATTGGTCACCCTCCTTTTCCATTGAACCTTCTCCTCCAATTGTTCAATCTTGTGAATTATAGTCAACTTATGTTGCTCCACAAATCCCTTGGAAATTTATTTAGTGTCTGTTTGCTTGAGTTGTTGGGGTTGACAATGAGCTGGTGGCATTGGGGTGGTCTCCCCCTATGCATAAGTGGCTTCTTGGTGCCTTCAATGACTTCCCCCATGCTTCCCTTTTCTCATGGGCTCTGAGGAGCCTCATAAGCTAAAAATAGAACTCCCCACTCCATATTTCTATCTTCTTTTGGATGTTTCCCAATGTCGAAATTATTATATGTGCTTCTAATCCAAAATCGGGGGGGGGGGGATTCCATTTTCAACAAAATACTATTGAGCATGAGGAGAATTGTTTCCGATGGCGACCTTCCTCTTATTGTAGTGAGAATGAGAGGGCATTGGTGCTGCAATACTTTTTGACTTTCATGGCATTACATGGGTCCAAGATATTCGCTTGGTTCACATTCAACTCATAAAGTAGGCACCATAACTAACGGGTTGGTTGTATGGCCTCCCCTCTTCATTACCCTCTCCTACCCTATGCCATTTTTTATTGCCAATCGTTGGATGTGACCACTTGCAAATAGGTTCATAACATGACCCTATCACCCCATTTGGCTATGAATGCATTTGTTTTATTTAAAAAGGAAAAAGAAAACATATTAATTTCATTACAAAAGCATAAAATAATATGTTTATGGTTTTCCAATACTATATGTTGGAAACCACGAACAATTGTTTGGCCAACTATTGTTGCTTAGCATTCATTGCTTATTAGTGATCTACACTAGTTATTCTTTGTCATTGCTTAGCATTTATTCTCTACCACTACACACCATTTTATTCTCTTGTACAATTCAACAATCATTACTTGCTCAACTATAGGATTGGAGGGTGTATCATGGACATGTACCAACATTCTTCCACTTGTCATATACCTTGCAAGGGTATAATGAAGAATACATCTCAAACCATGAGATAACTGCTAAGCGCCATAAGGTCCATATACTCACAACACCACTTGGTTTTTTTGTGTTCATTGGTTTTGTCAACGCATCTGCAACATTTTTCAAAGAGTCATCTTTATCTAGTATCACCTTTCCAACTTCTACCTAATATGTTATGAACAAAATGGTACTGGAGATCAATATACTTTGTCTTTGCATGAAAGGTCAGATCCTTGTCTAGACAAATGACACCATTACTATCACAATGAACTGCAATAACTTTCTTGATTAACTTTACATATTAACATAGTTTCATAATCCAAATGGCCTCCTTACAGACATGTGTCACTGCCATATACTCTGCTTCTGTAGTGGAAAAAATGACCACAAATTTTCGTTATTGCATCCAACCCATTGCTCCACCAAATAGTAGAAACACATATCCACATGTAGATCTCCTTCTGTCTACATCCCCTTCCCAATTAGAATCCATATAACCTTGAATCTCCACTAAGTGTGGGTCCCATGAAATACAAAATTATTATGATAGCCAATGGAATGCTTAGAAGTACTTGACAAATACCTAAAGATCCTCTTCATTATGGCCCAATGTTCACATTCAAGGTTAGCAATTCAAAAATCCCACTTCTTGGGAAATGTTTGCTGTAGCCACAGACCATAACATAAATCAAACTACCAAATACACTAGCATAAAGAATATAAGACATATCCTCCATATTTGTAGGTGTTGTAGTTCTCTATTAAGATGAAAGCTTAGTTCCTACGGGAATTGGAACACTTAGTGGTATGCAGTCTGCCATGTGAAAAAATTGTAACACATAATTCACATACTTACTTCAACTCAACCAAAGCTTTTTGTTTGCTCTATCTCTCTCGATATCCATTCCTAAAATATATTTTGCATCCCCCAAGTCCTTCATGTCAAATTGCATAAACAATTGACACTTCAAATCATGAATCACATCCTATTATTACCAAAAAATAACATATCATTTGCATACAAAGTGATAACAAGGAAAAGAAACACACAACGATATGATTTGGATCTAAAAAATCCCAATCCCAACACAAAGGAATCAAACTTTTGCTACCACATTCTGGGATATTGTTTGAGACCATATAAAGACTTTTTACATTTTCAAACCAATGACTTTATATTTTTCAATGTAATGCACTGGTTGTATCATACAAATCTCCTCCTTAAAGTCGTCATGTAGGAATGTTGTTTTCTCATCCATATATTCTATGTCTAAATCAAAAGTCACTACTAAAGATAATATAAATCAGTTAGATGTTAACTTATCGACTAGGGAAAAAATATCACTAAAGTCTACCTCCTCAACATGGGAATATCCTTTTGCAACCAACTTTGACTTGTACTTGTCAACACTACCATCTAAATTGCTCTTTCTTTTGAACACCCATTTACATCCCATAGGTTTCTGTCCATTAGGAAATGGTACCAAGTCCCATGTATTATTCTTTTTAAGTGTGACCATATTCTAATCCATGGCCAATCTCCATGATTTATTATCTTCCATTTCCATTGCCTATTTTACAGTTCTAGGTTCATTAGTGTTAGTAGATAAAGAAAATATACACCCGAAATCAATTGGACTGTGCTTATACTTATCCAGTTGCTTCTTCGTTGAGTTGACCAATGTTTGAGGTTGATCTTCTTCCTCCTCTTCCCAACTCTCTAATCCTTCCTCCTCATCGGGTCCATCATGAGATTCTTGTTCATTTTCTAGTTCAACTTTCTCGGTCTTGGGTGATACCTGAACAACTGACTTCTTGTCATCCTCTTCTGGTTGCATCACCATGGAAGAAGATTTAACTTCTTTGAGACTAACATCTTTACCATACAAAACTTCCCTAGCCATAGGATCCCAACGCTTATACCCTTTCACACTAGTGCCATAACTAATGAAGATACATTTTATTTCCTTGTTATCCAACTTCGATTGCTTCTCCTTAGGCACATGAGCATATGTCTCACAACCAAAATCACAAAGGTGTTGAAGTGAGGGATTCCTTCCTGTTTTAACCTATGATGTAGCCAATAAACTTTAATTCATTCACGAGATCAAAAAACCATGCAAACACATAAGAGTGGAAAAATAACAATCCTTTATTCCTTCTCCATCCTAACTATTACAATGGAGGTTTAACCTCTTTATAACCGATATATGATATTTTCCAAAATTCTCACATGAATCTAAAACTGACCACTAACTTAAAGCTAACTAGAGCAACACTAGTTGTCAACTCTATTTTCTTATTAGGTGCATAAACTAACAGATAAATGATATATGAGATTTTCGAAAATTGTTAATTTTAGAAAATTCTCACATGAATCTAAAACTGACCACTAACTTAAAGCTAACTAGAGCGACACTAGTTGTTAGCTCACTTTTCTAATTAGGTGCATAAACCAACATATAACTGATAATTACAAATTTTAAAATTCCCACAAAAACACTAAAACCCCAATTTGAGGCACTATATGAAGGAATTAGGTCATGGAAAAGTGTTGAAAAAGGGTCCGATCAAAAGGATTTGATCAATCACTGTAGTGAAATCTTCAAAACACATCTTCCTCTTAAATTTGATCCCAAACGGATTTAAATGAGTCAAAATTTATGACCTTCAGAGATCCCTACATTATTTCTTTCTCTCTCTTTTTTTTTAAATTTTAGCTCATAGAAATCCCTGCATCATTCTCCTCTAGTTGAAAAGAACGCAACTCTTGCAAGTTACTGTCTTCAAATTGCTTCCACTTAACGGGATCTAGATTCAACAAGTTCCCCTCTGTAATCCATGTACTCTCTGCTGGTGCTAAGCCTTCCCACTGGACCAGATATCGGTTGTGTTGGCCTTGCCGAGTATGAAGGGTCTTCTTATCTAAAATATGTGCAATCGTTTCCCTTTTCTTGCTCGAAATGTCCTGTTGCCAATCCACCTCCACGTCACTGTCATCACCCAGGTCGTCCCCATGGAATATATATAAATCATAAACATTAAATGCAGGGGAAATATCAAGATCAATTAGTAAATCAACCTTATAAGCATTATCATTAATATTCTTGAGAATCTTGCATGGACCAATTTTCTTATACTTCAATTTTTGGTAGGTTCCTCTAGGAAATTGTTTTTTCCGTAAATAAACAATCACCAAATCACCTTCATTAAATACCTGATGACGTCGGTCAACATCTTTTATAATTTTGTTATGCTCGTTGGCCTACAACTTTTGTCTCACTTATTACTGTAATTGTTGAATGTGTTCTTTAATGCTTCCCCATCATCAATGATTCTATCTCTAAGCAGTAGTTGCACCAAATCTATGACACCCATAGGATTTCTACCGTAAACAATCTGAAATGGATATTTACTTGTAGATATGTTCACTGAACTATTGTAGGAAAATTCTGCTTGAGGTAAAGCCAAATCCCACTTCTTGGGATTCTCTCCAACAATGCTCCATAACAGGTTTCCCAAACTCCGATTTACTACCTCAGTTTTCCCATCTGTTTGGGGCTGATAGGCACTGCCGAAATGTAATTTAGTCCCTAATTTATTCCGTAAATTCCTCCAAAAATGACCCAAGAACCAAGTATCTCTATCAAAGGTAATAGTTTTTGGAACATCATGTAATCTAACAATTTCTGAATTTTTTTCCCACCCTTATGCATCACTAGTTTTTTTGCAAGAAATGAAATGAGCCATTTCAGAGAATCCATCAAAAACCACAAAAATAGAATCATTACCTTGTGTGCTTGAGATCCCTAACACAAAGTCCATGCTCATATTTGTCCATGGGTTTGTGGGCACTGGTAATGACATGTACAAACTCGTATTCCGTGAGTGTCCCTTAGCCATTCATTAGAGCAAATTTGGGGTCAAAATGGGACTCATAAGAATACAAGCCACCTCGTAAGAAAATGAGCCACCTCATAAGAAAAAGAGCCATTGAATTCAACAACCAATAGAATTTCAAGAAAAGAGTCAACCATAATGGTTGACATGGCATATTTGACAAATAAAAACTATTTTTTAATTCATATTTTCAACATATCTCCCTGTCATTTTACTCAAATTTCGAGCAAGAGCACTCATTGGATGAGAAATTGAATTCTGCATCCAATAAGTGCTCCCACTCAAAATTTGAGTTCAAGGAGATATGTTGAAAAAATGAAGAAAAAAGTATTTTTTTCTCTTTTCCTCCAAAATTAAAAAATATTAATTTATTATTTTCCTTATGAGGCCCATTTTAGACCTCAATTGTTCTCTAATGTGACAAATCCTGCATTATTCCACATACCTGGTTATATCCTTTTTCATCTTCGACCAATAATATTTATCTTTGATTACGGCTAGTGTCTTATCCTTCCCAAAATGTCCTGCCAAGCCACTACTGTGAAGTTCTCTGATAATATTTTCTCTCATGGAATCAATTGGAATGCATAGTTGTTTTCCTTTGAAGAGGTAACCATCTTGCATAAAATATTCACATTGAATAAGATCCATGTTCCTAGCGATTGGATTCTTCAATTGTTCCACAATCTCCCGAAAATCGTTGTCAAACGCATATAGATCCTTCAATGCAGCAAACCCAATTACTTGATTTTCCATGGTTGTCAAAAGAACAATGCGCCAACTCAAATCATCTGCAACCTGATTTTTCCTTCTTGATTTGTGCTTCAGAATAAAGGTGTATCCTTGTAAGAAAGAGACACACTTTGCATGTCTACTATTCAATTTATTTTGGGTGTTTATATACTTTAATGCAATGTGATCGGTAAATAATACAAACTCTTTTGACACTAAATAATGCCTCCAATGTCGTAATGCTTGCACGATTGCATACACTTCTACATCATATGTGGAGTAGTTCTTTTTACCTCATTCATCTTTTCGCTAAAAATGCAATTGGTCTACCTGCTCGGCTAAGTACAACTCCAATTCCTACATGTGAGGCATCATAGTCTACCTCAAACACTTTATCAAAATCTGGTAAGGCTAATATGGGTACCTCAATTACCTTCTTCTTTAGAAACTTGAAACTTTCCTCATCTTCATTGGTCCACCTGAATGTCGTTCATTTGGTGCAATCTGTTATGGGTGCTACAATGCTGCTAAAATTTCGAATAAAATTTCAGTAAAAGGTGGCCAACCCATGAAAACTTCTTACCTCTCTTATGCTCCTAGGACTAGGCCACTCCAAAATTGCTCTGAACTTGTCTGAATCCATTTTGACTCCTTCTGCTGAGATGAAAAAATCCATAGATAACAAACTTTATTGCAGGAACCTACATTTCTTTACGTTTGCATAAAGCTAATTCTTTCTCAACACATCCAATATAATTTTTAAATTCTCCACATGATCTTCTTTGTTGTTACTGAAAACTAAAATGTCATCAAAATCAACGACAACAAACTTACCAATATAAGGCCGAAGCACAATATTCATCAATTGCATGAAGGTACTAGGTGCATTGGATTGCTCGAATGGCATCACTATCCATTCATATAGTCCATCTATGGTCTTGAAAGCAGTTTTCCATTAATCCCCTTCGGGAATCTGGATTTGGTGGTATCCACTGTGCAAATCAATTTTACTGAAATACTTAGCTCCGTCTAGCACATCCATCATGTTGTCCAAGCACGGTATATGAAGCCGATATTTGATGGTAATTTTATTGATTGCTCTGTTATCCGTGCACATCCTCCACACATTATCTTTTTTTTGAGTCAACAATGCTAATACGACATAGGGACTCATGCTTTCTCTTACCAAACCTTTCTTTATAAGCTATGTCACTTGTTGGTTTAGCTTTGCATGTTGTGTAGGACTCATCCTATAGGATGCCTGATTAGGTAAAGATGATCCTGGGATTATATCAATGTGATGTTGAATATCCCTCTTCGGTGGAATACTATTAGGTAGCTCATCAAGGATAACATCAACATATTCTTCTAGTACCTTGGCCACTTCAGTAGGTATTGGTATGTCTTCCTCGACTCCTTTTTGCACTATTAATGCATAGTAGAATCCAATTGCCTTCATTTCCTTAATAAGCTCTCTTTTTGACAACACATTCTCATCTTTCCCTTCATCCTTAAGGGGCAATAAGACAACTTTTGATCCATCATTCCAAAAGGTGTAGGTACTATTTTCTCCATCATGCATGAATTTTCTTTCATATTGCCAAGGCCTCCCCAATAACAGATGACATGCATCCATCGGAATGACATCACACCATACTTCATCTTTATAATTCTTACCGATGGAAAACTTGATCAAACATATTTTATTAATGGTCACTTCATTCCCTTTTTTGAACCATGCAATTCGGTAAGGATGGGGATGTGTTTCACAACGTAATTTCAACTGATCTACCATCTCTTTGGAAACCATATTTTCACAACTACCACTATCAACAATAAATTGACATACCTTTACCCCGGAAGTGCACTTGGTTCAAAAAATATTTGTCCGTAGCCATGAATCTTCATTGTTGCTACACTGTCTTTGCTCTTTTTTAGGAATCACCATTGACCTCCGTATCATGAGATTCTCCCCCATATCGGGTGGGACTTCAGATTCATCTCCTTCTTCTTCATTCTCATCTTGGACCAAGTTTAAACTAGGTTGTTGTCCTTGCTTCAACTCTTGCATGTTATAACTTTGGTATTCAAATGCTCGATGGCCGTCTACACCACACCTACAACACATATAAGGTATTCCTCTTCCACCATCGTAAACTATACCCCTCTGAAATCCTCTTCCTCGTGGTTGATTCAAGTTATCTTGTCGAGCATCTTTTGCTTTCTTAGCTCCTTGGGATGATTCGCCTCTTCCATAGTTAAAACCACCCTGTGAGGCAGGAGATGTACCTCTCCTTGCCCCTCTATTCCTTTGAGAAAATTGACAATTTTTTTTCCTTAGCTTTTAAGGCTAATTGGTATGCCTCTTCCACACTAGAACCCTATACATGCTCAATTCATCTTGAATAGAAAATTTCAAGCAATTTGCATACCTTGCAGCCAATTTATCATCCGTTTCATGGTGATCCACATGAATGGACAACTGATAAAACTCATGTGTGAGTTCCTCCACGGTGGACAGGTTTTGCTTCAAATTCTGAAATCTGCGAAAAAGGTGCATAGTCTAAAGCCAAAAAAAATTCTCACAATTTTTTCTCCATCTTATTCCAGGTCTTAATTTTGTCTTTTCCTTTTTTTGTTCTTTCTTTTTGCACATGATCCCACCATATCATGGCGTGACCCTTCAACTTGGTGCATGTAAATTTCACCTTCTTTTCCTCTGTCATAGGCTTACATTCAAAAATAATTTCCATGGTGTTCAACCAATCTATTAACTCCTCTAGTTTAAGACTCTCTGCATATTCTGAAACTTCTATTTTGATCCCATCATTCCTCCTTTCTAGAGCCATGAGCATCATTTCTTCAAAAGGAAAGCGCTCTAATTGTTCTTCTTCATGTTCTATATGTTGATTCGCATCTCCTTGGTCTGTCTCCTCATCAGACACTTCTCTTTGTATTATTCTTTGATAATTCAACATATTTGTAATATCCGCTACTTTCCTTTGGAGGTTTTGCATATCTCTATGAATCTCATAAATACTTGCTCTTCCCTTTCCTCTCCCATCCATCTTCCTACTCTAATACCAGATGATGTAGCTAATAAAATTTAATTCATTCACGAGATAAAAAAAACCATGCAAATGCATAAGAGTGGAAAAATAACAATTCTTTATTCCTTCTCCATCCTAACTATTACAATGGAGGTTTAACCTCTTTATAACCGATATCTGAGATTTTCCAAAATTGCTAATTTTAGAAAATTCTCGCATGACTCTAAAACTGACAACTAACTAAAGCAACACTAGTTGTCAACTCTCTTTTCTTATTAGGTGCATAAACTAACAAATAACTGATATATAAGACTTTCGAAAATTGCTAATTTTAGAAAATTCTCGCATGAATCTAAAACTGACCACTAACTTAAATCTAACTAGAGCGACACTAGATGTCAACTCACTTTTCTAATTAGGTGCATAAACCAACAAATAACTAATAATTACAAATTTAAAAATTCTCACAAAAACACTAAAACCCCAATTTGAGGCACTATATGAAGGAATTAGGCCCTAGAAAAGTGTCGAAAAAAGGTCAGATCAAAAGGATATGATCGGTCAATGCAGTGAACTCTTTGAAATGCATATTCCTGTTAAATTTGAGCCCAAGCGGATAAACAAGTCAAAAGTTATGATCCTCGGAAATCCCTACATTATTTCTTTATTTTTTTTTAAAAATTTCAGCCCACAGAAATCCATGCATCAACCTATATAGGATTGTTATCCACAAGATATGATTTGGGAGATCTATTGATCAGGTAGCATGTAGTATCAACCGCTTTTTCCCAAAACATTTTCTCCAAGCCAACTCCTCTAAGCATACTTTTAGCTCTCTCCATCAATTTCCTATTCATCTATTCTGCAAATCCATTATGTTAAGGGTTATATCAAGTTGTATTATGCATTTCAATGCCATTCACCTTAGAAAACTTATCAAACTTATCAAACTCCTTAGAACACCTTAATCTTCCTACTAGTATGATTTTCCAAGAGAGCTTTAAACTCTTTAAATCGATTAAAGACCTCATATTTATTTATGAGAAAATATACCCTTGTCCTTCTAGAATAATTGAATCAATGAATGGCATATAATACAAAACCTTAGAAATTGAAGGAACATTAACATAACTAAATGCACCTGAATGAATGAAGTCCAACAACCCTAGGGATTTGTGAGAACTATAATATAATTGAACATGGTTATGTTTTCCATATATGCAATGCTCACAAAAGTTAAATTTTGAAGAGAACAATAATTCAATCCATCAACAATATTTTTTTAAAGACCTGTAAGTCCTTTTCACCTATATGGCCCAATCATTGGTGCCATAGCATTGTCTTCTCTACAGGGAACTTGTTTTTTGAAGCAAGTGCTTGTTTAGGTACCCCATAAAAATGACCATTAGAAGTAGATACAGGTTCTGATTCTTAGTGGTGTAGATTCTATATATCTCTTTGTTTCAGAAATTGAAGAAATATTACATTGAATGGTGCATGCATCAAGCTTGAAAAGAGTTCCCACACAAACACCCTTGGCGTGCACCATATCTCCTCGAAGGAGAAATCAACTTGCACACTTGTATCATTAAGTTTCCTCATTGATAGTAGGTTATGTTCCACACCTGGAATTTTCAAAACTTCATTGATCCCCATCACAATGCTATTAGGAAAGTTTAATGAAGACTCTACCATGACCAACTATGTCAAGAGGAGAGTCATCATCATCATTGAGGTTTTCCATCCATAATCATATTTATCATACACTTAAAATCAATTTTGATGGGAAGTGATATGGAAGGAAGCTCCAAAGTGTATCAACCATGTAGTCTGGCCTACATGGGCTGCCAAAGCTACTTAATGGCATATCCACCATCCTATCGAGAATATTTTTTAGACTCCATCATCAACATAATTCTCTTCTTATTATTTTTTTCCTTCCTTGCAATGTCTTCCAAAGTGCCCAACCATGCCGTAGTTCCAACATTTTGTGTTGTACTTTCCAGGACACTTAGGTCTCCCTCGAATTTGGATCTACCCTTTTCCCTCTTCTTGCATTTATCCTTTGATATTTTAGGAACAACCAAGGCCTCATTGGTGGATTCAAAAGATTTTTGCCTCATTTCTAAGAGTAAATAAGCCATAGCCTCATCAAGCACTAATGTCTTTACAATGCTTCCAATGGCCATTACTGGATTGTCTTTGAATCTGGAAAATAACACAAAATGAACATATAATGATCCTCCTCATACATATTTAGTCCAATTGAGATCAACTGGGTCACAATAGTATTAAAGGCATTCAGATGCTCAACAATAAAATCACCATTACCCATTTTCAAGGCAAGTAAAAATTTTCGAAGAATTTTTTTATTAACTAGAGATTTAGCCAGGTACAAATCCATCAACGTTTAGAGAGTCATTGTAGTCTTCTCTTCAGAAATTGTCACAAACCCACCCATCATACCAGCATGGGAGAGAACATGACTCTAATTCCGGGAATCTAGCCTCATGCTTAGTAAACAAAGATTCATATAAAATGAAAATGGGCATATGCAAATGCATAAATATTTGAAAACACAGCAGAATTAAATTCTATTACACATCCATCATACATTCAAGATATTCATGTCATTCATCAATTAAAACAATACAGAATTTAAAACACATGAGAGTACTTATCTTCAACAAAGTAGTCCTGAGCAACCAGCTATGCACTGCAACGTTCCACCCAACCATAGCCCAGCTGTGCTTATCAATCTCTTGATACAACTGTCACCCCCGAGCTGGGCATGATTTCTACAAGGAACAAGAGAACATCAGACTCACACATAGCCAAGAGACACCAAAATTAGCCAATTCAATCAGCAGTTGGGTTTATCAGGCTACTAGGAGATGGAAAATGAAGAATTGCTAAGCTAGTGAGCTCAAGCACAGAGCCATGGACACCTCTACAAGATCTATCTAACTTGGCACCCAAAATACCTACACACCCAACACAAGGAAGTATTCTCTTCACTGATACACAGTCCCTCAAGCCATACCTTCCTTTCTAGTGTTCTTAGGGTGTGCATAGAAAAGTAGCCAAAGCCCTCTTGATATTCTTGAGAGGTTATTCTCTTCACCAGGTCTATCAAGTCAATTTTGTCCACTACCACTCCAGATTTCTTGCTCACAGGTTCAAGCCAAAACAGGGATGCACATAACAACAAAAATATAGGTGTTGGGCATGAAGAAACGTTTTTACAGTGGAATGCACAAAATGGGGTTTCCCTGAGCTTCAGAAAAACGTGAGTAAGCATAAACGAAATGGAAATGGGGAATAAACCCTAGGAAGGAAAAATTCATTTTCAGAAAATGTTTATGGACAACCCAGGAGCAAAAACGACCTCCATCAAACCCCCAATTTGTGGTTCTCTTCTCTCAGCCACTGTGCTAACCAAAAATGAGTTCCCAGCCATGGAAAAATGCATAAAAAGGATGAAAAACGTGGAGGGAAAGCCCCCAGTTAGCTCAGAATGCGTGAGAGAGCCAAGGCAATGGGTGAAGAATGGATTTGGGCACAATTTCCTGGGTGTTTTCTTTCCCAATGAGACAAAATACGATTTTCCATGTTGCTGGCTTGTCCATGCACGAAATTGGCTGCCATACCTCTTCATTCCCAAGGCATTAATTGCCTCAACCACTCTTGGAAGAATTAAATGATTGGGTGCATAATTCAAAATGGGTAGTTGGGGTTCATTCATTGACATTTGGCTTATCACCATTGGCTCAAGGGTTTGAATAATTTCCCTCCCTATTCCTTGTAAAATCATGCCCCCATCTCTTTGTTGCATTGCATAGCCAGTTGTGGGTATTTTATTAAAATGCATATTTACATAATATCCACAATTCCACTGTGCCTGGCTAGCACGTGAACCATATGCATCAATAAATCGATGGCCGAGCCTTGGCCTTGAGCTCCTCACCATGATTTCATAACAATATTACATCATTTACAATTTTAATTCCATGGGGTTAAGATGGGGACGTTACAGACACATTCAATAACAATGAATTGGCCAAAGAAAGCCTTATAAGGCCTATCACCTTTCTCTACAACACTTCCTATTCTTAATCTTTCATACCAGTGGGTTTAATCCTAAATATGTAAGACCCCTAGTTTTGACTTGGAATTTATTTAATTAAAATTATGTAAATGATGTAAATATGATAGTACAGATTCCTATTGCGGATCTCAAGGCCAAGGCTCGACTAGTGAATGGCTAGGCATGTATGATGTAAATATTTTTATTTGGACTGTATGGTTGGCTTGTCAGGCTAACTCGAAATGTATGTAAATATTATGTTGCATAAATAAGAAAATGGTCCAGGATGGTTGTGTAAAGAGCACTATAGGGGCTATGATTCCATCAGAGGGGACGAGGAAAGGGGGCATATGAGATACTAAATCCTTTGCTTCCAAGTGCCAACCTTAGAATTCCTCCAAATTATTCCATGTGATTTAAATGAGCCAAACACCTTCTTTTGACTATTTCCAATCATTGAATGCATGTGTAAAGTTGGTGGGAAAAGTCACCTCATGTGGTTATTGAAGCATGGGGATGAATGTACTTATGTGACAGTTTTGTAAAATGTCAGAAGTCAGTCTGCAGTTGTTAGGACTCCTTTCTTCTATGATCAGAAGCTATGTCAGTTGTATTTTCACCATTATCTCATATCCAATGGAGTCAACACTCATTCTATCAATCTCTCATGCAGATCTACACTACATAGAGCTCCCCATTGATGTTCATGACCTTTACAAGACTGTGTATAACCGATAAATTCGAATTTAGGGACAAAATTGTAGATTCCAAGGGAAAGGTGATGGTTGTAGGTGAGCACAACGGTTGGGAAATCTAGGAACCCTTACCCATTGATTTTTTCTACTCACAGATACTTGAGAAGCCACAAATTAAGGCTACAAGTGGTTCTGCAACAACATATATCAGGTTGGTCTCCTTCTATACACACACACACCAGAAGCACCTAGCAAGATGGATCACCTAAGAGAACCGTGGAATGGTGAAGGGTATGCCTGAGCCTAGAAGGGTGTTGTGTGGGGAAGGTATTGTTGGAGGCAAGGTTGTGAAGGCTAAGTGAGATCTATGTTGAGATCTGTATGAGCATTTGGCTAAGCATAGAGAGCATAATGGGTTGTGGGATGAGAGAGAGAATCTTGTAGGTATTTCCTTCGCGTGGTGGCCTCATAGCCTGACTTGGGGGTGGCCTCTCAACATAAAGAGTATATGCTGGACAAAGTGCCAACGGTTGGGTGGAAAATCGCTCTTACACAACTAGTTGCTTGGATCTCGTTTGTTTAAAGATAAGTACGATTTTGGATTTGAGTATGCAATGTTTTTATTTAATGCCTCTTATAATCATGATGGTATATGCATGCTTGATGTGTTTGGATAGAGTTTATTTCCGCTATGTATTATTATTTATGCATATGCACATATATATTAAATGTTATGAATTTGTATTATGGCTATGGGGTGAAATTTAGAAGCCCATAGTTCATTCATGTACCCCTCTATTGGTTGGATTGATGGAAGGGAACGCTACATGATACAACAACCCATAGATCTCAATCTACCAACAAATTGTCCATCTTGAGCTTCCACAACTCAAAGTTAGTACCTGCATTAAAATTCTCCACTACTATTCTAGATGTGCTTTCCATTTCCTTGCAATAAGATTTTCTTTTGCACAAACTCCCACTCAACTGAAGATTAAATTGAAATTTTTTGTCCCTAACACCTTGGATCCAAGATGATTAGGCTTTGACACCAAATGAAAGGAAGTAGAGGAGAAAAAAATGCTTCCTACACTAATCAAAGATATTAAATAAATATAATTGTAGTAGTAAACAACTAAGAACATACAATCATTAGACAATTATTTCCAGGAGAAACCTTTATGGGAGAAAAACCCCACATTACAAAGCACAATCAAATGTATTAATAAATAATTAATGAATGGGTACAATACATTACATAGTCTTTGTGCTCTCAATAAGAGTGTTCAATAGCATAAGCATTCTAGAGAAATTTTGGCACCATAACAATAAGTTAATAACTCATGCATGCTATTTGCTCCAACCCTAGCACTCAATAAATAGGCACAACAAAAACCATAAACTATTTATGGTTTTCCAATTGAACCATATGCTGGAAACCACTAGCAATTGTTTGACCAACTGCTATTGCATAGTGTTCATTGCTTACTGGTAATCTACACTTATTCTCTATCGCTGCTTAGCATTTATTCCCTTCCATCACATAACATTTTATTCGCTATACAACTCAACAATCGTTACTTGCTCAACTACAGGATTGCAAGGTGTATGACTCACCTATCCCAACATGTGTTATATAGCACTTTTTGAATTTCATGGCATTATAAGGGTCCAAGACATTCTTTCAGTTCACAATTAACTCTTTGTTTGAAAATAGTCATTATGCAGGAATAGTTGGTGTAGTAAGAAGGAGTTGCGTTGGTAAGTTTGAAACTCGACGTTTTGATCCCTACTCTGGGATCAACGTCGAGTTTCAAACTTACCAACGCAGCTCCTTCTTACTACACAATTAACTCGTTGAATGGGTACTAAAACCACAAGTTGGATGTATAGCCTCCCTTCTTCATTACCTCCTCCCGTATTCCATTACCTATTCCAAATCCTTGAATGTAACCACTTACAAGTGTAATACATGGTCACAACATAACCCAAATACCTCATTTAAATACCAATGCATGCATTTTATTTATAAAAAAAACATATTAATTTCATTCTCCAAGCACATAATAACTATATTTTATCTATACATGATTGATTTCAAACAACTTTCAATAACCCATCTTCTCATAAAAGGTAGCTAGCTACCATTTATTATAATACTACTTCAGAGCATTTGTTCACCCTTTATGATTTTAATTTAAAAAAATATTTTTAAATGTCTTAATTCAATTATTTCGAAAGGTCGTTTTAAATGTGTTGAGTTTATGCTAACAAGTTATTTGGTGAGTTTATGGTAGTAAGTTATTTATGTGTACAAAATCCCAATAATCTCAAATTTATATTTATATAGTGTATTATTCATGGCGGTGAAGGATGAATTCATAGACAATAACCTCAAATTTATATTTATATAGTGTATTATTCATGGCGGTGAATGATGAATTTATAGACAAAATTTAATATTAAAACACAATTTTTTCATAAATAAAAAAATTATTTTTTATAAATTTATATGAATTAAAAAATGTTACTTTATTAATTTGTGTGAATGTAAAATAAAGAGCCATAATATTTGATATTACTAATTTTATATATGATAAATAAAAACAAATATCAAATTTCAACACTAATTTTATATATGATAAATAAAAACAAATATCAAATTTCAACACTAATTTTATTATTTATGATTAATTTAGTTGAAATCTCTCTACACAAAACTTAATAATATCATTTTTTGTTCTTTTAAAAACCAAATAATTTATGTATCTTTTTAATAAATTAAATACATTATAACAAATAAAAATGAATTTATTATTTTTAATAATAAGAAATAAATAATATAAAAACTATTTTATTATTATTAATAATAAGAAATAAATATATAATAATATATATCACAGTTAGATGGTTTCGGGATTGTCAACTACATTAAAAATATATATCAAATTGATAATTATATTTAAAATTCCAATTTTAATATGTTGATATAAATCCTTCAGATATGCACTAAATCAAAATACAAGATTAAAAAAAATTGTTATGTTTTTCTGTTTTTTTTTTTTTCTTTTTCTCGACAGTGGGAACCTTTTCAAGCAGCTCAGTGAGCCATGAGCAGACATTAGCTTTCGGAAAGTACAGGACTTAATTAAGGAAAGTTTTTTTTTCTGGAAACAGCTATGTCTTCATCATCCTCTCTGTAGGAATCGAAAACTATCGAAACAACCATCAAACCTCACCACTAGCTCCTACACCCCACCCAACAAAAATAGATGTGTTACATAACCATTCTTTTTTCATGGTCTGATCGTTTTGATGGACGGAACAAGGATAATATTTGGTTTATCCGACGAGTACGATGCATTTCTTCCCATGACAAAGTTAGGGGAATCATTTGCTTTATTCCTGTCTTGAGTATAGAGTGCATGTGGGCCTCTTACCTTCAAAAAAAATTATATATTTGATTTTCAGCAGAAGTCAAGAGTTTAAACAATTGTGAAGGTACAACTTTATAATCTAATCGATATTGTCTTTCTGTTTTGAAAAAGGAAAAGTATGAAAGTACTTTTTCAATTTATCCGACAAAAGAATCTCCGTATCTCATGCAACCGTCATGTTCCACAACAAAATACAGAAAACTTCTTTACTAAAATTCCAAATACAAAAGTTTTCCATGAGTCATGACCTAAAAAAATTGCAAATACAAAAAGTTTTCCATGATTCATGACCTAAGATATCCAACGGATAGAAATAGCTGACACCCTCAACAGCAACAGCATGACTCTGGAACATGTATATTTAAAAAGTTTTCCATGATTCATGACCTAAGATATCCAACAGATAGAAATAGCTGACACCCTCAACAGCAACAGCATGACTCTGGAACATGTATATTTAGCAGCAGTGATTTTTCATTATATAAGTTCATTAGCACTAGTCCCATCACTAGTCAGGATCTGGAAAATATCCTTTGGCCTGGGGCAAGAATCGCTCGAGGATCGAACTCGTGTTTCCTCTCCACGATTTGGTCCCACTTCCTACCGAAATGCCTTTTCCACTCTCCTTTTGTCTTGTAATGTGGAAGATATTGCTTCATTTCAATGCCCTCTCTTTCACATATTCCTAGAATCTCCTCGTTCTCTGCAAGAATGCTGTCCATAGAATTAAGGCCTCCTGGATTTGGTTGAATATAACGTAGAAGTCCCACCAGGTAAAAGATCTCCTCATCAGGCACTGCTATAGACATGCGAGAATCCCACCTGCAACGCCCATTTCTGTAAGATTTATCAGAGAAAAAGATTACTATAATTAATATTCTGAGGGCAGCAGACACAGATATATATTTACATGTTTCTGTTAAGAGGATAAAGGAGGATAGGTCCTCCAACGCCGTGTTTAAGAATCCCTTTCAAGACCTTGTTATCAAAATGTGCAATGTGAGACTTTGGTATGAAGAGATTTAGCCAGGGATGAGGAGCATCCCACAATCCAGTGGCTCTGGCCGAGATCTCTTCGCCATATACACGGTTCAGAAAATCGAAATATGATATGTCAATGCCGTAATTCAGGCCTCTTATGTAACTCAGAGAATCCAGCATGCTCTCGATTTTCTGCAAACATTTTTGCAAGTGAGATTCAGCGTCTCTACTACTAGGATTGGGATGAAAATAAAGCATAAATGAGAACTGAATAGGGAAAAAACCCTAATATCATCACCTTATTCAAGGTTGTGAAATCAGTGGCATTGTGATAATATAAGGCCACTTCGAGGCAATAGAGAACTGGGCCTGAATTCCCAGGGATGAGTGATGAATTGAGGGAGGCGTCAGTGGATAGTGATAGTGAAGGCCAGCCGTTAGTGGGATCGTTGCTCTTCGCTACCACGAAACCCTCTATATAGTCAAAAGATTTGTCATCAGGGAGAGAAATAAGCATTTCTTGGTCGCGTGAAAACTGTCCAAAGTCCGAGTAAAGGAGCCTCATCCACCTCGCCTGCAATGCTCTCTGTCAGATGACCAGTTTGTGATGCAGACAGGAAAAACATATGAAGTTTTCTAAGTAAATAAGCTTTTAAATAATATGCACATGAACGTTTAGCTCAACCATGTAAATATCAGAAAGGGACGTCATCCAGACGCAAGTCCGAAAACCTATTCCATACTCGTAGCCGTCGCAGGATTTAGGTATGGAAAGAAAGATGCCCTCAAAAAATTTAAGACACAATCTATAAAGTCGAACATGTACATATAGAATATTTCATACCATATGGGGAGCGCGTTGAAGAACGATCCTCGCTTTGGTAATAATGCCGAATTGGCCCAGCCCACCTAATATCCCATAGAAAAGTTCTTCATAGTGCCCTGTAGAGCAGGTTATTATCTCTCCATTGCCTGCATTTTTCAACCATCTCATTAAAAACCGGTCTGATAAGAATACAAGGCCTCAAATAAAACCCTAATTATACAAATTTCTAGAGAGTTCCAATACCGCTGGTTGTAATGCATTTGTCTCAGTAGTGTAGCACGTGAAAAAGATGGGATATCAATGGATACCTGTGACAACTTCCAGCTGCAATACGTTACTTATTTGTGGCCCATAACGAAAAGCTTGGCCACTAACACCACCATTGGAAAGAGTCCCCCCAACAGAGAGAAAGAGGTAATCTGTCCATGAACGAGGAGTAAGCCCCTCTCTGAGAGTGGCCTTTAGGACATCTACCCATAATTCCCCAGCATACACGTCAACGTAAGCCTGAGCCTCCTCCTCTCCCATTCCATGAAAAATTTGAATTCCTTTCATGGCAGACATCATGTCCACCACTATTCCGTTTAAGGCCTGAGCTTGTCCATTGATTGAATGCCCATTTCCTCTCGCGGCCACCGTGAGGTGATCAGACATAGCTGCTGTTCTTACAACCCTAACGATGTCATCCACCGATGCAGGAACTGAGATGGCAGCTGGCCTGTGATGGTACATACCTCCGAAATCATGGGCTGCTCTTGGAGTACTTTCGTCATTGGAGATTGAATCGTTGAAGCCTAGCCTAACCAGAGATTGGCAATCTTCTTCAGACAGGGCCGAGGAGCATGGAATATTGTAATCGTTTTCTTTACAGTTGCAGGTTGTTCTGCCCATGTTGAGAATATGTAGCATCAAAACCAGCATTCTCATTGCAGAACCCATGATAATATCCCTGCTTAACTCTGACACTCAAACTCGCGCACCTTGAAATGTTATTATTCTCGATTTGTTCTCTCTCTCAACTGCAACTACATGCATAGACTATCAGATACGGCAATAATAGCTAATTGTGTCCGTCCTATCATGTTGATGGAGCCAGAAAGGCAAACAGTGGATCACAACCCAACAACAGAATTATCTCCACTACAGCTGATGCTTATAGGCCGCAGCGCAGACAGTTTAAGGACACGCTAGAGAATCAGCTGTAGCCACGCGGTGACTCCCCCTCCGGCACGATTGGATTTTTAATTTGGTTTGTGTCTGTCCTCTGTTATAAGGACATGGCATAAAATCTGATTCAAATGGTGCCGATTGTCCATATCGGCGGCACCCTCCACATATTTTTCTCCTGAGTTCGTATATATAGATATCCATCTTACCTCAGATCTTATAATGATAAAAAGTACAAACAAATCTACCACGGTCATCTGGTGATCTAGAAGTAATGATACACAACGCTGATATTGTTCTATATAATGAAGAGAATAAAATCTCAATATAAGATGCAGCTGTGGCATTTAACTTTTTCCAATCTAGAAAATATATTGTTAGAGGGTAAAGCCAATATTTTTAGTCCATTAATATGGGTATAAAATTCTTCACAAGCCCCCTTTTTCTCAAACCTTCTCTCAATTAGTTTGTATTATTTAATGTTGCAACCTCTAGGTAATATTTAAAAAACGAGGCAATCTAAGTCTGATTACTACTCGTCTAATGGGAGCCAATGTAAACACAGGATCATTGCAACATGCTCATCATCCTTGAGTGCCCCCAGCGAAGGATAGGTCAATACGGAATTTGTGAATTTTAGTAAATTAGTATGGTTATGAGTGAATATTGATAGACCATATGTTAAATGTTATTAATAAGTTATCTATTACTTATTTTTCATATTTATTTAGAATCACTTATTATTCATGCATCAGCTACTAATTATTTTTTATATTAATCCATCCCAAATTCTAAAATTACTAAATATACAGAAAATAAATAAACCAAAATTTAAATTTACTATCCTCAATGATACACTGCTTCTTCATTTCCATTTCAATTGGAGAAACAAAATCTGCCAAGGCCATGTCATTCTCGACGTTGAAGATTATGCCATGTTAGAATTCGCTTATTAATGACCAACCAAAAGAAAGTTTTTGTTTTTGTTTGAGCAGACATTTTCCATAGCTGTCTATGCCATCCCCTGTTGGGACCTCCATTGAAAAAGTATATCCCCGGATCCCTGCTGACAGAGTAGATCCAATTGACATTGTCTGCACTTGATATCAATCTAGGCTGTTGTGCAGTCAGATCATAGACCCAGTTACAGAACGATGCTATTCGCATTCTGTCGCTAGTTTCCCTTTAAGATTCAATCTTTCTAGGAGTAACAGGAATTGGCCAAATTAATCGGGTCCCTATTAGTATGATTGAAGACATAATCTAGAAACCTTAGCACTTGGCTGTGCGGTCGGATTATTATATCAATAGAAAGAGTCGGATCTCCCACGCCAACCGTGTATCTCCATTGCGAACAACCCTGCCACCCCCAATCTCCCAGGATAAAGGATGATTTTGAAGGAGTTTACCAACGCTCTCCTAAAAAGGAACAACTTTGAAGAAAAACTGTTTTATATTAGTATTCGAAACCAGTCTTCCATTGATCTTAGGGCTATGTATCGATCTAAGGATTAGAATTGGTTGGATATATGCTTGCAAGGATCTATTTATTGATTTTAAATTATCATTTTCAGATCATTTTTGTTTTATGGTACTTTAAAGATTAGTATAATTACTTAACTTGTGGTGGGTGAATATGAGAGGTCATAAGTTAAGTCTCACACATAAAGAATAAGTTATTTGTTACTTGATATTTGTCATTTGCGAGGAAATTCTTTATCCATGCATTAGCTAAGAAATATCCATGCATTCGTCAATTTCAAATGATAGCCATCAAATCAATCTTGCACAGTTTTCTTGTCTCATTCTCATGCAACCTAGAAAAAGCATAGATGCTAATACACCCCAAATTCTAAAATATTATGAAAATAATTAATTGATGACAAAGAAATATGTTTTTTTTAAAAATTAATCACAATATCCTAAAAACATATGTAATATATGTAGTTCTATGTCTATATAAAGGTAATGTAGGAAATGAGCGTTTTCAATCTTTACCTGGTGAGTTAGTGATGATACATATATCAAGTGCAATAGTGAATGAATAAAAAGCTTATAAAAAGCTTTTTCACAGGTAACTTCTTATTACCACATATGATACCAAATGCATAAGATAAAGTGATCCTTTAAATGAATCTCTCTTGGATGTATATATGAGGCTTGTTGATGTATTTATAAAATAAAAAGAGTTATAAAATAATAATAAATCAAAATAAGTATAATTAATGTAATGATAACGAATGATGTTTATAGTTAGCGACTTCACATGTCCATCTCCTTTAAACAAGCGTTTCCACTTAATGTATGTGGCTAGCCACATCTACCATTGATTCTTAAATGGCCCTACATCTTGGTAATTATGTAGTAGTTTAGTACGTAGTAAGCCTTTGACACATTTTTCAAGCACTTCCCATGTGTCTTTGGCAATTGACATGGCCCACAAATCTATAATTCGTAGGTCAACTAAACACATAGAGCTTGAAATAGCCCTTGAATAACCTTTGTAATGGACCAAGAAATGCGTCAAACAAAGTTCATATGCAAGTTGTAGCTTCAAGAAGTGTATCAACTAGGTTCCTTAGGGCCCACATTCCTTTTGTCACCTGATCTCATAGGGTTAGGGTTTTAGACTTTATGTTAAGAGGTAGTTTCAACATCTCACAATGGTTTTTTTGGGAATGACAGCTAACACTTCTTGAGATATAAGTTACCATCATTCTAGCCAATTTGTATTGTTCGCATATTATAGTGTTTTCATTATTTCATTCATGAATAGAGTTTGAGTTTTAGATTGAATCCATGAAAATGGGTAACATTTTTCAATAAAATGTGGCAATGAAAAGTTGGTATTTTACATATTTTTAAATAGGGCGAAGCCTCTATAATTCATATAAGCCTTGTGAATTTTGATATGTAGTAGAAAATAAACTTGTAGAGAATTGTGTTGTCTTTCTAATGATTTATTAGTGTCATTTAATATGACAAATTTTCATTTATATATGCTTGTCCATGAAAATTTACACACATTAACTAATTGAATGTTTAATATATAATTTTCAAAACCAAAATCCACTTATTTTTTATTTGAAAAAATAGTTTTTAAAATATTTTTTGAAGTTCACCCATTAACATTTGAATCACATTTTACACACCTTTGTGTTCCCATCAACATTTTTCCAAATATTTACATAAATTGAAAAACCAAAAATACCATTTTGAAGTGGAAAATTCTATGAGGATCCCACACATTTTTTTAGAATGTTTTGGTTGTGTATTTTTGATGTCTCCAAGTGTCTTTCAAATTGTGGACAAAAACTTTGACTATAAGTTTTAAAAGAAATTAAATAAAAAATATAATATGAAGTCAAAAGTGTGAAAATGATATGCCATTGGATAGATGATTCATTGAGGAATCTAATGGCATACACTACCTAAGATGGATGAGATGAAGGCATTTCACCCTCTAGGAGTTGTAGTTGTAGAAAATATTGTAGCAAGCGAGATAAAATTCATCAATTTAAGCACTCGATTGAGCTATATAGCTTGACCGATCTTTTAAAAATGCTTCATTGAGGACTATACAAAGGTTTTTCATAGCTTGATCTAGGGTTAAGAGGACCCTCAATCGAGGGTTTGATTGGTTTAAAAAATAACACGATTGAGCTCCTACAAACCTGACAACTCTTAATATTTCTACCAATTTCGAGATCTATGTAGCTTGATTGAGCTATAAAGCTCGATTGAGCTCTTACAAACCTGACAACCTCTTCATATATCTCACAATTTTGACTATTTGTTGATTTAAAAAATAGGAAAAACACACGTGGATCAATCAACAATAAACATAGGGGAAAATACACTTAAAGAATAAAGTAATCAACAATAAAGATGAGAAATATTAAAAAGTGTGCTAGGAGATATGATTGTCAATGGGTTGACAAAAATGAAGTCTGAGAAAAGACTAGAGAGAGGATGAGACAAAGATGAGCAAAATTGAGATAGCAACAAGAAAAAATTGTAGGTCAACCCATTGCTCAACATTTGGTGCATGTAACTAGAGAGTCTCCAAGGCATCTAGTTGATGGAGATATCAATAATTATTCATGTTTCTATTTAACCATTAAAACTCACATCTATTTCATAATTCCTTTGGTTTATATTTAACCATTAAAATGTACATCTATTTTATAATCATTCATGTGGATTCCTTTAAACTTGCAATTGAAACCATTGAACAATCTAATAAATTAAAGTCAAATCTTAATTCAAGCAACATAACTAACCAACTTAGTTCCTCTTTGTTGAGGTCACAAAACAAATTATAGTCTAAGTTAGGATTGTTGGGATAGGCATCCAAATAATGCCCCTCAATAGTTTTTTATTCAAAAATTAGAGAGATTTTGAGGTCAAAAAATGGCCTCCTAAGAGATGTACTACAAAAATATGAGATATATTAAAATATTATGAATTGGGGGTTTTATGGGGTAGGTATATGTGACAAGTCACCTCCCACACTATTTTCTATGTACAATATAAATAACCATGATTGAGTTACTTTTCAAAATTCACTATAAATAAAATTAATAAAATAAGTCTACATTGATGTGACTAAGATTCATTGTAAATTCCCAAAAATTTATTGTCCTTTAGCATTTATTTGTCTTGAACTTGCAAATGAAATTAAATAATAAAATACATTTTTAAGAGCTATTTTTTTAATTTTATGTTGACTTTTTATATTTAGTACTTTTCTCATGAATTTAATATAATGTAATTTAATGGAGAATTTATTTACATGTAAAATGTTAATAATATTATTATAATTCACATTACACTATTATTATTATTATTTATTAAATCTATTATTGTTCTTTATTAGTTTGACATTATGTTATTAAATAGAATGGAGTGAATATATAATTTAAAATTAAAAACATAAAATGATAATATATTATTTTATAAAAAAATGTGAAAGGACTTTCATTATGAATTAAGAGTACTTCACTTGAAAATGACAATAATATTATTTTATGAGAAAGTGTGAAAAGACATTCATTATGAGTACTTTACTTTATGACTTAAAAGTACTTACACCACGACCTTGGTTAACTTGTGTTTTCATCCACCATAGAAAATTTGACAAATAAACATTCTTAACTCATGCAATGCCACCTCAACTAAGGGGGATGATGTCATCTACTAGAATGTGATTGGTTGTTTTTTATAGTACATTTTCTTTGTTTTGAGGCCATTTTTTGACCTCAAAATTTCTCTAATGCATAGTTGTTCTGCTAGGGAGCTTGAAATCCCTCTATACCAATTGTGAAAAATCCAATATTATAACAATGCGGTGCACTAAGTGTTGATGTATATGTAACTTCGGAATGTATTTCACATATATGTATATTTTATTCCTATAGAGATGGTATTATTCCTCTATAAGGAAGTGTCGTCATTTATATTGTAAGTGTCGTAACTTATACTTGATGGGTTATTAGACCACCTTATTTGGGGTCGGCCCTGTATAAGTCATGTGGGTCAAAGGGTTATTAGACCACCCTATTGGGGGTCGGCCATGTGGGTCAAAGGGTCATTAGACCACCCTATTGGGGGTCGGCCCACTCAGCATTATGTTATGTGGTAAAGTTCGAGCCTACATGATTTAGGTAAAAAAAGGCAAGTCAAGTCAAGTATAAATAGAGTGCGGGAGGCACTCTATTTACACACTCACTTCTCACACATGCTCTCAAGGAGGAGAGGCGCACTTATGGAGGAGGAGGATTGCTGCTAGGTTATGGCTATCTCTCTTGGTTGGTTGTATCATTGCTCTATCTATCTCTGAGGAAGTTATTGGGGTTTTTCACCTTTATGGTTTTCCCCAAGTAAATCTTTGTGTCTCTTGTGTGCTTGTATTATTGTCTCCATGATTGATATGCTGTAGATATGCTGTACATGTTGTTCTCTCAGTTAAGATCCTAGATCATATTGAAGTAAATTCTGAAAATCTAACATGGTATCAGAGCTAGCCTGAAAGAAGGCATGATATGGCATGTATGACACTTGTTGCACTTACGATGCTAGGGCTTGATATAGCAAAAACCAGTCATCGTAGCACTTTCGCTATAAATCCGTTTTGGCGAAGTTTTCGGATCTGAAATTGTTACAGGCCGAAGCTAAGATCTCCAGGTATCTTGTGTCCAAAGGAAAACCTCTAATTCGTTGTACTTTGTGATTTATGATCTGTACAATATAGGGTTTCTGCCTCTTCCAGATCTGAGTCAAAATCAGGTGACCTTGGGAAAAAGGTCATATCTTGGGCTAGGAAGCTCCAAATGAAATTTCGTAAAAAGTGACAGGTAGTACACAGTCTGTACTATCTTAGAAAACTTTTTCAGAGGCCGAAGTTGAACCAGTGACATGTGGCACGCCGTACAAGTTCGCTCTCCTGTATTATCCCATAAATAGGTCACGTTGCAACATTTGGCATAACTCTCTCTCAGAGAGTCCAATTGAGGTCCGACCTGTCAGGATGGAAAGATAACAGGCCGAGCTATCTCATAAAACTTTTTCAGAGGCCGAAGTTGAAACAGTGACACGTGGCACGCCGTACAAGTTCGCTCTTCTGTTTTATCCCAAAACAGGTCACGTTGCGACATTTGGCATAACTCTCTCTCAGAAAATCCAATTGAGGTCAGACCTGTCAGGATGGAAAGCTAACAGGTCAGGCTATCTCAGGAAACTTTTTCAGACCCTGTGGATCAAAAATTTCGGAGTTACACCAGAAACAATCAGGTACATATTTCTGTCAAAACAGAATTATTTTTTGGTACCTTCATTCATGGCTTCCGGAATTTAGGGCTTTGAAGAAAGTTGGAATTTTTGTAATCGGAGACCACGGCTGAATGCTACTCATCAAAATAAAAATTTAGAGACCAAAATTAGAATTTTTGGTTGGGCAGAAGGCAGGGCTTGATCAGACCCTAGTTCGGGACTTTGATCAGGAAAGTGGAAAATTAGGGCTTCTGTAAAAATGGGAATTTTTGAAATCTGAGACCACGACTGGAAGCTCCTCAGAAAAATAGAAGATTAGAGCTTTGGATCAAACTTTTTGATTGGGAAAAAGAGTGGGATTCATCAAACCCCAGTTCAGGGTCACGTCCAGTGAATCCGAAAGTTTCAAAGGGAAAATTGAGGAGTGAAACTTTGCAGTTTTCAAATTATGAATATACCAATTTGATCAGCTCATCAAGGCGCATATTTCTATCCTTTCGGAAGTTTGAAATTCAAAGTTTGAATTTTTGGGGTTTCTCTGACAAACCCATATCTAGCTCCAGGTCCAGTTCTTGCACATCAAGTGGATTGGGTTAATCCTAGAAGAAGATGGATTGGTCACCTGCATAAGTGAAGAAGTTCCTGTTTCAGAGGGAGATGAGGCTAAGGCTCTACATAAGGAGATTACAAGCGATCTCGACAGGTATGACTCATCGAGGTATGTCTTAAGATTTGTTCATGATTAAGTTTATGGTATGTTTGTCTTCATGTTATTACGGTTAGTACAATATTGATTTTAGATTTGTCGTATCACCTTAACAAAATTATGAATGCATGATAGAAGATATTCATTGGTTAGGGTGTTGACACTTATTATTGTACTAATACATTATGGTGTTGTATGAGGTTTATGTTGTCTACTAACATGAAAGGTACACCAAGAAAGACAAATCATGTTCCAGTTCAAGAACATATGATCATGACAACATAAGGACAAAGATTCATCCATTGTCATGGATCTCATAGAAGATCCATTTACGAGGTATGTATAACTTGGTTTTGTAATGGTTAACCTATAAGATATACAGGTTACTAGCACAAGTCATTGAAGAAGAACAAGAAGACATCATGTGAGTATGCTAGACATAAATAACTAGCATACTATTCCAGGTATGTTTTTCCTATATCAAGCTAGAATCCTACCTTGTGTTAGGATCTTATACTATTGTTGATAATGATTATTCATGAAGTCATAGGTTTGAATAATCATGATTGTATGCATATTATGTTTCTTACCATAATTGATGATATGACTAACCAGAAGAATCATGAAGGTATAGGTTTGAATAATCACAGGTTTTATGCATATTATATCTCTTATCTTGATTGATGATTCAACTAACCCGAAGAGTCATAGGTTTGAGTAATTACAGGTTTAGATATGTTATGTTTCTTATGATTTGACTAACCATAAGAATCCTACATAAACCCTGAATGCTAATGCTTATTATTTTTGTTTGAAATGATCATGACAATACATGCTTGAGATTATTGTGTTTTAATAGTATACTAATGAATGTATGATTTTATATGAAATCACAAGGATAACACAATCATGATACTAATAAGTATGCATAGGGACCAAGGATGAATATGAGTTCAAGAACAGGTAATTCAGGAAGCAAAGATCAAGAGGGAGCACACTCCAGTTGCTCCTGCAAGAAAGCAAAGGAGCACACTCCAGTTGTTCCTGCAAGAAAGAAAAGGAGCACACTTCAGTAGTTTCTGCAAGGATGCAGATATTCAGAGGGAGTTGACCATCTCTCTACATCCCACAACAGAAAGGTGTAGAAGAAGCTACTTAAGATTAGGACTCCAGCAGCTCCTGCAAGGAAGCGAAGACTCAGAGGGAGTCCACCCAACGAACAAACAAAGATAAGTATTTGAATTGTCATTTCTTAAATAATACTGTTCAATAATGTATATACTGATGTTCCTAGAATTAGGTTGTGTATTATGCATATTAGAATAATTGCATTGATGAACAGTATACTCCTAATATGCATGGGTAAGTGGCCTATGGCACTGTACAACATTCCATTGCTACTTATCTAGAATGAAACCTCTTTGCTGACATGTTGGGAGTTGTGCACACTCTTAACAATGTTCTGGTAGAGATTGGAAGGCATCTAGAAAGTTACGGAATATGGATAAATGTTGTATTGAAGCATTGGCTAAGATAATTGCATGACTGTATGGCATATTTCTTTATGTGTAAGAATTTGTTCTGAAAACTATGAGATGTTTTCTAATCATGCAATTTAACTTGTTGTGTAGGAAAGATCGTATGCCATCTCCTACAAAAGAAGAACTACAACATTTTGTTCCAGCAACAAAGATATCTATTGAAAAGATTGAAGATATTGAAGTTCCCAGGATTTGGGATGAAGAAATGAAATGCCATGATCCGTCGATCATGAAGAATGATGTTTGGGATGTAATCCCAAGACATGAAGGGAAGTTTGCTATGACTTCCAAATGGAACTATCAGATCAAGCATGTTGCAGATGGCAGGATAGAGAAATATAAAAGTGATGAAATAGAAAATACACCAGATGGATTCAAGACAGCTTCCTTGAATGGTGTAGTTGAAGAAGAAGTGTATGTGGAGCAGCCACTTGGTTCTGAGACACATGACAGGAAATCATATATGTGCAGAACTTGG
The DNA here is from genome assembly GCA_027924585.1 of Larix kaempferi. Taxonomy (NCBI): domain Eukaryota; kingdom Viridiplantae; phylum Streptophyta; class Pinopsida; order Pinales; family Pinaceae; genus Larix; species Larix kaempferi. The sequence continues at coordinate 46,524,727 of BSBM01000493.1, forward strand.
TATAGTGAAGATAGATTGATTGCCGACACGCAGCGGAAGCTTACTACCGAGTTCGAGATGAAGAACTTGGGGATGATGCACTATTTGTTTTTGGCATGGAGGTGTGGCAGAGTGCAAAAGGAATCTTCCTTGGACAAGGGAAGCATGCAGTAGAGATCCTGAAGAGGTTCGGGATGATGGATTGCAAGGCCATGGCCACACCTATGGCATCGAATCTGAAGCTTCTATGTGATGCTTCATATGAGCCGGTTGATGTCTCTATGTATCATCAGATGATTGGGTCCTTGATGTAGCTGACGAACACGAAACCAGATATTTGCTTTATTGTGAACACATTGAGCCAGTTCTTGACGGATCCGAGGAGTGTTCACCTGGTTGCTGTAAAGCATGTTCTGAGGTACCTGAAGGGTACAATGGATTATGGGCTCAAGTATGAAGCGAATCAAAAGTTTAACCTGCAGGGTTATGTTGATTCAGATTGGGCTGGCAGTGCTGCAGATAGGAAGAGCACATCTGGATGCTGCTTCAGTATGGGATCAGGTGTGATCTCTTGGTTTAGCAGGAAGCAGTCCTGCGTAGCACTGAGTACAGCTGAGGCAGAGTATGTTGCAGCCTGTTCAGCTAGTTGTGAGGCAGTATGGCTACGGAAGCTACTGTCTAAGTTATTTGATCTCCCGTTGGAGGCTACTGGTATCTTCTGTGATAACCAGAGTTGTGTGAAGCTGTCCGAGAACCCAGTGTTTCATGACAGGTCGAAACACATAGAGATCAAATATCACTACATCAGGGATATGGTGCAGAGAAGAGCTGTGAAGCTCTTGTATGTTGCGACGGACGAGCAGATTGCAGATGTGCTGACGAAGCCACTAGCCAGGGTGAAGTTCGAGTACTTCAGAGAGAAGCTTGGCGTGCTTCAGGTCGAGGACACTTCGAGGAAGAAGTGATGGACACATTTGCTGAAGCCATTCCAAGCATGTTGGAAGGGGGATCCTTCACATGGCTGTGGATGTAAGCGCTGGATGATGAACATCAGGAGGATGTTCTGGTTTCTGCTGGATATGATCAGTTGGATCATGTATATGTATTTTGTGTATGCATCATGTTGGATGCTGGATATGATCAGTTGGATCATTATATGTATGTATGTATGCATCATGTTGGATGCTGGATATGATCAGTTGGATCATTATATGTATGTATGTATGCATCATGTTGGATGCTGGATATGATCGGTTGGATCATGTGTCTGTATTTTGTATATGCATCATGTTGGATGCTGGATATGATCGGATGGATCATGTGTATGTATTTTTGTATGAACGCATCATGTTGGATGCTGATGGATACATTGTGTGGATCATGTATCTTTGTATGATCAGGTAGATCATGTATACAGATGGATACATTGTGTGGATCATGTATCGTTGTATGATCAGGTAGATCATGTATGCTGATGGATACATTATGTGGATCATGTATCTTTGTATGATCAGGTAGATCATGTATGCTGATGGATACATTGTGTGGATCATGTATCTATGTATGTATCAGGTGGATACTTGGATGATCGTGGATGACGAGCTTCTCCAGATGACATGCAGCAGGATGTTGCAGTGATGATGATCAGGATGATCATGTGTACATCAGGATGATGTTTGATGAGTATCAGATGATACTTTACGGCCGTGGATCAGGTTGTGCAGGAAAGCATGTAATTTGTGCCCTGGGAGATTTGCAGATGGTCTTTCGAGGTTTTGCCTATGGCATGTAATTCGGTGCCCTGGGACATCTGACAAATGCTCTTGCGAGGTTTTGTCCTATGGCATGTAAGTTGCTCCTGGGAGATCTGGACAGGATGAAAAAGGCCTCAGATGCTTCAGCCAGGTTTTTCCATGACCACATGTAATTTGCTCCTGGGAGATCTGGACAGGATGAAAAAGGCCTCAGATGCTTCAGCCAGGTTTTGTGGTGGACCACATGTAATTTGCTCCTGGGAGATATGGACAGGATGAAAAAGGCCTCAGATGCTTCAGCCAGGTTTTGTGGTGAGATCACATGTAATGTGCTCCTGGGAGATCCGACAGGTAGAGCCGGGTGCTCGTAACAGCCTGGGATGCTTCAGCCAGGTTTTGTGATGGGTCACATGTAATGTGCTCCTGGGAGATCCTACAGGTAGAGCTGCGTGCTCGTAATAGCCTGGGATGCTGCAGCCAGGTTTTGTGACGCACGTAATAAGTCCTGAGGATTCCACAGTATGGCCAGTGATGATGAAGACCTGCAGGTGGTGGGCCTACATCCAGTATGAAAAAGGACTGGCTCTGTAGAACTTCCTATGACGAGTAGATTCAGAGATTGATTGAGATAGCAGCAACAGTGACGATGATGATGACTCGATGACGATTATCCAGTGACGATGATCCAGAGAAGATGACTTGTGCTAGAAGAACTGTGCTGAGAAATACCTTCCTAGTTAAGAGGGAGTGTTGATGTATATGTAACTTCGGAATGTATTTCACATATATGTATATTTTATTCCTATAGAGATGGTATTATTCCTCTATAAGGAAGTGTCGTCATTTATATTGTAAGTGTCGTAACTTATACTTGATGGGTTATTAGACCACCTTATTTGGGGTCGGCCCTGTATAAGTCATGTGGGTCAAAGGGTTATTAGACCACCCTATTGGGGGTTGGCCATGTGGGTCAAAGGGTCATTAGACCACCCTATTGGGGGTCGGCCCACTCAGCATTATGTTATGTGGTAAAGTTCGAGCCTACATGATTTAGGTAAAAAAGGCAAGTCAAGTCAAGTATAAATAGAGTGCGGGAGGCACTCTATTTACACACTCACTTCTCACACATGCTCTCAAGGAGGAGAGGCGCACTTATGGAGGAGGAGGATTGCTGCTAGGTTATGGCTATCTCTCTTGGTTGGTTGTATCATTGCTTTATCTATCTCTGAGGAAGTTATTGGGGTTTTTCACCTTTATGGTTTTTCCCAAGTAAATCTTTGTGTCTCTTGTGTGCTTGTATTATTGTCTCCATGATTGATATGCTGTAGATATGCTGTACATGTTGTTCTCTCAGTTAAGATCCTAGATCATATTGAAGTAAATTCTGAAAATCTAACACTAAGATGCTAAAGTCAAGGTCCAATGTTTCTCTAAGGTTTCTTGGGCCACCCAAATCTTGTTTACCTACAAACCATGATTGTTCAAGGTTGAATCTCTTATCTACACTTGAAGAAGGTATCTTAGTGACCAAAACGAAGGATTATCACCAAGGTGACTTTTGTGGGTTGTGATTGTACCCTAGCATATAGTTGTTGGATACTTGGATATGCCCTTAGTGCCCTTTACTATAAATGAATCTATCATACCTTCACTAATCAGTTTTGGGGAGCTTCATCCCTTGTCATTGGGAATTTTGGAAGGCTTAGTTACATTTTTATAAGAAGATCATTAAGATTCGTATGGATATTGATCAACTTAAACACTACAAGTTTCTTCCAACCATGAACCTAAACATCATCTTGTTCACCCTTCACACTGGTCAACCACCAAAATATTACACTAAGACAAGTCTTGGTGTTTACAAAGATTCAAGATTGCTAGGGGAGTTCCTTGGTAACCCACCCAAACCACAACCCATAGGTTCTTTACTTTTCTACACCATATTAGTAGCATATGAGGCATCTTCGACCTCATGGCGTATGCCAAGTATGCCACCATAACCTACCACTCCGTGCCACCCATTGGGAACAAATCTCTCTCCCCAAGGAGGGGATCTTATTGCACAAATCCCATTTTTCTTTACCCCACTAGGTGTAATTAATACTCCAATCATGACTACACTGACTCTTTTGGTACTAACCCTTGGGATACCTAGGTATGGTATTTCACAACTCTTTATTTCTCCTTGGATTTCACTAGAGACATAAGATTTACTTGATTGAGGGCATGGTGTTATAAGTACTTTCAAGGTTATGATCATGGTGTCATTTGATTTGAATTATACATATGCATGTTTGTGATATCTAAATCGTCTTTGTTGAATATCACTCCTTTGTTTACACCACATATCAATATGGAGCATGGCAGCTCTCTTGTCATTGTGATCATAGTTGCATATTTTGATGACATCTATGGATATGATGGATGATATTGTTGTTTTATTGGATGTCTAACGTCACCCTACAACATACGAATACTTGCATAATTAACAAAGTTAGTGCAATAAATAAAAAGAAGAAACATCAAAGGGATAGGACATTTATTGTCTTATGTGCCTAATATCACACTGGTGTCCCACATGTTGACTACATTATAGTGATGACATCCTCTTTCTTATCATGTTTATCATGTGCTATCACTACATTTGATTTTATATTCTAATGGGACTTTGAGTGGAGAAGTGAATAATGCTATGGTTGGTTTATTTTATCATCATGGAATGCATTGCACTATTTTGACAAGGAAACTTGAGAATGCAACAACATAAGTAATTGAGCATGTCTTCAATACTTTTAGCGAATGAAAAAAAATTATATTTGATTGGGAATGAATGGTGGGTAAACCATAGTTTTGTAAATATATAGAAAATTTGCCTCAATATTTTTTTTTTGATGGTCACATAGCACCGGACTTGGGAAACTTGGTCATAGATGGCATATGAAATTTGGTTCATGGTACATGTTTATGAATTTTTTTATTTGGTATTGTCTCCCTAGTTAGGCATTTGTTGACCTTGTGACACATTATCATGGTGATTATTGAAGGTTTGGAAGAATGGAAAGAGGAAGTATTTGGATGTAACATTTACTAATCATGAGGCCATACTGGCATTGAGATTTATTGTTATGTTGATTCGCTTCACCACTTGCCACTCGTACTCTCTATATTGAGTATTCACATTGACATTTAATATTGCATGGGGATGATGGACAATCTAAGTGGACTTAACTATTAAAAACATGTGTTTCTTCCTTGCAGGTCTCAATGTTAGGGCGACAGATCTAATGCAAGGTTTGAGTCTCTAGAGATGATGTATTTGTGCATCAAGGACAAGGTGGATTTGATTCAACCATCTGCATTCTTAAAAATGATGAGATGGACCCAAAGCTCTGCTCTGAGTGTGTCTAGAGAAATAAAACCCTTCAGATATGAAATATATGATTCATTCTTAGCGGTAATGGAAAACAATGCAGAAACAAGATCAAAGATCGATGAAGATTTTTGACAATTGTTCAAGTCAATACTCAACTTCTGAGTGAACACATATTCCTTTCAACAAAATGCACAATATTCTTGGCCACGTGCATGGCCATGATCCCAACACTTATTGAGTTGTGAAAGAAATAAGTTGACCAATGACAATGATGTTACACATACTTTGAAGAAATGAGAACCTTCGATCTATTCTTGGAGATCACTTGATCTTTCCAACGAGTCACAAGATGGGTCACCATTAGAAACTTCAGCATTTACCAAATCGCTAAAATATGGATCTGAATTAAGATCTAATAAACCTCCATTGACTCGGATAAAGTCAAGGTTTCAGGTTTCTTCTTATATTCTCCCAGATCACAACCTTTGATATGAATCGACTTTCAATGGTCCAACAATTTACATAGGCTCTCACTGCAGACGGTCACTCTTTGATCTCTCTTCAACGTAGTGTTGATGCCTCGGTTGTGCAGGTTAGATGCAAAGGTGCTGGAATGTTTCCAAGGCTCCCAATAGAGGAAGAAAACCCAAGCTGAAAGGCTTCGAAAGACCCTACGCAAGGGCAGTTCTATCCCCAGCCTGTTTGGTATGGTGATCCCCCACGGATATTTTGCCTTCGTTGGCACTCTAAGAGTTGGTGATTTGACCGATTAGGTTAGTTTCCCAATCAAGGAAAACAAGGGTGTGAAAATGGTAAAGCTAAGCTAACCTAACCTATTTCAGAAGAGGAAACTAGTCTAAGTTAGTCCTATTCTAAAAATAAAGCTTGATATTGTGCAAATCGGTCTTGATGTGTAATAAATAAGTATGTTTTTCGACTTCAACAGAAATGTAAAAGATGCATTCACTTATCGGCTTAATCATAATCAATTAATGAAAATTAAGTGATAATAATACAAGCATGTAAACCTGTTCAAGACTAACCTGTAATCACTTTGTTAATTGAAAAATTAACAATGATTAATTAAGAAAATATCTTAATTAAATAAACTTAATAAAATATTTTCATGCATGGATCAGTGATAAAGAGAAATATGTATTATAGATCTGTGCATTAATTTGTATTTCGCAAAAGATGACATATATTGTAGATGACAATCTGGAGAAGGAAATCATATACTGTCAAAGAAACTTGAACAATTAAACAAGCGATGATTCAAAAGGTTACTTTACAGTATTAATCGAAGTTCTGCAAAAAATTACAAAGCTCTGTTAAGACAGAGTGTCTCCAAATCATCTCCTGTTGATTCCAGCTCCAAATTCCATCCCCCTTCAGCTCATAGGAGGTAGGTATTTATACAAATAAGTGACAAGAAAAGATCAGATCAGTTTCCCCAATTGCTGAACTAACTAGCTGAGTTGTTCCATTTGTCAGATCTGTCCATGAGAAAAATCTGGGAAATTCCATTTTGGAAAACCAGTAGTATCTCCCAAATGAAGAACTTTTTGAGGATTCTGCTCACAAAACACTAATTGGGCACCTTCTGCACAAAACCCATGTTTCGGATTTTCCTGATTCATCTTCATCATTCCTGAAATTGCGCCCAAAGATCGCTGCTTTCCACTTGACACGTTTTCTTATCATTCCAAACTTGGGATGTAGTTCTTCATCTTGATTCCTCCAAATCCAAATCCACATCTGTACAATCCAAAATAGAAATTAAAATATCATTTCAAATCTAAAACAAACAACAATTCATTTACAAATAAAAAATAATGAAAATGAACAAATCTAATGCAAATCCGAAATTGGAAGATCTTCAGGGTGTTTAAGCTATTTGAATGGAAAAATAATCTTCCCAAATCATTCCTCATCCTTCCAGCTTTCCAACGGGCTATCACATGCTTGATTTGGACTCATAAATCTCAAGATATTGCTCTTGGAAGTTAAGACTCAGCACCCGTTGATTTCATTTCGGAATGAATTGTAGCCATCGATTTTACAATTAAAATCCATTATTCATTTTGATTATTTTCCAAATGAATAAACCAAAAAAAACCAAAATTTATATTCCCAACATAATCGGAAACCAAAATCAAATGTTGGGAGGAAAATTAGAATTCGAAAATCACTTAAACAAATCAAAATCGGAAAACCAAAATTAAAAGTAAATTAAAAAAACCTAAGTGAAAAATTAAGTTACTTAAATTTACAGACTCGAAATTAAATTAAAATATAACCTAAGATAAACTTAGGGTCCAGAAAAATGCATGGATTTTCGGGTTTACACATTGCAAAATAAAGAATAAATGTATTCCCTAAATCCGCAACCCGGAATTTCTGGTTTCGGGTTTGAAAAACAACGTTCAAAGTAAAATATCATTTCCCGCATCCCAAAAAATGCATACAAATACTTGGGAAGCTTGGAAAATTGCAATTTTTTAAATTTATTGAACGAAGTAATGAAATATCAATAGATAAAAGTTTAGAAAGAAAATCTAGAAATTATTTAAGAAGAAAACCCTAAACCTAGAAGTAAAAACAGAAACTATTTACAATTTAATTCTTAAGAAAATAAATGTTGGGAACAAGTTAGGTATATAGGAAAAGAATCACTCTTATAATATAGGAGAGTTAATGAATTCCATAAATAGGTAATCATTTTCCATGAATAGAAAACCAAGAAAATAATAACAACATTTCCTTTTGTACAATAATAAATGAAAATCTTTTTAAATTGCAAAATGGAAAATGTATTTTCAAGGTCAAATTAGATTATTGAAAATAAAAGACTTATCCATGATCAAGCTAATTTCACATTGGTGAATGTTGAATTTTAATTCTACTAATTTCCAAATAATCATAAAATCAAATCTCATAAAAGTTAGGGAAATTAAAACCCAAACAAACTAAAACATGTGTTCTTTTAATTTTCATAACATCAAATTGTGTATAAGTTTAATATATGGATTTAATGAAATACACAAATTAAGTTAATGAAAATCAAAGCATAACCAAGAATATTTAAAAGATTTTAATAAGCTTAATTTAAATATTAAAAATATTAAACGAAAATAAGCAAACAAACCCAAAGAGTAAGATTATTTACAATATCTACATTAAGAGTCTAGGCATGCAAAAATAAAATAAAACTCTATCAAGCTCAAATACCATACTAATGCAATATTGAAAATCATAAGAGAAGAAACCATAAGATCAATAAAAGCCCCAAAATAAAAGTAATCAACCAGCCATTGTCTCAAATAATCATTTTGTGTAGTGAAGACCAAATCTAGGTGGGGCATGTGAGGAACAACATAATAAATTAACCACCAAGATCATGGAACCAAATCAAATGATAAAAACCAACTCAAATGAATCAAAAGCAAATAAGTAAAAATGGAAACAACCCAAATAATTATTCAAATCATGCAGTGTAATCTCATCCACAGGATCAAGACAAATCGATGGTCAAGATTAAGTCTTGTGGCTGTGGGGTCAAGTTGCGGGGTTTTATTGGCAAGCTTTATTTATGATTCCTGAAGGCCGCAACCCAAAACTTGTGGGTTGCGGGTTTCAGAAACAGAAACAATCCCAAAAATGAAAAGGCTTTTCCGAATCCCGAAACGCGATGTTTCGGGTTTTGGGTTTTGGGAACACACAACGCGACTATAATTACAACGAATTCCCGAAAGCCAAAAGCCGCCCTTGCTGGTTTTGGGTTTCGGGTTGGAAATCACCGAACATTATTATGAAAGGAAAACTTCCAACCCACACCTATTGGGTTTCGGGTTGACGAAAGCAAATGACAAAATACTCAAAAATTGAGGCTTCCTGCAAGCCAAAAGAACTTACAAATTTTCAGATCAAAAGGAAAACACACAAAACAAAAGTATGGGTACGGGATCTTAGGGATAAAAATCAAAATCTCATATTTACAAGAAAACTCACCCAGATACCTTTGTGTTTATTCACAAAATGGGGCTCACGTGCTTCATCTAAGCATGGGATCTGTTGTGGCCACAACATGTAGATAAAATATCACTCCAAGGAATTTGCTCCTTCGGTGGATGTTTATACAGAAAAGCTGAAACTGCATACAATGCTTTCTTTACAATGGTTGCATCTCTGGATATTTGAAAAAGTTAATCAAAACTAAAAGCACTTCCTGGCCGAAGCTTAGCGCATTCACAACAAAACTCAAAACTGAACCTGCAGTTCTGAAGATATGCCCCTGTCGAGGTACAAAATAGGATGTATTGTAGTATCTTCTCTATTGTATTGAGTTGAATGCTCCCTGTCTCCTATGGGACTGAATCTGGGACATTAATTGCATATTCCATCTTCGCTTTTGTATCCTCCTTTTTCTTAGGTTATTGCACTTTTCTTCATGCATAGATGGTTGTCCATGATAATAGTAAAAAATTGTCATAACACATTATTTAGTATCTCCGTGTTATTAAAAACCATATGTAGCTTAGTCTTGGATCATCTTCATGAAGACAAAGAGGATTTTTCCGAGTAAACAACTGCTCTGCATTTACTAGTTTTACAAACAATACACAAAAGTGGAAATAATAGAAAGCGACTGCATTGAGAAGTATTATCCAAAAATATTTCATTTATGCAAAAATGAAAACCATTTCTTACCCAACCATTCAAACAAATACTCCTCGTTTCCTTTGGATGAAGATGCCTCATCAAGTACTGCCTTTTGTACTATAGGTGCATCTACTTCCACTTTCTTTGGATGATATTGTACAATTCTTCTCCATGATTGTTCTTGATGAGCTGATCCATCCTTCTTCTTTATGCGAAGGGAAGGATTTCCTTTCCGTGGCTTACTTCTAGTTGCACCCTTTCTTTTTCCATAGGATTTAAATTTCCAGCATTCTGTAATATAATGATTCCTTCTTCCATGGAAAGAACAGATAATTACATCTTTCATGTAATGAAAATTGTCATCATAAGAATACCTTGGATGTTTCTTGACTGAATTGTTGCTTGGTGATTCACTTATTTTTTTTTAATCACTATTTGCATTCATTTTCCTTTTTCCTTCTTGGATTTGTAACCATTTTGGTTTCATCTCTTGATGCAAATCCCAACAATGGTCTGCAGCATGTCCTCGCTTGTGGCAATAGGAACAATTTTCCCAAGAGCTTTCGCCAGACGTTGTCTCATGATATCCCAGTCCTTGATATCGGGAACGTTCCTCAAATTCAATTGGTTGTATGATGCCTTGGCCATCAGTTCCAAGACCTCCTCCATTGAACCTCATCTTTGTCAAGAGTTTCATGCCAATCCCACACGTATGTTTTTCAAAAGAGCCTAAATAAACGTTTGTATGTGAGTCAACTAAATGAACATGATTATTGCTTAACTCATATTTTAACTGAGGAACAAATCTGTCCAAATAAACCTCTTTTATCTTCGAGGTATCATCCTTATGTTTGATTGAAGATGTTGAAAATGAAACATCATATGATATTATTTCACATGAGGACAAAAAGTGCAAATTCTGTCATCTTATGTTATAGAAGGACTTCTTGGATTGTCGGCTTGTTCATACTTGGATAACAACTCCCCCTTAATTTGCATCTCATGTTGCATCTCTTTGAGTTGTTCTTGAATTTATTGCTTCTCTTCTGCCAAAACTTTCAATTGTCTTTGCAATTCAACACTTTCCTTTCCCTCATTATACAATTCTCTTACCTTTTTCTCCATGGTTAAGAATCCTTCACGAAAATTTGCGTCTCTACAAATATTTGAAAATAAAAAAATAGAAGGATAATTTTTTTGCGTACTTTCCATATTAGATCTACAACTGATATGCTAAGTGTAACCAATGAAGTAGTATAACAAAAATACGAAACCAGATCGAAACTGCTCGGATACCAAACTTGATATGAAAATGGGTAAACACAATCTTCTTCCATTAACGAATACTTAATCAAAATGATCAATTCCTCATTATTCATAAATAAATTGGCATAATAATCAATTTTGATCTTTAACAAATCAGATATTTAACAAAACAAGAACATGAAAAATATATACAAACCAGAATTGTTAACGAAGTTTGCCAGACCTCCTGGCTACGTCTCCGGACTCATTAAAACTTTGAATTGCTTTATTATATCCTTCAAATATATATGGATTTCATAAGTACAATTGCATGATATTCACTTCAAGTGGCTCATTCCCATCTTGGGATGCCTTTCCCTTCCTCGCCAAGAAGAACTCAGGCTCTCACATGAATTGAAATCTTTCTCCCATATTGGGATGAAATTCCTCACACAAAGCTTACTAAACAGCTCTGTCCAACAAAGCCTATTTTACTTCTTCAAATGATAGGTATTTATATTTTTTCCATGGATGATTACTCATCACACATGTTAAGGAGAATATCTCTCCCATGATCCCCTAAATTAGGATCTAGAGACACCTTAAGGGATAGGTGGATAAATGGACTCATCTTTCTCCATGAAGATCTCAACACTCCATTAGGACTAGGAAACTAATTGGTGAGGTGTATTCTCACACCTATTTAAATTTCCTTTATAAATTTAAAAGAGAATTTGTATGAGCACTTTCATATATTCCCCTTTTACATAGTTTTCATTGAACTTTCAATTTTAATGTGTAAAATACTTTGTTCAATGTCTTGTGAACTTTTGTTGGAAAATAGCCTCCTTTTTGGTCGTAATTTCAACCTGCAATTTCTTTCAAAAACGAAGTTCATTCGACCCTATTCGAATTTCATTATGAATCTCTCTGCAAGCTCTTCGTTGATTGAATACCTTTGGTGCTAATGACAATCTTATGCATTCATTGACTGTGGAGAACCTCCTGGATCACTTAAATCCATTAGACGGTGCCACATCTTCCATTTGATCATATGCACAGGAAATATATTTCCTTGCATCCCCTATAATAGTTCTTCCTCATATGAATAACATCAATGCGCTCCCAAGCATACTATTGGGATATTTTATTGTACTTTTGAGCACATCATATATCTACTTAATTGTGCTTTTCAATGCAAGCCTAGTTAGTCGACAAATCCCTTAGTTTCCTTGGTTCATAGCATCTATGTTAGCCTCCCCAAGCGTCTATCTTAATGAATCCCATCCCGTGACTTTACACATGTTGGAGGAGCCTAGTCAATGAATCAACTAGGTCCTCTCGACCGATCACCTAATGGTTGGCCCAGTCTTTTAGAGTTGGTTAGGCCGATTAGCAGACAGTTATATAGTTACAACAGTCTACCAGTTTGTATAATTCATATATATAGGCTATTAAGCCAGAATATATAGAGATGATTAACCCCTTTTGTACATTATGGCCTATTAATATAATATAAGACTTGTTGGTGGTGTGTCCATTTCTCTTATTATTTCTTGGCTCTTCGAGTATGCTTATTCCCATACATGATATCTATTATAATGCACTATTGGTAACCTAATGTAATTCCATAGATTACAATATTGGTTTTGTTGCTGCTAGTACTAAACTGGGACAAGGCATGAACATTCATACATAAATGGTGAGTGAGGAGGAAATTCAAGAGTGGTGGAACAAAAAAACTACAAACTATATTCAAAATTATTCCATAAGGAATAAGTTGACTCTTGCAAAGGCCAAAGAAAATTTCTTTACAAAAATCCATGAATGATTTATAGAGACCGTTTCTTGAGAAATAAAGAAATTTCTTGGTAGCATTCAATTCTTCTCCAAGGTTATCTGGAAATGTTGCATCCCCAAGATTCATAGCCATATAAGATAACGAGAGCACAACGAGAGTGACGAGCATTTTAAAGAGGAGTTTCTTTCTATCCCACATCACAAAGTTTGTCGATTTACAATTTTTTTCAATACCAAAGTAGGATTTCCACCCTCCATTAATCCTCTTCTCGATGCTATTAGTTTTACTTGTGAATCATTGTACTATTTTCAAATACCTCTCAACTATTTAAATTTGTCTCTTTCGTTTTTAAGAAAGGGTTTGGAAAAATAACTATAATAAATACACAATTTTAAGCTTAATCATCATTCATATCATAATAAAGTTGTAAATTTTAATTAAAGTTAATGATAATTAAACTAACAATAGACTTACAGTAATAGTTGTTTTAAAAAATAAGAAGATATTTTTTTTTAAGAAAAAATATTATTTAATTTGTAGAAATCAGAGAAAATTCAGTACAAAATGAAGATAATGTTTTTCAATTATTCAAAACATAAAACAAAGACAGAAAGCAGGGAAATTATTTATTTTCTCTCTCGAGTATATGTGGACATGCTATCTTAGAAATATTTACTTATTTATTAGTTCATGTCTTATTGTTTTCATTTTTTCTTCATTATTTTCAAGTAAGTACATTTAATATTTCAAAATGTCTAAAGTGGCAATTAAAGTTTTAGTTATTTATTATTTATTTAAATTTGTAGAGGAATTTTTTCCAAATGTGATTGGCCCCATACCATTGAAATGAACATTAAATAAATTGACAAATATATATATATATATATATATATATATATATATATATATATTCCTAACATTGATGCATGGAAGCGGCCATAGCCGCACTGAACCGCACCATGGTTGAAGTCAAGCTCTCAGTGCGCAACACGTATAATGCAGTTTGTACCAGTGTGGATCAGCACGAGGAGATGGCTAAGGATTTAAGCTATGCTGTTAACTAGCTCTCCTGCCAGGACTCCAGGATTGACGACCTGGAAAAAAATTTGTTTGAGCTTATGGGCAAGGTGGATAATTTGCAGGAAGACATTGATGTTATCACCGGAAAAACACAGGGAAGTTGCGTCCAAGACAATCTGACGGTCAATCAGGAGATTAAGCAGGAAAAGAAGGATGCAGCCTCTGCCTATTTCAAAAGTTGTGGATAATTAGCAGTCTTAGTCCAGGTTCCACTTTTTGATGTTTTAGACCCTATGTTTTTTTGTATAATCCTCAACAATCAGTTTATCAGGGTTTATCCTTGCTCTATTTTGAACAGTTTTAGAAAGGCAATGTTTAGAACTTTTACAGTCATGCAGTTAGAAACTTTAGCTCCAAACTTTCAGGCACTTGCTACTCTGTCAATTATTTTTGAAAGCTTGTAATGAATGGCTGTGCACAGCCTTTATAAATATATCTATTTTCCGTGTTCTTGTTAAAAAAAAACATTGATGCATGGAAATGAACTTGAGAATAATTTGGTGATTACAAGCTCTACTGCTCCCAAGTGTGGTTTGAGTTGTCGAGGGTTTGAAGAGAATATTTCTCCATATCAAGATCTTGTGCATGTTGGAGTTGGGAGGGGATCCTCCCCCTCCGGATTCTATATATTTCAGTAGGTTGATCACATCATAAGGTAAGAAACCCTCTAGATTAGTTCCTTCAAAATTCGTTAAGAATTTCGAATATATCCTGGAAGTGTAAATCCCCCTGATCGGCTCTGTAAGGTAGCTCTGGCCTTCACAGAGAAATTCCTAGTTGGATATTTTAAAGGAATGTGCCCATCCCCAAAATCTATGAATACTTGGATTCTTAAGAACTGGTAGCCCCTCATCTAAACGAGGGTAAGCAACATACTTTGTGGGAAGGGTTTTTTCATTTTTCAATTTGAAATGCAAGAATATCAATATATAATATTCAGAAATGGGAATTAATTTATACAGCCAAGAGGGATCTACCTAAATCAATGGACCCCATATTTTTATCCGTCCATGGATATTGCCTCAGCTATCATGGCCTGGGTCTGACTCTTGGTTGTGGAGCATGATCTTCCAATCTCATAGATGATGATTCAGCTGTGTTTGTACCCCAGGTTTGGTTATTACGGGCTCATGGTTTTGGGTAACCCCTGGTATTTTCCCATGGTATTTCCCATTTATAAGAAAGACATTGTAATACGGCTAGGGTGGATGTATTAAGTATTGTGCATTGTAAAGATATCTGAGATCATGGAAGAGTGATTGTGAGACAGTGAAGAGGAAGTGCAGCGGATGTGTTGCAGGTTGTATCCCTTCATTTGCTGGATGGTATAATAATAAGGACTGGCGATTTTAGTGTGGATGTAGCCCATCTTGGGTGAACCATGATATATTGGTTTCTCTCTTGTAATGTGTTTGTGTGATTGTATTTGCATCTTGTTTATTGTTATTGCTCTGCGATCCTGTTTTTCTAACAATTGGTATCAGAGCCAAAGGTCTATTTGGAAGATAAACCTACTGGAAACTAGGGTTTCTGGTTCGAGTGGGAGCAATGGAGGAAGAGGAAAAGTTTAAGGTTGAGAAATTTAATGGCAAAAACTATTAGTTATGGAAGATGCAAATGGAGGACTATCTGTACCAGAAGGATCTATTCCTACCATTGGGAGGAAGAGCAAAGCAGCCGACAACTATGAAGCACGAAGAATGGGAGGTTCATGACAGAAAGAAACTGGGAACAATATGGTTGTCCCTAGCTTTGTCGGTAGCTTTCAATATCTCAAAATAAAAGACAACAGAGGGTTTGATGAGCACATTGGGTAAGCTGTATGAAAAACCCTTGGCCTCCAACAAGGTATTTCCAATGAAGCATTTATTTAATATGAAGATGTCTGAAGGTGGATCTGTTGTTGATCATTTAAATGAATTTAATATGGTTACAAATCAACTAAGTTTTGTAAGTATGAACTTTGATGATGAGGTTAGGGATCTTCTAATCGTGTGTTCATTGCCAAAAAGATCGAATGGCTTGGTCATGGTTGTAAGTAACTCTGTCTCTGGTTCAAACACCTTGATATTTGATGATGTTGTTAGTGTTATTCTTAGCAAGGAAATGCGAAGAAAAAATATAGGTGAGCCATCAGGTAATGTGTTGACCATGGAGAGCAGGGGAAGACAAAAGGAGAGAGGAAAGAGCCAAGGTAATCGTAGCAAGTCTAAAATGGACAGATCCAAGTCCAAACTAGGAAAAATAGAGTGCTGGAATTGTGGAAAGAAAGGACATCTGAAGAAAGACCGTAGATCTCTAAAGAAAAAAAGAGATGGACAGCAGGAGACTACTCAGGAATCAAATGTAGTAGGTGATGTTACAAGATACTTTGATTCTTGCATTAGATAATACTAGTGATTACCGGGTAGTAGATTTAGGGGCTTCATGTCATGCTACACTCCATAGGAAATATTTTCATGATAATGTTCCAAGCGATTTTGGACATGTCTTATTGGGTGACGATGAGCCATGTAAAATTGTTGGAATGGGTAAGGTATGGATAAAATTTAAGAATGGAACTGAATGATTGTTGAAAGATGTAAGGCATATTCTTGCTATGAAAAGAAATATGATCTCAACAGGGAAGTTGGGAGATGGCGGTTGTTTATCTATGTTTGGAGAAACGTGGTGGAAAATCACTAAAGGATCAATGGTGATATAAAATGAAGACATGATAGGTATGTTGTATTTATGTCTTCATAATAATGACCATTCTATCTCTTTAGCTTCCACAAGAAAAAATACAACATTGTGGCATCATAGGCTTGGCCACATGAGTGAGAAGGGGATGTAAATTCTCCATTCAAGGAAGTTGTTGCCATATTTGAAGCATGTAAGTTTGGAATTCTGTTAGAATTGTGTTTATGGAAAACATAAGAGAGTTAGATTTCTCAGGGTTTGGAAACATAAGAAGAATGAAAAGTTAGAGCTTGTGCATACAAATGTATGGGTATCGGCTCAGGTACAATCTCTTGGTGGATCTCATTATTATGTTACATTTATAAATGATGCAACTAGGAAAACTTGGGTTTATTGCATTAGACATAAATCTGATGTGTTTTCTACTTTTAAGAAGTGGAAATATTTGGTTGAGAATGAGATAGAAAAAAGGTTGAAGTGTCTCAGATCTGATAATGGAGGTGAGTACTGTGGCAAGGAGTTTGATAGTTACTGTTCATACCATGGGATTCGTAGATAGAAGATAGTCCCAGGAACACCACAAGAAAATGGTGTGTCAGAAAGAATGAATAGAACGATCATGGAGCGTGTAAGGTGTATGAGATTGCATGCAGGATTTCCCTTACAGTTTTGGGCAGCTGCTGCAAATACTATTGTTTACTTAATAAACAGAGGGCCTTCAAGTGCTTTGGATGGTGGTATTCTAGAGGAGGCATGGAAAAATAAAAAGGTAAATTACTCATTTATGAGAACTTTTGGTTGTGAAGCATTTGTCCATATCGATAAAGCAAATAGAACAAAGCTTGAATATAAATCCAAGAAATGTACCTTTATTGGATATGGGGTTAATAATTTTGGTTATCATTTATGGGATTATGAAAATAACAAAATAATTAGGAGTAGAGATGTGATATTCAATGAAAAGGTCAGGTATAAAGATCAGTTGCAGCGAAAGAAACAAGAAGAACAAAACACATAGTACACAGTGCTTGATGAAATTAAAGAAAATGAAGTTCCAAATGTGTCAGAATATCATGAACAATAGTAAGTACATGAAACTCCTGCAAGTGTAAGCAGATCTACCAGTTTAAGTAGACTCCCTGAACAATATTCTCCTTCAATGTATTATTTATTGATGACTGATGCTGGTGAAACAGAATGTTATGAAGAATCAATGCAGGTGGAAACTAGAAAGAAGTGGGAGCAAGGCATGAATGAGGAGATGGACTCATTGGTAGGAAACCAGACTTGGGATTTGGTTCAGTTTCCTGCTGGTAAAAGAGCATTGCAGAACAAATGGATTTATAGGTTGAAAGAAGAAGAAGGAGGTAAGAAGTGGTACAAGGCCAGACTTGTTGTCAAGGGGTTTGCACAGAAGAAAGGTATAGATTTTGATGAAATATTTTCTCCTGTTGTTAAGATGAATTCAATTTTAACTATTTTAAGTCTAGAGGCGGTAGAAGATTTGCATCTTGAACAGTTAGATGTAAAAACAACTTTTATCCATGGAGATTTGGAGGAAGAGATATATATGCAGCAGCCACAAGGTTATGAGGTCAAAGGGAAGGAGAATTTGGTATGCAAGTTGAAAAAGAGCTTGTATGGCTTGAAGCAAGCTCCAAGGCAGTGGTATTTAAAATTTGACAGGTTTATGAGAGAACAAGGTTATAGTAGATGTCATTCTGACCATTGTGTTTATTTCAATAGGCTAGATAATTGAAGCTATATTATCTTGTTATTGTATGTGGATGACATGCTTGTTGCAGGGTCTAACTTGCAGGATATAAATGTGCTCAAAAGGAGGTTAGCTAATTCATTTGCGATGAAGGATTTGGGTGCTGCAAAGCAAATCCTTGGTATGAGAATAACAAGAGACAAAAAAAATTTGCAAATTGACATTGTCTCAGGGTGAGTACATACAAAAGGTGTTGGAGAGGTTCAGAATGAAGAATGAAAAACTAGTTAGTACACCTTTGGCCAACCATTTCAAACTAAGTAAGGAAATGTGTCCCAAGAAACAGGAAGAGATATATTACATGTCCAAGAATCCCTATTCATTAGCAGTTGGAAGCTTGATGTATGCCATGGTGTGCACAAAACTAGATATTGCACATGCAGTGGGAGTTGTGAGCAGATATATGAAAAATCCAGGTAAAGAACATTGGAAGGAAGTACAATGGATTCTCAGGTATATGAGAGGTACTACCTATTAGTTTTTCAGAATTTTCAATCTGATCTAAGATCTTAACTGAGAGAATAACATGTACAACATATCTACAGCATATCAATCATGGACACAATAATGCAAGCACACAAGAGACACAGAGTTTCGCAGGGGAAAACCAAGAAGGTGAAAAACCCCGCAACGTCCTCAGAGATAGAAAGAGCAATGATACAACCAAAGTACAAGAGATAGTCTTCTCCTTGCAGCTGATCCTCCTCCTCACATGTGCACCACTCTCTGAGTGATGGACGAGTGAGTAATGAGATGATCAAATAAAGATCTCCCGATCTCTATTTATACTTGTCCCGTCCTGCCCAATAAACTAGTGGGGCCGACTTGCCTAACTTAGCCTAATAACCCATGGTTACATTAATCCGGGCTGACCACACACTTGGTGGTTTAATAACCCATTTACCCACATGATTCATACAGGCTCGACCCCATCAAGGTGGTCTAATAACCCATCAAGTATAAGTTACGACACTTACAATATAAATGACGACACTTTCGTATAGAGGAATAATAACATCTCTATAGGAATACAAACACTTCCGTATAGAGGAATAATAACATCTATATAGGAATACAATATAGATGGGTAAAATACATAGGTGAAATACATTTTGAAGTTACATATACATCAACACTCCCTCTTAACTAGGAAGGTATTTCTCAACACAGATCTACTAGTACAAGTCTTCTTCTTTGGATCATCATCAACGAATCATCATCCTCGAATCATCGACATCGTCACTGCTGCTGCTATCTCAATCAATCTACGATCTACTCATCATAGGAAGTTTTACAGAGCCAGTCCTTTTTCATACTGGATGTAGGCCCACCACCAGTAGGTCTTCATCATCATTGGCCATACTATGGAATCCTCAGGAATTATTATGTGCGTCACAATGCCTCAAAAGATTATCCCAGGACCATTTATGTGTCGAAGCATGACCGAAAAGATCTCCCCGATCCACTTACATGTGACTGTCACAAAACCTTAAAAGAGTGTCTTGACTAGAAAGAATCGTAAAGAGCATATGAGGACTTTTCTGTGACTAGCACAACCTGTCCCGATCTCCGGGACGTATTACATGTGACCCCTCACCACAATGCCTCGAAAGAGCATCCCAAGACTTATTGTGGGCACACAGTCCAACCTATCAGATCTCCCAAGTCTACTTACATGTGGTCATGGCAATGCCTCGAAAGAGAATCCTCGGACTTATTACGGGCACACAACCCAACCTATTGGATCTCCCAGGTCTACTTACATGCCATAGGGAAATGCCTCTAAAGAGCATCTCAGGCTGTTACGAGCACACAACTATACCTGTCGGATCTCCCAGGTCTACTTATATGTCCTCCCAGAGCAATTCCTCGAAAGAGCATCCTAGGATGTTACGAGCACACAACTCTACATGTCGGATCTCCCAGGTCTACTTATATGCTCATCTGCACAACCTGTTCACGGCCACAGAGTATCAACCTGATACTCAACATACATCATCTTGATGTACATAATCACATGATCATCATCACTGCATCATCCTAATGCATTTCATCTGGAGAAACATCTTGAAGCTCATCATCCATGATCATTCTGATCATATAATACATCCACCTGATGCATACTAAGTATTTACTTGATACATATCATCATACATGATCCACCTGATCATACAATGTATCCACCTGATACATACACAGATACATGATCCACCTGATCATACAATGTATCCACCTGATATATATCAACATACATGATCTACCTGATCATACAACGTATCCTCTTGATATATATACAGATACATGTTCCAAGCATCCAACATGATGCATATACATATACATGATCCAATTTATCATAACAAGCATCCAACATGATGCATATACATATACATGATTCAACTGATCATAACAAGCATCCAACATGATGCATATACATATACATGATCCAACTGATCATAATAAGCATCCAACATGATGCATATACAGAACAGTAACTGGAGCATCGTCTTGATGCTCATCATCCAACGCTTACATCCACAGTCATGGGAAGGATCCTCCTCTCACCATGCTTAGAATGGATTCTAGCAAATGTTTCCATCACTTCTTCCTCGAAGTGTCGTCAATCTGAAGAACACCAAGTCTCTCTCTAAAGTAGTCAAACTTCACTCTGGCTAGTGGTTTCATCAACACATTGGCAACCTGTTCATCCGTCGCAACATACAGGAGCTTCATTGCTTCTCTCTGCATCATATCCCTGATATAGTGATATTTGATTTCAATGTGTTTTGACCTTTCATGGAACATCGAGTTCTCAGACAGCTTCACACAACTCTGGTTGTCACAAAAGGATACCAGTAGCCTCCAGCGGGAGATCAAATAACTCAGACAGTAGCTTCTGGAGCCATACTGACTCACAACTAGCTGAACAAGCTGCAACATACTTTGCTTCGAATTTACTCAGTGGTACACAGGACTGCTTCCTGCTAAACCAAGAGATGACACATGATCCCATACTCAAGCAACACCCAGATGTGCTCTTCCTATCTACAAAACTGCCTGCCCAATCTGAATCAACATAACCCTACAGGTTAAGCTTTTGATTCGCATTATACTTGAGCCCATAATCAATTGTACCCTTCAGGTACCTCAGAATATGCTTTATAGAAACCAGGTGAACACCTCTGGGATCCGTCATGAACGGGCTCAATGTGTTCACCGCAAAGCAAATATCTGGTCTCGTATTCGTCAAGTATATCAAGGACCCAATCATCTGACAATACATCTTGACATCAACCGGATCAGATGAAGCATCAAACATAAGCTTCAGGTTCGATGCCATAGGTGTGGCCATGGCCTTGCAGTCCATCATCCTAAACCTCTTCAGGATCTCTACTGCATACTTCCCTTGTTCAAGGAAGATTCCATCTACACTCTTCCATACCTCCATTCCTAGAAAGTAGTGCATCATACCCAAGTCCTTCATCTCGAACTCGGTAGCAAGCTTCTTCTTGGTATCGACAATCAATCCATCCTCTCCTGTTACAAATAGGTCATCCACATGCAAGAGTAGTATCACAGGATTTCCTTCCTCAACCTTGTAGTAAAGGTTGGAATCTACTTTACTCTTAGTAAATCCCAAACTGGATAGGAAGCCATCTATTCTGCCATACCAGGTCCTGGGTGCTTGTTTCAAACCATACAGGATTTCTTCAGTTTGCACACATGTGACTCTCGGTCATGTGTCTCAAACCCAAGTGGCTGCTCCACATACACTTCCTCTTTGACTACACCATTCAAGAAAGTTGTCTTGACATCCATCTGGTGTATCTTCCATTTCATCACTGCAGCCATAGCAAGTACTGATCTGATGGAAGTGTACCTAGATATAGGTGTAGAAGTCTCTTCATACTCAATCCCCCTTTGTGGGAGAAGCCACAAGCTACAAACCTCGCTTTGTATTTCTCCATGCTACCATCTACAACATGCTTGATCTTATAGATCCATTTGGAAGTCACAACAAACTTCCCTCAGGACTGCATCCCAAACATCATTCTTCATGATCGAATGGTACTCCTTGATCATGGCATTCTTCCCGAATCCCGGGAACTTCAATATCTTCAATAGATAACTTTGTTGCTGAACAAATGTTATAGTCCTTTTTTTGTAGGTGATGGTATACGATCTTTCCTACAAAACAAGTTAAATTGCATGATTAGAAACATCTCATTGTTTTTAGAACAAATTCTTACACATAAATAAATATGTCATACCGTCATGCAATTATCTTAGCCAATGCTTCAATACAACATTTATCCATATCCCGTAACTTTCTAGATGCCTTCCAATCTCTACCAGAACATTGTTAAGAGTTTGCACTACTCCCAACATGTCAGCAAAGAGGTTTCATTCTAGATAAGTAGCAATGGAATGTTGTACAGTGCCATAGGCCACTTACCAATCACATGCATATTAGTAGTATACTGTTCATTAATACAATTATTCTAATATGCATAATACACACCTGGAGTCTAGGAACATAAGCATATACATCATTGAACAATATTATTTAAACAAATATGCAAGAAATGACAATTCAAATACTTATCTTTGTTTGGTTTGTAGGGTGGAATCCCTCTCAATATTTGCTTCCTTGCAAGAACTACTGGAGTGTGCTCCCTCTTGATCTTTGCTTCCAGGATTACCTGTCTTTGAACTTATATCCATCCTCGATCACTATGCATACTTACTAGTATCATCATTGTGTTATCATCGAGATCTCATACATACATTCATTAGTATAATCTTAATGCTATAAAAAACATTATGATTCTAAGTAATCTTAAACATGTATGGTCAAGATCATTTCATTCACAGATAATAAACATTAGTATTCAAGGTTTCATAGAATACTTCTTTTACTCATGCATATTCTTTATTTGACCCAAAAGACTTTTCTGGTTAATCATATCATCAATCAATGTAAGAGACATAATATGCATAAACCCTTGATTACTTGCATTTCTAACTTCATGAATAATCATTATCAACCATATAACAGTATAAGATCCTAACACAAGGTAGGATTCTAACTTGATATAGGAAAAACATACCTGGTTATCATATTTGTTAGTTATGTCTAGCAATGTCTTATTGTTCTCTTCAATGACTTGTGCTAGTAACCTGCATATCTCATAGGTTAATAATTATAGAACCAAGTTATACATACCTCGTAAGTAGATCTTCTATGTGATCCATGACAATGGATGACTCTTTGTCTTCATGTCAACATGGTCATATGTTCTTGAACTAGAACATGATTTGTCTTTCTTGATGTACCTTTCATGTTAGCGGACAACATCAACCTTATACAACACCACAAAGCATTAGTACAATCATAAGTGTCAAAACCTTAATCAATGAATATCTGCATTCATAATTTTATTAAGGTGATATGACAAGTCTAAAGTTAATCAAGATTGTACTAACCTTAATGAAGACAAACATAACATAAAATTAATCATGAACATATATCGAAACATACCTGGATAAGTCATACCTGCCGAGATTGCTTGTAATCTTCTTATGTAAGGTCTTAGCCTCATCTCCCTCTGAAATAGGAACTTCTTCACTTATGCAGGTGACCAAACGATTATCTTATAGGATTAACTCAATCCACTTGATTTGCAGAAAATGGATTTGGAGCTGGATTAGGGTTTGTCAAAGAAACCCTAAAAATTCAAACTTCTGAAAGGATAGAATGATGCGCCTGGATGAGCTGATAAAGCTGGTATACTCATAATTTGAAAGCTGTAAAGTTTCACTCCTCAAAATTGCCTTTGAAACTTCCGGATCTTCTGGACAGGATCTTGAACTAGGGTTTGATAAATCCCACCCTTCTGCCCAACCAAAAGGTTCATTCCAAAGCTCTAAACTTTGATTTTTCTGAGTAGCTTCCAGCCGTGGTCACAGACTTCAGAAATTCCAATTTTTGCAGAAGCCCTAATTTTCAACCTTTCCGATCAAAATCCCAAACTAGGGTGTGATCAATCCCGACCTTTTTCCCAACCAAAAAATTTGATCTTGGTCTCTAAATTTTGATTTTGATGAGGAGAATCCAGTCGTGGTCTCCGATACAAAAAATTCCAACATTCTCTGAAACCCTAAATTCCCGGAGCCATGAATGAAGGTGCTTAAAATCTAATTTTGTTTTGATAGAAATATGCACCTAATTGTTTCTAGTGTAACTCCAAAATTTCAAATCTACAGGGTCTGAAATTTTTTTCTATGGTAACCTGACCTGTTAGCTTTCCAAACCCATAGATTTAACCTCAAATGGATTCTCTGAGAGAGAGTTATGCCATGTGTTGCAATGTGACCTGTTTATGAGATAAAACATGAGAGCGATCCTGTACAGACACATGTCACTGGTTAACTTTTGTCCTCTGAACCTTCGGCCTGTGAAAGTACAGTTAGTGCCCTACCTGTCACTTTTTACAAAATTTAATTTGGAGCTTCCTATCCCAGGTTATGACCTTTTATCATAGGTCACCTATTTATGACTGAGATCTGGAAGAGGCAGAAACCCTAGATTGTACAGATCATAAAACACAAAGTACAATGAATTAGAAGTTGTGCTTTGGAAACAAGGTACATGGGGATCTTAAATTCGACCTGTAAAAGTTTTAGATCCTGAAACTTCACCAAAATGGATTTATAGTGAAAGTGCTACGATGACTGGGTTTTTCTATATCAATCCCTAGCATCGCAAGTGCAACAAGTGTCATAAATGCCATACCATGCCTTCTTTCAGGCTAGCTCTGATACCATGTTAGTTTTTTAGAATTTTCAATCTGATCGAAGATCTTAACTAAGAGAATAACATGTACAACATATCTATAGCATATCAATCATGGACACAATAATGCAAGCACACAAGAGACACAGAGTTTCACCGAGGAAAACCAAGAAGGTGAAAAACCCCGCAACTTCCTCAGAGATAGAAAGAGCAATGATACAACCAAAGTACAAGAGATAGTCTTATCCTAGCAGCTGATCCTCTTCCTCACATGTGTGCCACTTTCCGAGTGATGGATAGTATTCTCCTAGCAGTTGATCCTCTTCCTCACATGTGTGCCACTTTTCGAGTGATGGAAGAGTGAGTAATGAGATGATCAAATAGAGATATCTCGATCTCTATTTATACTTGTCCTGTCCTGCCCAATAAACCAGTGGGGCCGACTTGCCTAACTTAGCCTAATAACCCATGGTTACATTAATCCAGAACGACCACACACTTGGTGATCTAATAACTCATTTACCCACGTGACTCATATAGGGCCGACCCCATCCAGGTGGTTTAATAACCTATCAAGTATAAGTTACGACACTTACAATATAAATGACGACACTTCCGTATAGAGGAATAATAACATCTATATAGGAATACAAACACTTTCGTATAGAGGAATAATAACATCTCTATAGGAATATAATATACATGGGTAAAATACATAGGTGAAATACATTCTGAAGTTACATATACATCAACACTACCACTCATGCATTATGTTTTGGAGGTTTAGACACTGTTCTACAGGGATATGTTGATGCAGATATGGCAGGTGATAAGGATAGCAGGAGGAGCACCACAGGGTATGTGTTTACTGTAGGTGGAACAACAGTAAGTTGGATTTCGAAACTGCAAAAGGTTGTTGCACTTTCAACAATTGAAGCAGAGTATGTTGTTGTTACAGAGGCTAGTAAAGAGATGATTTGGTTGCAGAGGTTTATGGAGGAATTGGGTAAGAAGCAGAAGGATAATAGGTTGTATAGTGGCAGCCAGAGTGTTATTCATCTTGCAAAGAACACAACATTCCATTCCATGACTAAACATATACAACTCAAGTACCATTTCATACGCTATGTTCTGGAAGATGAACTGTTAAAGCTGGAAAAGATACATACTAGCCAGAATCCTGCAGACATGTTCACAAAGGTAGTGACCATAGAGAAACTGAGTTCTTTCTCGGTTTCAGTTGGCCTTCTAGCATGAAGGTGAAGATGAGAAATTTGCCAAGTCCAAGGTCCAACAAGTACATCGACGGTGGATTTGTTGTGATCAGTATCCAAGTGGGAGATTATTGGTTGTGGAGCCTGATCTTATAGTCTCATAGATGATTATTCAGCCATGTTTGTACCCAAGGTTTGGTTATTACGGGCCCATGGTTTTGGGTAACCCGTGGTATTTTCCAATGGTATTTTCCTTTTATAAGAAAGACATTGTAATACGGCTAGGGTGGATGTATTAGGTATTGTGCATTGTAAAGATCTTTGATATCGTGGAAGAGAGACTGTGAGATAGTGAAGAGGAAGTGCAGCAGATGTGCTGCAGGTTGTATCCCTTCATTTGCTGGATGGTATAATAATAAGGACCGAAAATTTCAGTGTGGACATAGCCCATCTTGGATGAACCATGATATATTGGTGTCTCTCTTGTAATGTGTTTGTGTAATTGTATTTGCATCTTGTTTATTGTTATTGCTCTGCGATCCTGTTCTTCTAACAATTGGTATCAGAGCCAAAGGTCTATTTGGAAGATAAACCTACTGGAAACTAGGGTTTCTGGTTCGAGTGGGAGCAATGGAGGAAGAGGAAAAGTTTAAGGTTGAGAAATTTAATGGCAAAAACTATTAGTTATGGAAGATGCAAATGGAGGACTATCTGTACCAGAAGGATCTATTCCTACCATTGGGAGGAAGAGCAAAGCAGCCGACAACTATGAAGCACGAAGAATGGGAGGTTCATGACAGAAAGAAACTGGGAACAATATGGTTGTCCCTAGCTTTGTCGGTAGCTTTCAATATCTCAAAATAAAAGACAACAGAGGGTTTGATGAGCACATTGGGTAAGCTGTATGAAAAATCCTTAGCCTCCAACAAGGTATTTCTAATGAAGCATTTATTTAATATGAATATGTTTGAAGGTGGATCTGTTGCTGATCATTTAAATGAATTTAAAATGGTTACAAATCAACTAAGTTCTGTAAGTGATAACTTTGATGATGAGGTTAGGGCTCTTCTAATCTTGTCTTCATTGCCAGAAAGCTTGAATAGCTTGGTCATGGCTGTAAGTAACTTTGTCTCTGGTTGAAACACCTTGATATTTGATGATGTTGTTAGTGTTATTCTTAGTGAGGAAATGCGAAGGAAAAGCACAGGTGAGACATCAGGTAATGTGTTGACCATGGAGAGCAAGGGAAGACAAAAGGAGAGAGGAAAGAGCCAAGGTAATCGCAGCAAGTCTAAAATGGCCAGGTCCAAGTCCAGACTGGGAAAAATAGAGTACTGGAACTGTGGAAAGAAAGTACATTTGAAGAAAGACTGCAGATCTCTAAAGAAGGAAGGAGATGGACAACAAGAGATTACTCAGGAAGCAAATGTAGCAGGTGATGTGTTACAAGATGATTTGATTCTTGCATTAGATAATACTAGTGATTACTAGGTAGTAGATTCAGGGGTTTCATGTCATGCTACACCCCATAGGAAATATTTTCATGATTATGTTCCAGACGATTTTGGACATGTCTTATTGGGTGACGATGAGCCATGTAAAATTGTTGGAATGGGTAAGGTATGGAAAAAATTTAAGAATGGAACAGAATGGTTGTTGAAAGATGTAAGGCATATTCCTGCTATGAGAAGAAATCTTATCTCAACAGGGTAGTTGGAAGATGGAGGCTGTTTATCTACGTTTGGAGAAACGTGGTGGAAAATCACTAAAAGATCAATGGTGATAACAAAAGGAGCCATGATAGGTACATTGTATTTATGTCCTCATAATACTAACCATTCTATATCTTTAGGTTCCACAAGAACAGATACAACATTGTGGAATCATAGGCTTGACCACATGAGTGAGAAGGGGATGCATATTATCCACTCAAGGAAGTTGGTGCTAGATTTGAAGCAGGTAAGTTTGGAATTCTACGAGAACTGTGTTTATGGAAAACATAAGAGAGTCAGATTTCTTAGGGTTGGGAAACATAAGAAGAATGAAAAGTTAGATCTTGTGTATACAGATGTATGGGGACTGGCTTAGGTACAATATCTTGGTGTCTCTCATTATTATGTTACATTTAGTGATGATGCAACTAGGAAAACTTGGGTTTATTGCATTAGACAGAAATATGATGTGATTGCTACTTTTAAGAAGTGGAAAGCTTTGGTTGAGAATGAGATAGGAAAAAGGTTGAAGTGTCTCAGATCTGATAATGGAGGTGAGTACTACGGAAATGAGTTTGATAGTTAATGTTCATACCATGGGATTCGTAGAGAGAATACAGTCCCAGGAACACCACAAAAAAATGGTGTGTAAGAAAGAATGAATAGAACGATCATGGAGCGTGCAAGGTGTATGAGATTGCATGCAGGATTGCCCTTATAGTTTTGGATAGATGCCGTAAATACTGTTGTTTACTTAATAAACAAAGGGCCTTCAAGTGCTTTGGATGGTGGTATTTCAGAGGAGGCATGGACAGATAAAAAGGTAAATTACTCATTGCTGAGAAATTTTTGTTGTGAAGCATTTGTCCATATTGATAAAGAAAATAGAACAAAGCTTGAAGCTAAATCCAAGAAATGTACCTTTATTAGATATGGGGTTGATGATTTTGGATATCGCTTATGGGATTATGAAAATAAGAAAATCATTAGGAGTAGAGATGTGATATTCAATGAAAAAGTCATGTATAAAGATCAGTTGCAGCAAAAGAAACAACAAGAAGAAAACACATAGTACACAGTGCTTGATGAAATTAAAGAAAATGAAGTTCCAAATGTGTCAGAATATCATGAACAACAGCAAGTACCTGAAACTCCTGCAAGTGTAAGAAGATCTACCAGGTTAAGTAGACTCCCTGAACGATACTCTCCTTCAATGTATTATTTATTGATGACTGATGCTGATGAACCAGAATGTTATGAAGAAGCAATGCAGGTGGAAACTAGAAAGAAGTGGGAGCAAGGCATGAATGAGGAGATGGACTCATTGGTAGGAAACCAAAATTGGGATTTGGTTTAGTTTCCTACTGGTAAAAGAGCATTGCGGAACAAATGGATTTACAGGTTGAAGGAAGAAGAAGGAGGTAAGAAGCGGTACAAGGACATACTTGTTGTAAACGGGTTTGCACAGAAGAAAGGTATAGATTTTGATGAAATATTTTCTCCTGTTGTTAAGATGACTTCAATTATGACTATTTTAAGTCTAGTGGTGGTAGATGATTTGAATCTTGAACAGTTAGATGTAAAAACAAATTTTCTCCATGGGGATTTGGAGAAAGAGATATATATGCAATAGCCACAAGGGTATGAGGTCAAAGGGAAGGAGAATTTGGTATGCAGGTTGAAAAAGAGTTTGTATGAATTGAATCAAGCTCCAAGGAAGTGGTATTTAAAATTTTTCAGGTTGATGACAGAAGAAGGTTATAGTAGATGTCATTCTGACCATTGTGTTTATTTCAAGAGGCTAGATAATGGAAGCTATATTATTTTGTTATTGTATGTGGATGACATGCTTGTTGCAGGGTGTAACATGCAGGATATAAATGTGCTCAAAAGGAAGTTAGCTAATTCATTTGCGATGAAGCATTTGGGTGCTTCAAAGCAAATCCTTGGTATGAGGATAACAAGAGACAAAAAAATCACAAATTGACATTGTCTCAGGGTGAGTACATACAAAAGGTGTTGGAGAGGTTTAGAATGAAGAATGCAAAACTAGTTAGTACACCTTTGGCCAACCATTTCAAACTATGTAAGGAAATGTGTCCCAAGACACAGGAAGAGACATATTACATGTCCAAGATTCCCTATTCATCAACAGTTGGTAGCTTGATGTATGCCATGGTGTGCACAAGACCAGATATTGCACATGCAGTGGGAGTTGTGAGCAGATATATGAACAATCCAGGTAAAGAACATTGGAAGGAAGTACAGTGGATTCTCAGGTATATGAGAGGTACTACCACTCATGCATTATGTTTTGGAGCTTCAGACACTGTTCTACAGGGATATGTTGATGCAGATATGGCAAGTGATAAGGATAGTAGGAGGAGAACCACAGGGTATGTGTTTACTGTAGGTGGAACAACAATAAGTTGGATTTTGAAACTGCAAAAGGTTGTTGCACTTTAAACAACGGAATTAGAGTGTGTTTTTGTTACAAAGGATAGTAAAGAGATGATTTGGTTGCAGAGGTTTATGGAGGAATTGGGTAAGAAGAATAAGGATAGCAGGTTGTATAGTAATAACCATAGTGCCATTCATCTTACAAAGAACTTAGCATTCCATTCTAGGACTAAACATATACAAATCAAGTACGATTTCATATGCTCTATTCTGGAAGATGAATTGTTGAAGCTGGAGAAGATACATACTAGCCAGAATCTTGCAGACATGTTCACAAAGGTAGTGACCGGAGAGAAATTGAGTTCTTGCTCGGTTTCAGTTGGCCTTCTAGCATGAAGGTGAAGATGATAAATTTTCAAAGTCCAAGGTCTAGCAAGTACAACAACGATGGAGTTGTTGTGAGCAGTCTCCAAGTGGGAGATTGTTGGTTGTGGAGCCTGATCTTCCAATCTCATAGATGATGATTCAACCGTGTTTGTACCCCAGGTTTGGTTATTATGGGACCATGGTTTTGGGTAACTCGTGGTATTTTCCCATGGTATTTCCCCTTTATAAGAAAGACATTGTAATACGGTTATGGTGAATGTATTAGGTATTGTCCATTGTAAATATCTCTGAGATCGTGGAAGAGAGACTGTGAGACAACGAAGAGGAAGTGCAGCGGATGTGCTGCAGGTTGTATCCCTTCATTTAATGGATGGTATAATAATAAGGACTGACAATTTTAGCGTGGACGTAGCCCATCTTGGGTGAACCA
This sequence comes from Larix kaempferi, assembly GCA_027924585.1. Classification (NCBI taxonomy): domain Eukaryota; kingdom Viridiplantae; phylum Streptophyta; class Pinopsida; order Pinales; family Pinaceae; genus Larix; species Larix kaempferi. Next base: position 46,556,013 of record BSBM01000493.1, read on the forward strand.
CAATATATTTGTGTCTCTCTTGTAATATGTTTGTGTGATTATATTTGCATATTGTTTCTTGTTATTGCTCTATGATCCTATTTTTCTAACAATGACTTCCCCATATCCCGATCCATTGTTGGAATGCCCCAGCTCTTAAATCTAGTGGGATGTCCCTGAGGAAATACATAGATCAAGAAGATCTAAAAGAGAAATACTCATATGTGCCAATCTATGTAGAGGTTGATTTGGATATTGGTATACCATAAGAAATAAAGTTGAAGATAACAAACTGGGTCCATATTCAATCGCTCAATTATGAGCAACTTCCCTTCAAATGTCACATTTTCCAAGAATATGGTCACTCTGCAAGGCATTGCAAGAAATCCCCAGTTCAACGTCGTCCCTTGATTCAAAGGATCAGTGAACGCAAGTAAGAAAAGGAAAAAAATCTAAGAAACCCCCAAAATATAATATAAGATAGGAATTAGGAGCAACAAAGACAAACACTAAAGAGCTTAGTAAGGAAAATCAGAAAGAGGCCATAGTCCTGTCCTGATATGCGTATGAAATTTTGTCATAGCCAAAAGAAGAATAATATGAAGAAGCACCTAAAACTCTATCAAGCCAAGAAGAAATGCACCAAACGAAGGATTTGGAGGCTCATAGTGACAGTCGATGGGAGGAGGAGTCAATATAGGAAGAATTAGAGTTCCATCAAGAAATACTGGAATCAACATGGTAGAAAATAATTATCTACGATTCTTTGGAAGAAGAGGAAGTCGAGCAAGAAAGAACATACAGGAAAGGGAAAAGAACAAATAAGGAAGTCAAAGAAGAAGAACAAACCAGGGAAAAAATCCTTGGAACACAAGTAACAATATAAAAATCTATGGGTAGAACAACAAAAGGAAAAATATGGGCAAAGCAAAATCTTAGGATGAATTCCTAGGGGATCCACACATCCTTACAGCCATAAATAATGAATATTGTCTCCTGGAATTTCAAAGGGATGGGTAGTAGGAATACAATAAAAGTGGTCAAGAATATAATAAGAATAGGAATGTCGGACATCCTTTTGATCCAGGAGACAAATATTGAGTAAGCCTTCTTGTTTCAATCCTAAGAAATGTGGAAAAATAGTTCAAGTATAGCAGCAAGCTCAAGAGGGGCTTCAAGGGGCATTGCAACCATTTGGAATACCACCTAGTTTCCGTTTATTGAATCCTTCAAAACTGAACATTGGATCTGATTAACCTTCAAGAGTGAGGAAACTCACATTTAGGTATGCATTGTAAATGTTTATGCACTAGTTTCATATGCAGACAAGCAAGCTTGCTAGTCTTCCATAAATAATATATTACTTCATAATCCCAATCAAAATGTTATATTATATGGGGATGTAAATTTCACTCTTCATAAAGGTGAGAAGAGAGGAAGGTCCATTATTAGAGACATAGTCTGAGAACATGTGCAAGACCTTATTTAAGATTGGGGGTTAATATATGTTAAGCCCTAAAAAGGTAGATTCACTTGGATGAATAAAAGAGAAGACCCAAGACATATTGCACCAAGGATAGAAAAAATCTTGGTTCAAATATCTCTCTTCCTTTTAGGGATGAAAATTTCCTTGAGCATATTGGCTTTCAGTATCTCTGATCATAAACCAATCTTGTTGCAATTTGAAAAAGGAGAAGATATAGGGTCCATCCCTTTTCTCTTTAGTCATTTTTGGATTAACTAGCATCCATAGTTCCTTTCTACAGTGGAAAAGGTCTAGTTTGACCCAGTTATATGATCCCTTTTTTCGTTTGGGAAGAAAATACGAGGAGAACAAAAAGAGACGTAAAAGAATGGACCAAATACGCTATGAAATATCCTAGGGAAGCTAGAGTGCAAAACCAAGAATACCTTCAACAATTTCAACTTCAAATGGAAATCAACTCAATATAAGAAGAAGAAATGTATCAAGGATCGTATTTGTAGATCAAATTGAACAACTCTTATAGGGATGAGGAAGAATATTGGAGAATAAAGTCTAGAATCCTTTGGTTAAAAGGAGGGGATAGGAATATGAACTACTTTCATAAATAGGCCCAAGTAAGGAAAAATAAAAACAATGTATCAAAAATAAAATCCCAAGAAGGGGAGTATTTAACTACCTTCCCTGAAATCAAAAGAGAATCTTCTCTACATTTTAAAGCCTTGTACATTGAGGGAGGGGTATAGTATAGGAGATAAATATAGGAATTTTTAGGCCATGTCCCTAACATAGTTACTCAAGAAGACAATAATCTTCTCACGGCCCGTATATTAGAGCCATAAATAATCAAGAAAATATGGGAACTAGAACCTGATAATGCTCCAGGACCCGATGGATTTTTAGCCCATTTTTTTAGATCCTACTATCATATCATTAAAATAGATTTGTGTATAATGGTAAGACACTCCTATAATAAACCCAAGCTAGGAGGTGAAAGTAACTCATCCTTCTTATCTCTTATCCCCAAGGATTCCTCCCCCCTTCCTTTAGTAGATTCCACCCAATCTCCTTTTGTAATGCTTCACACAAAATCATCACGAGAATCATGGAAAATATGTTGAAAAAGGTCATTCCCAAAATTATATTAGAAAATCAAGGTGGTTTCATTAGTAAGGGACAAATTTTCGACAATGTGATTTTAGTATAGGAAGTAATACACCCAAGCAAAAGACATAAGTAAAAAGGAATGATAATAAAAATAGATATGGCCAATGTGTTTGATAGAGTGAGCCATGAATTCATTTTTCGGGTAATGCACAAATTTGGGATTGATGCAAATTTTTTCAACTGGACAAAGGATTGCATTGGAATCCCTTGGATAGCTCCCCTTGTAAATGGTAGGCCAACATATTTTTTCAAATTGAGTAGAGGAATCAGACAAGGTTTCCCTTTATCCCCCTTTCTCTAAATTATAATGGATGATGTCTTAAGCAGGAAACTTGATGAGGGAAGACTTCAGGGTAACATTCCTGGCATAAGCATAGCAATAGGGGTGAAAGATATTAACCATTTTCAATTTGACACTCTACTCATTGGATGCGCATCTATCAACATAGTGAAAATGTTCAAAGAGTTTCTGGAAGCATTCTGGAAGGTGATAGGAGGGAAAATCAATAATAAGAAAAGTAACATCTATAGTTGGAATACTAACCAAAGAACCACAGACACAATTTCTAGAAGTTTAGGATTCTATGCCCATATAAAATGAGAAAGTTTTAAGTATATAGGGCCTCCAATAGTCTTCAATAAACCCACAATGAATGATTGGGAATGAATAATTCACAAGCTCCACAAAAATGCAAGTTAGTAGGGGTATAAATGTTTATCTCCAATAGGTTGCTTGGTCCTTCTCAGAGTAGTATTAGCAGCCTTTCCAATATTTCAATCAATGTTGTTACTGGTGCCAAAAGGTATGCTTTAGACAATCAATAAAATGTTGAGGAAATTCCGGTGGAAAGGAGGGAAGGGAAACAAACATAAATTTCATTTGGTTAACTAGAATATTGTCAAACATACCTTTGGTTCAGGATGCCTTCAAGTAAGGGATCAACTCCTATCCAATTTGGATTTAGGAGCGAAAATCAACTGGAAATTAGTGGCCTCTTAAGATTGGACCCAACAATCTCTAAGCAAAATATATCTTAGAAATTGGAATCTAAGAAGGATGGAGAGGTAGCAGAAACTGGGTTAAAGTACACATATTTGGAAGGTCAAGCAACCTGTCCCTTTTTCAAAGAAAACCTTTATTGGACCCCAAAAAATTGAAAGAAAACCAAAGTATTGAAGTCAAAGATTCTATCCAACCCTCCGCTAGGAACCTTCTCAATTCTAATAAATTTGAGGTGATGGAAGAATGATAATGGAATACGAACCTTGTGGGATCTTAGTGTATGGAATATAGGCACTAGAGAATGGATCGAGTGGAAGACTCTAGACATTCCGACAGAACTAAAATAAGAATATGAAATTGTCCTTCAAAAGTTAGCTCAGGAAGCCCCAACAAATGAGAATGATGAGGACAACAAAGGATGGAGTCCATATAGTTCATACACAGTGTCAATTGGATATACAAATGTATCTAAGAATCTTGGGAACCCTTTGAAAAACCATATATGGAAAAGAATATGGACACCAATCGGGTCTCCTAAAATAATTTTTTTATGTTGGTTATTAGTTCATGGAAATATATTAACATGAGAAAACTTAAAGAAATGTGGGATTCAAGGACCCTCTCAATGTCCAATATGCTTAAATGTAGAAAAGAATATAAATCATCTATTTTTAGAATGTCAACTTGTTCAATTGATGTGGATGGTGGGCTTTGGGATCCTAGCAACCAAAAACAAAATATCTCATGTAGTTCATGAAATGTTTGCATCATGGGTATCCCGTCATAAAATAAAATACAAGAAAAATCCACTTCTTCAAAAGGCATGGTTGAATCTTCCTAAATTTATCAGCTGGAAGATTTTGTTGGCAAGAAATTAGGTCATTTTGTGAAATGAACACTCAGACCCTATATCGGTCACCTCAAAATCAAAAGCTCTGCTCTTAGAAAGAATAATACAAGCAACTGCGGGAAACTATGACCCCCTAATAGTAGATGAAAATGATTGGATAAAAGGAATAGAGACCATGGAGATCCTCAAGACAACTTACTTGAAGCTCCGACATAATAATAATTGGAAGTTAAGATGCATGTAGGAGTATCTCATAAACTGGGGAAAATGCAGAAGAAGTTGTGTCTTCATTTTGATGGGGCTTCAAAAATCAATCTAGGGGTGGCAGAAATGGGAGGGGTGATATTTAACCCTAATGGAAAACTGGAAACTAGATTGCATGGGGAGTAGGTATGACATCAAACAATTATGCAGAAGCACTGGAAATACTTCAAGGTTGCATACTTGTGAAAAGAAAGGGTATAAGAGATCTCATTGTTATTGGAGACTCAAAAATAATGATAAGGAATCTAAAATTCCATAGTAATCCACATGCCCTGACTATTCGAAGAGTGATTTATTGGATTAGAAAAGAAGTAGTAGGACTAGAGAAGGTCTCCTTCTACCATGTTTTAAGAAGCCTTATCTCCGAAATAGATAGAAAAGAAAATAAATCCACATCAATTCCCCAAGGGTGGATTGAACTCAATGAAGATCCCATAAGGTGGTACCCAATCCCATAAAAAAATGAAGTTGAGGAGTGGAAGAGGTGGAATCACTTGGTGGATTAAGGGGGACACACAACATTCAGCACGAGGGTATGTAAAAACTCGAAATATCGCTTAGTGTGTAAATAATATGGAAGCAAGGATGATAAGACTCCGTACTTGGTTTTGTTATGAAGGAATAAAATGAATAGATTGACGTAGATCTTGCACGATGGTGAAGCAGGAATATAGGGTATCGGAAGGGAAGTTAATGAATTGGTTTCGTACAACCGCACGTCCCGAACAAAGGAAAAGACATAGAAAATGAGTTAATCCAAAACCTTTAGATGTAAGCATGAATTTGAATAATGGTAAAATAATGATGAAGGGAAAAGGTGTTTGAAAGATAAATTGTTAATTTTTGAGCATTAATTCAATATACTCTAGGATCTTTACAGAGAGAATAACATGTACAACATATCAATCATATCAAGCATGTCAATCATGTCAATCAAAACAAGAGGAAAAGATAAGAGACAATAGACACATAGAGTTTCTGTGGGGAAAACCCTAAGGTGAAAAACCCCACAACTTCCTCAGAGATAGATAGAGAAATAATACAACCAAAGTAAAACCGAAGTACAAGAGATAGTCTTCTCCTAGCAGCTCCTCCTCCTCCTCAACTAGTGTGCCACTTTCCAAGTGATGTACAAGTGAGTAATGAGGGTATCAAATAGAAATCTCCCGATCTCTATTTATACTTGTCCTGTCCTGCCCAATAAACTAATGGGGCCGACTTGTCTATCTTAGCCTAATAACCCATGGTTAACTTAATCAGGGTCGACCCCACACATGGTGGTCTAATAACCCATCGGCAAGTTACGACACTTGCGACACTTGTTAATACAAATGACGACACTTCCTTATAGAGGAATAACACATCTCTATAGGAGTACAATATAAATAGATGAAATACATAGGTGAAATACATTCCGAAGTTACATATACATGAACACTCCCTCTTAACTAGGAATATTTCTCGACACAGATCTGCTAGCACAAGTCTTCTTCTCTGGATCATCATCAGTGAATCATCATCCTCGTCACTGTTGCTGCTATCTCAATCAATCTTCGATCTACTCGTCATAGGAAGTTCTACAGAGCCAGTACTTTTTCATATTGGATGTAGGCACACCACCTGCAGGACTTCATCATCACTGGCCATACTGTGGAATCCTCAAGACTTATTATGTGAGTCAACAAAACCTCGAAAGAGCATCCCAGGAATGATTACGAGCACACAGATCAAACTATCGGATCTCCCAGGACCTTTTACATGCTACTGCACAACCTGTCCACGGACACATAGTATCACGAAGCACAACCCAGATGCACATCACACAACACTTACATCTACGCCATGGGAGAAAACATCTACAACCATGCGAGAATGGCACATCACTTGTATTGCAGCCATGGGATAACACATCTACAACCATGCTCAAATGGCCCAACACTTATATCGCAGCCATGGGAGAACACATCTACAACCATGCTCGAATGGCCCCAACACTTATATCACAACCATGGGAGAACACATCTACAAACATGCTCGAATGGCCCCAGCACTTACATCACGACCATGGGAGAACACATCTGCCACCATGTCGAAAAATCCTAGCAATTACATCGCGACCGTGGGAGAACACATCTACAACCATGTCCGAAAATCTCATTTGCATATGTGTCTTCGGAACTCATCACACATAATCCAACTAATTATGTAATGTATCGCCCTGCATCGCTAATCATCCTAATCATCATCACTGCATCGCCCTGATGCATGTCATCTAGAGAAACATCTTGAAGCTTGTCATACATGATCATCCTGATCATAAAATGCATCCACCTGATGCATACCAAGTATCTACCTGATACATATCATCATACATGATCCACCTGATCATACAATGTATCCATCTGATACATACATAGATACATGATTCACTTGATCATACAATGTATCCACCTGATATATATAAACACACATGATCTATCTGATCATACAAATGTATCCACCTGATACATATGTAGATACATGGTCCAAGAATCGCACATGATGCACATACATATACATGATCCAACTGATCATAATCAAGCATCCAACATGATGCATATACATATACATAATCCAACTGATCATAACAAGCATCCAACATGATGCATATACAGAGCAGTAACTGAAGCATCGTCTTGATGCTCATCATCCAACGCTTACATCCACATCCATGGGAAGGATCCTCCTCTCACCATGCTTTGAATGGATCCTGCAAATGTGTCCATCACTTCTTCCTCGAAGTGTCGTCGGTCTGAAGAACACCAAGCCTCTCTCCGAAGTACTCGAACTTCACTCTGGCTAGTGGTTTCGTTAGCAGATCTGCAATCTGCTCATCCGTCGCAATATACAGGAGCTTCACTGCTCCTCTCTGCACCATATCCGTGATATAGTGATATTTGATCTCAATGTGCTTCGACCTACTATGGAACACTGGGTTCTCAGATAGCTTCACACAACTCTGGTTGTCACAATAGATACCAGTAGCATCCAACAGAAGATCAAATAACTCAGAAAATAGCTTCCTCAGCCATACTGCCTCAGAACTAGCCGAACAAGCTGCAACATAGTCTGCTTTGGCTGTACTCAGTGCTACGCAGGATTGCTTCCTGCTAAACTAAGAGATCACACCTGACCCATACTGAAGCAACACCCAGATGTGCTCTTCCTATCTACAGCATTTTCTGCCTAGTCCGAATCAACATAACCCTGCAGGTTAAACTTTTGATTTGCATCATACTTGAGCCCATAATCAATTGTACCCTTCAGGTACCTCAGAATATGCTTTACAACAACCAGGTGACCACCTTTGGGATCTGTCAAGAATTGGATCAATGTGTTCATCGCAAAGCAAATATCTGGTCTCTTGTTCATCAGGTACGTTAAGTACCCAATCATCTCACGATACATCGTGACATCAACCGGATCAGATGAAGCATCACACAAAAGCTTCAGGTTTGATGCCATAGGTGTGGCCATGGCCTTGCATTCCATCATCCCGAACCTATTTAGGATCTCCACTGCATACTTCGCTTGTCCAAGAAAGATTCCATATGTACTCTGCCACACCTCCATGCCTAGAAAAGAGTGCATCATCCCTAAGTCCTTCATCTCAAACTCGACTGCAAGCTTCCTCTTGGTATCGGTAATCAAACTATCATCACCTGTTACAAACAGATCATCTACATACAACAGTAGTATCACAGTATTTCCTTCCTCAACCTTGTAGTAAAGGTTGGAATCCGCTTTACTTTTGGTAAAGCCCAAATTGGATAGAAAGCTTTCTATCCTCCCATACCAAGTCCTAGGAGCTTGCATCAAGCCATACAAGGATTTCTTCAACCTGCACACATATGACTTCCTGTCACGTGTCTCAAAACCAAGTGGCTTCTCCACATAAACTTCCTCCTCGACTACACCATTCAAGAAGGATGTCTTGACGTCCATCTGGTGTATCTTCCATTTCATCACTGCAGCTAGAGCAAGTACTGATCTGATGAAGTGTATCTAGTTACAAGAGTAAAAGATTCTTCATAGTCAATTCCTTCTTTCTGGGAGAAGCCACGAGCTACAAATCTCGCTTTGTATTTCTTTATGCTGCCATCTGTAGCATGCTTGATCTTGTAGATCCATTTGGAAGTCAAAATAGAATTCTCTTCAGGTCTTGGGACAACATCCCAAATAACATTCTTCATTATTGATTGGTATTCTTCGACAATGGCATCCTTCCATTCTTTCTTTTCCATTGCCTCTGCATAACTGGAAGGTTCTTTGTTCATGATATCACAGAGTAAAGCAACATAGCTTGTATGTGATCTGGTCCTCTTCTTTGCTCTGCATTCTTCTTCTGGAATGCCATACCTTTCTACATATTGAATGAGCTCTCTAGCCCATGCAGGTTTCCTCTTATGAGAGTCCTTCTCATGAGGTGGATCTACAGGTTCTTGCGGATATTCAATTTCACGATCAACATTTGGAATTGCTTCAGTCATGGTAGTATCTTGAAATCTGGTTTCCTTTGGTTCTTCATGATCTTCAACAGGTGTCTTCCTTGATTTTATGAATGGCGAGTTTTCATCAAATGTTACATCCCTGCTGATATCAATATTCTCGAACCCTGGAAAGTATATTCTGTAAGCCTTCGAGCTTTCATTGTAACCCACAAAGATACCCTTCTTTCCTGAATGATCTAGCTTAGTCCTCTTTTCCTTTGGGACATGAGTATATACTGGACAACCAAATATTCTGAGATGGATGACTTCAGGTTTCTTACCAGAGAAGACCTCTTTTGGTGTCTTGTTGTCCAATATCTTGTGTGGTTTTCTATTCTGCACATATACAGTTGTCCTGCGTGCTTCTGCCCACAGATGCATAGGTAGATCCTGGTCATGCAACATTGCCCATGATTCTTCCATTATTGTTTGATTCTTCCTTTCTGCAATTCCATTTTGTTGTGGATTGTAAGGAGCAGTCAACTCCTTCTTAATCCCTCAATCATTGCAAAGCTTCTTGAATTCTCTCCCATTGTCGGATCTGAATGTTTTGATCTTCTTGTCAGTTTGGTTTTCCATCAAGGCTTTGAATTCCTTGAACTTATCAAACAGTTCATCCTTGTTCTTTAAGAAGTAAACCCAGGTCCTCCTAGAGAAGTCATCAATGAAGGAGACATAGTAAACATACCCACTCAAAGAATTGGAAGACATAGGTCCGCATACATCAGAGTGGGTAATTTCCAATATTCCTTTTGCCTTGCTTTCACTGCTTGGAAATGCCTTCTTTATGTTCTTTCCTTTTGCACATCCTTTGCAAACACCTTCATGCTTGGTCTTGATTTCAGGAAGACCCTCTACAACTTTGCTTGCAATTGGTAGTGCTCTATAGTGCACATGAGCAAGCCTTCTATGCCGAAGTTCACTTGGCTCCATGGATTAGTGTACCATGGCATGTTTAGGTTGTCCCTTCAATTTATAATATCCTTCCTCTTGCTCTCCAATCACCATTGCATCATCTATAGTTTTACCTTTTGGCCACATTAGGACTTGGACATCTACAAATGCAACCCTCATGCCTTTTGCATCCAATGCAGATATGGAGAGTAAGTTCTTCTTGAGCCCAGGTACATATAGAACGTCTTTCATCTTCAAATACTTCCCAGAGTCTAGGTTGTAGTAGGATTGACCACTTCCTTATGGGGTGACTCATATTCAAATAGAATTACAAAAGATTCTTTAAACCTATTCATGTGTTTGGAAGCCCCACTATCAATAAGCCAATCATTACAACCGTGAGAGATAGTACATGTGAGAGTAGAGATTAGAACATGTTCTTCTTCTCTTGATGAGTCATCACTTTCTGATCTAGCCTTCTTCTTGGGAGGTTCATCATCCTTAGTAGCATGAGCATGATATTTTCTTTTGTTTCCCTTCTTCTTTTTGTTGAAGTTGTTGTTGTTGTCCTTCTTGTTCTTGGGACAATTTGAGGCAAAGTGCCATTTCTCATTACATGTGAAACATCTTAGATGTTTCTATTTTTAGATTGGTGAGAAGGTTTCTTAGAATGAGAATGCTCCCCCTTGAACTTGCTTCCCTTTTGGTGTGAGTAGTGAGAGCTTGATATTCATTTCCCATATTTTCTTCTCAGGCCACAAGCCTAGCTTCTTCTTGAGAACATTCCTCCCCCAACCTATTGAAGGAGATCAACTTCTTCCTTGCACAGATTCCTTGGATAAAGGAGTCCCATGATCTGGTTATGCCATTTAGTGTGGTCATGAAAACTTCTCCATTGTCCACAATTTCATCCACAGCTTCAAGTTGTTCCTTGATCTGAGAGACCTCAGAGAAATAGGATTGAATGGTCTCTCCATTCTGAAGCTTTACCCCTTTCAAATGGTTCCACAGGGTCATCTTCTGATTTATGTTCTTCCCTTCAAATAGCTTGGTAAGGGAATCAAACATCTCCTTGGGTGTCTTCAGAGATGACACATGTGGGATGAGATGGTCCTTGATAGAATCAACAATAATCCTCTTTGCCTTGACCAAGTTCCTTTTGTGAAGAGCCTTAGCCTCTTCTCCCTCTGGAACAGGGTCCTCTTCACTTATAAAAGTGTCCAACTCATTTTCTTCCAGGATTAACCCAATCCTATACTTCCATGCTCAGAAGTAATCAGCCCCTTCAAGCTTATCCTCAAGCTTGGTGTGGTGAGACATCTTTAAAGAGTACTTCAAATGGAAATAGAAAAGATTTAGGTATTACCACTTGATTTGCTGAAAACTGGATCTGGTCCTGGATTAGGGTTTGTTAGAGAAACCCTAAAAATTCAAAATGTGAATTTCAAACTTCTGAAAGGATAGAAAGATGCACCTTGATGAGCTGATTAGCCTGGTATATTCTGAATTTGAGATCTGCAAAGTTTCACCCTTCAGAAATGCCTTTTAGTTTTCCCAGATTCACTACGGAGGACCCTGAATTAGGGTTTTAGTTTCCTGGAGTTTCACCCAACCAAAAATCTCGATCCAAATCTCTAAAATTCTATTTTTCCAAGGAGTGTCCAACTATGTCTTCAGATTTAAGAAATTCCTATTTTTGTGGAAACCATAATTTTTAGGGCCAAAACTTAAAGTGGTCAGAATTGAATTCTGATTGGACATATAGATTCTCCGTGATGAGTAGAGTCAATCTACCTTACTCCTTTTCCAAAATCTGTGGAGTGAAACCCAATAAACAAGAAACCCTAGTTTCCGCCACTGCACAATGTCTTCTTCTCAGGGTAGCTCTGATACCATGTTAATTTTTGACCATTATTTCAATATACTCTAGGATTGTTACTGAGAGAATAACATGTATAACATATCAATCATATCAAGAATGTCAATCATGTCAATCACAACAAGAGGAAAACATAAGAGACAATAGACAGATAGAGTTTCTGTGGGGAAAACCCTAAGGTGAAAAACACCACAACTTCCTTAGAGATAGATAGAGCAATAATACAACCGAAGTAAAACCGAAGTACAAGAGATAGTCTTCTCCTAGCAGCTCCTCCTCCTCCTCAACTAGTGCGCCACTTTCCGAGTGATGTACAAGTGAGTAATGAGGGTATCAAATAAAGATCTCCTGATCTCTATTTATACTTGTCCTGTCCTTCCCAATAAACTAATGGGGCCGACTTGTTTAGCTTAGCATAATAACCCATGGTTAACTTAATCAGGGCTGACCCCACACATGGTGGTCTAATAACCCATTGGCAAGTTACGACACTTGAGACAATTGCCAATACAAATGACGACACTTCCTTATAGAGGAATAACACATCTCTATAGGAGTACAATATAAATAGATGAAATACATAGGTGAAATACATTCCGAAGTTACATATACGTCAACACTCCCTCTTAACCAGGAAGGTATTTCTCGACATAGATCTGCTAGCACAAGTCTTCTTCTTTGGATCATCATCAGTGAATCATCATCCTCGTCACTACTGCTGCTATCTCAATCAATATTCGATCTACTCGTCATAGGAAGTTCTACAGAGCCAGTCCTTTTTCATACTGGATGTACGCCCACCACCTGCAGGTCTTCATCATCACTGGCCATACTGTGGAATCCTTAGGACTTATTACGTGAGTCAACAAAACCTCGAAAGAGCATCCCAGACTGATTATGAGCACACAGCTCAACCTATCGGATCTCCTAGGACCTTTTACATGCTACTGCACAACCTGTCCACAGCCATAGAGTATCACGAAGCACAACCCAGATGCACATAACAAAACACTTACATCTACGCCATGGGAGAACAAATCTACAACCATGCGAGAATGGCATAGCACTTATATTGCAGCCATGGGAGAACACATCTACAACCATGCTGAAATGGCCCCAACACTTATATTGCAGCCATGGGAGAACACATATACAACCATGCTCGAATGGCCCCAACACTTACATCATGACCATGGGAGAACACATCTTCCACCATGTCAGAAAAACCCATCAATTACATCGCGACGATGGGAGAACACATCTACAACCTTGTCTGAAAAGATCATGTGCATATGTGTCTTCAGAACTCATCACACATAATCCAATTGATTATGTAATGTATCCACTTGATACATGTCATCACATATGATCATCCTGATCATCATCACTGCATCGTCCTGATGCATGTCATCTGGAGCAACATCCTGAAGCTCGTCATCCATGATCATCCTGATCATACAATGCATCCACCTAATGCATACCAAGTATCTACCTGATACATATCATCATACATGATCCACCTGATCATACAATGTATCCACCTGATATATATCAACATACATGATCTATCTGATCATACAAACGTATCCACCTGATACATATGGAGATACATGGTCCAAGCATCCAACATGATGCACATACATATACATGATCCAACTGATCATAATCAAGCATCCAACATGATGCATATACATATACATGATCCAACTGATCATAACAACCATCCAACATGATGCATATACAGAGTAGTAACTGGAGGATCGTCCTGATGCTCATCATCCAGCGCTTACATCCACAGCCATGGGAAGGAGCCTCCTCTCACCATGCTTGGAATGGCTCCTGCAAATGTGTCCATCACTTCTTCCTCGAAGTGTTGTCGATCTGAAGAAGACCAAGCCTCTCTTTGAAGTACTCAAACTTCACTCTAGCTACTGGTTTCGTCAATACATCTGCAATTTTCTCATCCATCGCAATATACAGGAGCTTCACTGCTCCTCTCTGCACCATATCCGTGATATAGTGATATTTGATCTCAATGTGCTTCGATCTGTCATGGAACACTGGGTTCTCAGACAGCTTCACACAACTATGGTTGTCACAATAGATACTAGTAGAATCCAACGGAAGATCAAATAACTCGGACAGTAGCTTCCTTAGCGATATTGCCTCACAACTAGATGAACAAGCTGCAACATACTCTGCTTCAGCTGTACTTAGTGCTATGCAGGATTGCTGCTAAACCAAGAGATCACATCTGATCCCATACTGAAGAAACACCCAGATGTGCTCTTCCTATCTATAGCACTGCCTGCCCAGTCCGAATCAACATAACCCTGCAGGTTAAACTTTTGATTCACATCATACTTGAGCCCATAATCAATTGTACCCTTCAGATACCTCAGAATATGCTTTACAACAACTAGGGGAACACCTCTGGGATCCGTCAGGAACTGGCTTAATGTGTTCACCGCAAATCAAATATCTGGTCTCGTGTTCGTTAGGTACATTAAGGACCCAATCATCTGATGATACACTGTTACATCAACCGGATCAGATGAAGCATCACACAAAAGCTTCAGGTTTGATGCCATAGGTGTGGCCATGGCCTTGCATTCCATCATCCCGAACCTATTTAGGATCTCCACTGCATACTTCCCTTGTCCAAGAAAGATTCCATATGTACTCTGCCACACCTCCATGCCTAGAAAAGAGTGCATCATCCCTAAGTACTTCATCTCGAACTCGACTGCAAGCTTCCTTTTGGTATCGGTAATCAAACTATCATCACCTGTTACAAACAGATCATCTACATACAATAGTAGTATCACAGTATTTCCTTCCTCAACCTTGTAGTAAAGGTTGGAATCCGCTTTACTTTTGGTAAAGCCTAAACTGGATAGAAAGCTTTCTATCCTCCCATACCAAGTCCTAGGAGCTTGCGTCAAGCCATACAAGGATTTCTTCAACCTGCACACATATGACTTCCTGTCACGTGTCTCAAAACCAAGTGGCTTCTCCACATAAACTTCCTCCTCGACTACACCATTCAAGAAGGATGTCTTGACGTCCATCTGGTGTATCTTCCATTTCATCACTGCAGCCAGAGCAAGTACTGATCTGATGAAGTGTATCTAGTTACAAGAGTAAAAGATTCTTCATAGTCAATTCCTTCTTTCTGGGAGAAGCCACGAGCTACAAATCTCGCTTTGTATTTCTTTATGCTTCCATCTGTAGCATGCTTGATCTTGTAGATCCATTTGGAAGTCAAAATAGAATTCTCTTCAGGTCTTGGGACAACATCCCAAACAACATTCTTCATTATTGATTGGTATTCTTCGACAATGGCATCCTTCCATTCTTTCTTTTCCATTGCCTCTGCATAACTGGAAGGTTCTTTGTTCATGATATCACAGAGTAAAGCAACATAGCTTGTATGTGATCTGGTCCTCTTCTTTGCTCTGCATTCTTCTTCTGGAATGCCATACCTTTCTACATATTGAATGAGCTCTCTAGCCCATGCAGGTTTCCTCTTGTGAGAGTCCTTCTCACGAGGTGGATCTACAGGTTCTTGCGGATATTCAATTTCACGATCAACATTTGGAATTGCTTCAGTCATGGTAGTATCTTGAAATCTGGTTTCCTTTGGTTCTTCATGATCTTCAACAGGTGTCTTCCTTGATTTTATGAATGGCGAGTTTTCATCAAATGTTACATCCCTGCTGATATCAATCTTCTCGAACCCTGGAAAGTATATTCTGTAAGCCTTCGAGCTTTCACTGTAACCCACAAAGATACCCTTCTTTCCTGAATGATCTAGCTTAGTCCTCTTTTCCTTTGGGACATGAGTATATACTGGACAACCAAATATTCTGAGATGGCTGACTTCAGGTTTCTTACCAGAGAAGACCTCTTCTGGTGTCTTGTTGTCCAATATCTTGTGTAGTGTTATGTTCTGCACATATACAACTGTCCTGGCTGCTTCTGCCCACAGATGCATAAGCAGATCCTGGTCATGTAGCATTTACTGTGCTGTTTCCATGATTGTTCAATTCTTCCTTTCTACAAATCCATTTTGTTGTGGATTGTAGGGAGCAGTGAACTCCTCTTAATCCCTCAATCAATGCATAGCTTCTTGAATTATCCTGAAGTGAATTCTTTGCCATTGTCGGATCTGAATGTTTTGATCTTCTTATCAGCTTGGTTTTCCATCAAGGCTTTGAATTCATTAAACTTATCAAACACTTCATCCTTGTTTTTCAAGAAGTAAACCCAAGTCTTCCTGGAGAAGTCATCAATGAAGGAGACATAGTATACATACCCACTCAGAGAACTGGAAGGCATCGGTCCGCATACATCAGAGTGGATTATTTCCAATATTCCTTTTGCCTTTCTTTCACTGCTTGAAAATTCCTTCTTTATGTTCTTTCCTTTTGCACATTCTTTGCAAACACCTTCATGCTTGGTCTTGATTTCAGGAAGACCCTCTACAACTTTGCTTGCAATTGTTAGTGCTCTATAGTGCACATGAGCAAGCCTTCTATGCCAAAGTTCACTCGGCTGCATGGATTCATGTACCATGGCATGTTCAGGTTGTCCCTTCAATTTATAAAATCCTCCCTCTTACTCTCCAATCACCACTGCATCATCTATAGTTTTACCTTTTGGCCACATTAGGACTTGACCATCTACAAATGCAACCCTCATGCCTTTTGTATCCAATGCATATATGGAGAGTAAGTTCTTCTTGATCCCAGGTACATATAGAACCTCTTTCATATTCAAATACTTCTCAGAGTCTAGGTTGTAGGAGGATTCACCACTTCCTTTGATAGGATATTGATCGTCATCCCTAAGTTTCACCTTATGGGGTGACTCATGTTCAGATAGATTTACAAAAGATTCTTTAAACCCAGTCATGTATTTGGAATCCCCACTGTCAATAAGCCAATCATTACAACCATGAGAGATAGTACCTGTGAGAACAGAGATTAGAACATATTCTTCTTCACTTGATGAGTCATCACTTTCTGATCTAGCCTTCTTCTTGGGAGGTTCATCATCCTCAGCAGCATGAGCATGATATTTTCTTTTGTTGCCCTTCTTCTTTTTGTTGAAGTTGTTGTTGTTGTCCTTCTTGTTCTTGGGACAATCCGAGGCAAAGTGCCATTTCTCATTACATGTGAAACATCTTAGGTGTTTCCTATTTTTAGAGTGGTGAGAAGGTTTCTTAGAATGAGAATGCTCCCCCTTGAACTTGCTTCCCTTCTTGGTGTGAGCAGTGAGAGCTTGATCTTCATTTCCTATCTTTTCTTCTCGGGCCACAAGCCTAGCTTCTTCTTGAGAGCATTCCTCCCACAGCCTACTGAAGGAGATCAACTTTTTCCTTGCAAAGATTACTTGGATAAAGGAGTCCCATGATTTGGGTAGGCCATTTAGTGTGGTCATGACAACTTCACCATTGTCCACAATTTCATCCACAGCTTCAAGCTGTTCCTTGATCTGAGAGAACTTAGAGAAATATGATTGAATGGTCTCTCCATGCTGAAGCTTTACCCCTTTCAATTGGTTCCGCAGGGTCATCTTCCTATTTATGTTCCTTTCAAATAGCTTGGTAAGGGAATCAAACATCTCCTTGGGTGTCTTCAGAGATGACACATGTGGGATGAGATGGTCCTTGATAGAATCAACAATAATCCTCTTTGCCTTGACCAAGTTACTTTTGTGAAGAGCCTTAGCCTCTTCTCCCTTTGGGATAGGGACCTCTTTACTTATATAAGTGTCCAACTCATTTTCTTCCAGGATTAACCCAATCCTATACTTCCATGCTCAGAAGTTATCAGCCCCTTCAAGCTTATCCTCAAGCTTGGTGTGGTGAGACATCTTTAAAGAGTACTTCAAATGGAAATAGAAAATATTTAGGTATTACCACTTGATTTGCTGAAAACTGGATCTGGTCCCGAATTAGGGTTTGTTAGAGAAACCCTAAAAATCCAGAATATGAATTTCAAACTTCTGAAAGGATAGAAATATGCGCCTTGATGAGCTGATTAGCCTGGTATATTATGAATTTGAGATCTACAAAGTTTCACCCTTCAGAAATGCCTTTTAGTTTTCCCGAATTCACTAGGGAGGACCCTGAATTAGGGTTTGAGTTTCCCGGAGCTTCACCCAACCAAAAATCTTGATCCAAATCTCTAAACTTCGATTTTTCCAAGGAGATTCCAGCTATGTCTTTAGATTTCAGAAATTCCTTTTTTTTTGGGAAACCTTAATTTTTAGGGACACAACGAAAAGTGCTCAGAATTGAATTTTGATTGGACAAATATATTCTCCTTGATGAGTAAAGTCAATCTACCTTACTACGTTTCCAAAATCTGTGGAGAGAAACCCAATAAACAAGAAACCCTAGTTTTCGCCACTGCACAATGTCTTCTTCTCAGGGAAGCTCTGATACCATGTTAATTTTTGAGCATTAATTCAATATACTCTAGGATCTTTACTGAGAGAATAACATGTACAACATATCAATCATATCAAGCATGTCAATCATGTCAATCATAACAAGAGACAAACATAAGAGACAATAGACACACAGATTTTCCGTGGGGAAAACCCTAAGGTGAAAACATTAGAAAAATTTTGAGGTAAAAAATGGGTCTCAAAACAAAGAAAATGTACTATAAAAATCAACCAATCACATTCTAATAGATGACATCATCCCCCATGGTTGAGGCGGCATTGCATGAGTTAACAATGCTTATTTGTCAAATTTTCTATGGTGGATGAAAATCCATAGTTAATCAAGGTAGTGGTATAAGTACTTTTAAGTCATAAAGTACATTACTCATAATGAAAGTCTTTTAACATTTTTTCATAAAATAATATTATTGTCATTTTCAAGTAAAGTACTCATAATGAATGTCTTTTCACACTTTTTTTCCTTTCACACTTTCTCATAAAATAATATTATTGCCATTTTCAAGTAAAGTACTCACAATTCATAAATAATGTCCTTTCACATTTTTTTATAAAATAATATATTAACATTTTTCATGTTTTTTAATTTTTAATTTAAAATTATATATTCACTCCATTCTCTTTAATATTATTTTTATCATTTTCATATTTTTTAAGTTTTATTTATGTATTCAATCTATTTTATTTAATATTATAATGCTAAACTAATATATATATATATATATATATATTCTCTTTAATATTATTTTTATCATTTTCATATTTTTAAGTTTTATTTATGTATTCAATCTATTTTATTTAATATTATAATGCTAAACTAATATATATATTCTCTTTAATATTATTTTTATCATTTTCATATTTTTAAGTTTTATTTATGTATTCAATCTATTTTATTTAATATTATAATGCTAAACATATATATATATATATCCTTGTACTTTTAAAATAAATTAAATTAATGAATGATATTAATATGAAAAAATGTATATTAATATAGATTTTATGAATACAGAATAATAATAATAATGAAATGTGGATTATAATAATATTATTAACATTTTACATGTAAATAAGTTTTTAATTAAATCACACTATATTAAATTGATGAGAAAAGTACTAAATATAAATATTCAACATAAATTAAAAAAATAACTCTTAAAAAATGTTTTTATTATTTAATTTCATTTGGAAGTTCAAGACAAATAAATGCTAAAGGACAATAAATTTTTGGCAATTTACAATGAATCTTAGTCACATCAATGTATAGTTATTTTATTAATTTTATTTCTAGTAAATTTTGAAAAGTAACTCAACCATGGTTATTTATATTGTGCATAGAAAATAGTGTAGGAGGTGACTTGTCATATATACCTACCCCACAAAACCCTTAACTCATAATATTTTAATATATCTCATACTTTTTTAGTACATCTCTTAGGAGGCCATTTTTTGACCTCAAAATCTCTCTAATGACCCCACAACTTTCTCAGAGATAGATAGAGCAATAATACAACCAAAGTACAACCCAAGTACAAGAGATAGTTTTCTCCTAGCAGCTCCTCCTCCTCCTCCTCAACTAGTGCGCCACTTTCCAAGTGATGTACAAGTGAGTAATGAGGGTATCAAATAGAGATATCTCGATCTCTATTTATAGTTGTCCTGTTCTGTCCAATAAACTAATGGGGATGATTTGTCTAGCTTAGCCTAATAACCCATGGTTAACTTAATTAGGGCCGACCCCACACATGGTGGTCTAATAACCCATCGGCAAGTTATGACACTTGCGACACTTATCAATACAAATGACGACATTTCCTTATAGAGGAACAACACATCTCTATAGGAGTACAATATACATAGATGAAATACATAGGTGAAATACATTCCAAAGTTATATATACATCAACATAAATTTAGGCGTCTACAACATATATTAATCACATTCCCCATGACACATTCGAACAAACTATTTGCATGTATGGAGAAATTTGATCAAGAGCATAAGCCATTCATAAGAATTCCCCGCGACAAGGTCCATTATCATGAAGATTGATGCATTGTCCATGGGGTTCAAATAATTTACCAGCAGTGTCATGCAATAGATATAGCTCTGTGACACATGGAAGGGAATTGGTGAAGGGAACAAAGAGAGAACAATGAACACAAAGCACAGATGGATCATGAGCATCAGGTTGAGCAAGAGCAAAGGCACTAATTTGGAAATATCATTGGTCATTGAAATTTAAATTGAAAGAAAAAAGAACGCAAAAATGGCTTTGAAGATCAACATCCTTGGACCATATGGGTGTATCTCGACTAGAAAATGAAGTGAAATGAGATGATATGTTGTACAAGAGGTCATGAGTTCAAAGAATCCTGACTTACCCGTGGGTCGTTCCGCATTCTTACAGGTTGTGTGGGTACACCTAGGGGTATAGTGGTATCGGATGTGAACCAACCTCATGTAACACAGGTATGTGCACCAACCCAGTTGTTGATTCCCCTAGTAAAGAAAAAATATCAACATCCTTGAGACTGAAATGGATTTCTTCAGGATTGGGTTTGAAACTTGGAAGTTGGAAACCCTCCTAAATATGGCTTCCTCAAATCCAAAAACCAAGCAATACATGCAACTCAGTCATCTCCAACAATTAAAGGTGCTGTATCTAATAATTAGTTTATGGGTACTTTTGGGATTTCTCTTTTTGTTGTTTAAAAACAATATCAAGAAAAGTTACAGTAATAAATAATGTCTATCAACAATTGATAGTACTAGTAGAACTCTTTAGAAATAATTATTTTGGAGACTTGGCCTTTGCCTTTGCCTTTTTTGTGTCTTTGCTATATGGGGTTTCCCAACATCCTCTTTTAATATAATCATAATTATCCGTTTATGTAAAAAAACATTAATGCATGGAAACTTCCTAGAAGCTAAGGAGGAAAGCTAGGAGCAATTTTTGTCTATTTATAGATTTCCTTCCATCTTTTTGTTGATTCCCTTCCCATCACAATTTTTGTCCTTTTTCTGATTCATTCCATGATTGGAAATATATAATTTCCATGTATGAGTGTGAGTCTGCACGTGACTTCACAAAAATATCACACCCATGCATGGGCCTCTTGCTTTTTAGTACTATTAAGTTTTTATATGCTTAATATTATTTTTTTCTTGTTATTTCTTATTTTCTTTTTTCCATAGAATGTCTCATAACATTGCATATGGAATCATCTCTTCTCTCACTCTCTTATTTTTTTTAACTTTAGCTAGCTTCTTATATTTTTCATGTTATTTTGTGGAAAAATGCATACACTTATGTCAAAAGACTAGTATTTAGACTCCTTCGTTAGACTTTTAGAACTATTGATAATGTTTTGAGGGTTTTACTTTTTCAAACAACTTTCATGCACAGGTGGATAATTTGAGACGATTTACAAAAAAACAATACATGGGTGTGTGAAAGCTAATGAGGGTCTCTTTTGACACATTAGATGCAATAGAAACTGAAAAAAATGTCATCCATAAACTTAAATGGATATTTTTGAGACACATATACAATGAATCTTGCGACGAGGTAAAAAATATGAAATGTAGGAAATTGAATGACGTTTCTGAATCTATAAAATTTTTGTACTCAAAATGTTCTTAACTATCTAAAGTTTGATTTTTTTAAACAGACGGTTTTATTTTTTGGACAAATTATAAGGTATATGTTTTTGTGGGTGCAACCTTTGAGTTCCTAAATGATGAAATCAAGTTACGAAAATTGGTAGACATATAGAGAACATCTAGTACTAGTGCACCACTATTTTTCCAAAAAACAAAATAATGTTTTTTTTTTAATTATCTAAATGATCGAACTTTAAAAATAGTATGCCAAATGTGGGTGCATCCTTTGGAGGTCTTAATGCAATTATTTCGAAACGGTTTGTTTATAGCATGCAGAGGTCGGTGTCATTTAGTGCACCAAATGAGTTTTTTTCAAAATGGTTGAGAAACATAAGAGTTATGGATGAAACACTAACAGTGTGTTTTTTTAGTTAAGGATTCATGACACAAGAAAAATAAGAAAAAAATAGAAACATATATATATTCTTTTTAAAAATTATATATTTGGAATCTGCAGAAAAATGTTATATGTGTCTTAGATTTCATAAAAAATGATGGTGTGCATCATATTGTAACCAACCGCTAAACATGGGCATATTGAGAAAAATAGTGAGATGTCTAATTAGCTATGGTTTACCATATTCCATACCATAGGTTTGGTTAACCCAAAGCTAAGTCCAAAGCAGACACATAGGAATATTCATGACACCCAGATAGGTGACAAGGCTTGGTCTTAGTGCTAAGAAACGTGAACGCATTTCTTTTAAATTCAATTTTTCCTTTCTAGCCTATATGGGTACCATGGAAACCAAAGCATGTGCATGTTTTAGCTCTACAAAACGTGTACGCGTTTTGGTAAAATTCAAATTTAGCTTAGGCATAAGGCGGAGGAGGGGGTTTGGGGGGGTATGGGTTTAGGGAGGATTAGGGTAGTTAGAGGGAAGAAGGTGTATGGGGTTTGGGTAGAGAGAGAGATGGGGGGGTGGTAAGTGTTAGGGGGAGGGTGATTAGGAGAGACAAAGAGTAAAAGGGGTAGGGGGAGTAGGAGTGATAGGGAGAGAGGGGTAGGGTTAGGGAAAGTAGGAGATAAAAAGAGAGGTACAGAGGGTGTAGTTATGGGTAGGGAGAGTAGGAGGGGGGTTAGGGGGAGAGAGAGGGCGGGTCAGGGGTAATGTGTGTGTATGAGAGAGAGAGAGAGAGAGGAAAGGGTGTTAGGGTGTTGGGGGAGGGAGAGAGGGGTGTGGGTAAGTTGTAGGTGGAGGATTAATGGAGAGAAAGAGTGAGAGATGGGGTTAGTAATGGTTAGAAGTAGGGGGGGGGGAAGAGACAGATGTATGGATGGGGTTTAAATGTAGGGGGGGAGTTGGGGGGTGAGATATTTAGAGAGGGAGTTAGTAAGGGTTATGGAGATGAGAGAGAGAGAGAGAGGAGAGGGTTTAGTTGTATGAGAGAGAGAGGGGGGGAGGGTGTTAGGGGGTTGGGGGTGAGACATATGAGTAGGGGATACAAGTAGGTGGATGAGTAGAGAGAGATATCCTAGGGGTGGAGGGTGTGGGCGATTAGGGGTAGGGGGAGGCGGTGGGTTGGGGAGAGAAAGAGATAGAGATCATGGTGGGGGGAGGTGTAGAGGGGAGGAGTAGGGTTGGGGGACATAAAGAGATAGATATTGGGGTGGGCGGAGGGATAGGGGTTTAGGGAGGATTAGGTAAGTTAGAGAGAAGGTAGGTATAGGGTGTGGGAAGAGAGAGAGAGAGAGAGAGAGAGAGAGAGAGAGAGAGGTGGGGTGTGGTAAGTGGTATGGAGAGTAGGATTAGGAGAAACAAAGAGAGAGGGGTCTAGGGGTAGAGAGAGAGAGAGAGATAAGAGGGGTGGTTATGGGTAGTGAGAGTAGGAGGTGGGTTAGGGGTTGTGAGAGTGTGAGAGGGATAGGTGGGGAGGTTGTTAGGGGTTTTGGGGGGAGAGAGCAAGGTGGGGGTTAGGTGTAGGTAGAGGAGAAGTGGAGAGAGATAGTAAGAGAGGATATTAATGAGGGTTAGAGAGAGAGAGGAGGAAGAGGAGGGGGTGTTAGAGGTAAGGTGAGGAGTAGGGGGTGAGAGAGTGAGGGAGGGGGTTAGTAAGGATTAGAGAGAGGAGGGGAGAGAGAGGGGTAGGAGTAGGTGTGTTGTGTGTGTGTGTGTGAGCAAGAGAGAGAGAGAGAGAGAGAGAGAGAGAGAGAGACATGGGGGTGGTAAGTGGTAGGGGGGTGGGGATTACGGGGGAGAGAGATAGGGGGGTAGGGGGAGTAGGAGAGAGATAGAGAGGGGGGGGGTAGAGGGGCCGGTTATGGGTAGGTATAGTAGGAGGGGGGTTAGGGGGAGAGAGAGGGGGGTCATGGGTAGTGAGAATTTTATAGAGAGAGGAAAATTTTAGGGGGATGGGGGAGAGAGAGAGGGGTGTGGGTTAAGTGTAGGTGGAGGAGTAGGAGAGAGAGAGAGATGGAGAGAGGGAGTAAGTAAGGGTTAGGGGGAATAGGTGTGTGTGTGTGTGAGAGAGAGAGAGAGAGAGATAGAGAGAGAGAAGGAGGAGGAGTTAGAGAGGGGGTTAGTAAGAGTTAGGGGCAAGAGAAAGAGAGAGAGAGAGGAGGAGGAGGAGGAGGAGGAGGAGAGGTAGAGAGAGGAGTAGGGGGGTAAGAGTGGGAGAGAGTATGGGGTGTTAGGGGATTAGGGAAGATATAGAGAGGGTTAGTATTTATGGGAAGGTAGAGGAGTATGGGAGAGAGAGAGAGAGTGATCGATGAGGATAAGTGTGGGACTTGGTTTGGCGATGATAAAAAATGAGAAGATTAAAATTATTTTGATGGATAGGTATATATAATGAACATATTTCATTAAGAAAGCAAATATGACTTGGTGTGTTAGACTTTGCTTGGTAATGATTTAACATGAAAAGGATTTGGATGGCTAGGTATATAGAATGACACTAAAGATTAGTAAGAGTTAGGGGGAAGGGGGGAATAGAGAAAGAGAAGAGTAGGGGAGAGAGAGAAGGGGGGGGTTAGGATTTTGGGGAGGAGTAGGGAGATTAGAGATAAAGGGGGGTATAGGTGAGGAGTGTGGGTATTGGGGTTAGAAAGAGATATCAAGGGGGTTAGGGGTTTGGGGAGGAGTAGGGATATTAGAGAGAAAGGGGGGTATAGGTGATGAAAGTGGTTGTTATGGTTAGAGAGAGAGAGAGAGAGAGAGAGAGAGAGAGAGAGAGAGGTAAATGGAGAGACATTGGTGGGTAGTAAGGGGTTATAGGTAGAGGGAGAGGGGGGTGTTAAGGGGTTAGAGGTAGCGACAGAGGGGGGTGTTAGAAGATTGGGGTTAAGTGGAGAAGGAGAGAAAGAGAGTGAGAGAAGGGGTTAGTAAGGGTTAGAGAGAGAGAGAACCAATTGGGAAATGGTGTGTTAGGGGATTGGGGGAGAGAGAGAGGGGTGGGGGTTAGGTGAAGGTGGAGGAGTAGGGCAGTGAGAGAGAGTGAGAAAGGGGTTTGGTAAGAGTTTGGGGGGAGGGAGGTAGAATGAGAGAGAGAGAGAGAGAGATATTTAGGGAGGAGTAGGACAATTAGAGAGAAAGGGGGGCATAAGAAGAAGTGTGGGTGTTGGAGAGAGAGAGAGAGAGAGATTATGGAGTGGTAAGGTGTTAGACATAGAGAGAGAGAGAGAGGGGTAGTTAAGGGGTTAAAGGTAGAGACATAGGTGGGTGTTAGGATATTGGGGTTAATTTTAGAATGGGAGAAATATAGTGAGATAAGGGATTAGTAAGGGTTAGGGAGAGGAGGAAAGGGGCAAGAGAGAGAGAGAGAGAGAGAGAGACTAGGGATGGGGGTGTTAGGGGTAGGTGGAGGGTGTGGGTGATTAGGGGTAGGGGGTGTTAGGGGTTGGGGGGCATGTTATGAGATTGGGGGGTGTTAGTGAGTTGGAGAGTGTCGTGTGGGTGATGAGGGGTAGGAGGTGTTACATATTTTGAAAGGGGGTGTTAAGGGGTTAGGGAGTTGGATAAGGGGTGTTAGGGGGTTGGGGAGGGATGTTAGGTGGTGGATTTATGGAATAAAATATTCTTTGCAAAATGCGTACGCGGTTGTTTAAATAGATTAAGCATATAGATATTCAACAGCCATATCCACAACCAGGAAATTTCTCAATCACAAGGACAAATTCTAGTATGTTCCATAAATATTCTTTACAAAACATGTACGGGTCAAACATAAGACTCCTGAAGAAGACTGGAGTAGAAGAAAAAAAACTGTAGGTCATTTGAAATTTTTTGGGTGTGATGCATATGTTCATATACTTGATAAGAAAAGGAAGAAAGTAGATAAGAAAATCCACAATTGTATTATGGTTTGTTATAGTGAATCATTTAAGGCCCATAGGTTGTATGATCTTGAAACAAATGAAATACTTATTAGGAGAGATGTGATATTTGATGAAATTTGTATAACACCTTCCAAATCTTCTTCCTCTACTCCTGTATCTTCATGAGTACTTGGTAATCCAACTATTGAAGAAAATTTTGATGACATGACTAATGAAGAAAGATCTGAATCTTGTGAAGAAGAGATTGTTGTTGCAGGTACACAAGATGAAAATGATGGTTCTTTCACAAAAACAAGGAGTATTCAAGAGGTTTATTAAGAAGGTCCACGACATCATGCTAACTATGCTCTTATGACTAGAGTGATGAATGTTGATGATCCACGGGTATTTGAAGAAGCTCAAGGAAAACCTGAATGGGATGCTGCAATAAAAGAGAAATATGATTCTCTAATGAAGAATCAAACTTGGGAGCTGACTCCTCTTCCAGAAGGTAAAAATATCATTGGTTGCAAGTGAATATTTAGGAAAAAGTTCACTTCTTACAGAAAAATTGAGAAACATAAGGCTAGGTTGGATGAAAAAGGATACTCACAGAAAGAAGGTATTGACTATAATGAAACATTTTCTCCTATTTCTAAAATGATTACAATCCAAATAGTAGTTTCTATAATTGCAAAATTTGGTTGGGAAATTCATCAAATGGATGTAAAAAGTGCTTTTATGCAAGGTGATTTGCATGAGGAAATCTATATGCAACAACCCCCCAGTTTTAGAAAAATTGGCCAAGAAAATCTTGTTTGTAAGTTAAAAAAGTCTTTATATGGTTCGAAGCAAGCTCCGAGAGCTTGGTACTCCAAAATCAATGAACATTTCTTGAAGGAAGGATTCAAGGGAAGTCCTTATGATCTTGAATCATCTTTATGTCAAAAATTGTAATGGTGATATTATAATTGTGATCCTATATGTAGATGACTTGATATTACAAGAAGCAATGTAAGTCATGTATATGATTGCAAGGGGCAGTTACATAAGGTGTTTGATATCACAGATTTGGGGTTGTTACATTATTTTCTTGACATTCACGTTTGGCAAGAGAAAGACAAGATTCTTCTATCACAACCAAAGTATGCACTGCATATATTAAAGAAGTTTAAGATGGAGAATTGCAAGGCAGCTCCCACTCCAATTAATATAGGGTCCAAGTTGAGAAGTAATTATATTTCTAAAAATTATGATGGTACACTATATAGAAAACTAGCGGGAAGTCTTCTCTATCTAACAACCACTAGACTAGATATTGCATATGTAGTTGGAATGGTTTCTAGATTCATGGTAGATCTTCGTCTTGAACATTGGAAAGCAGCTAAGAGAATCCTTAAATACATCAAATGAACATATCAACTTGGAATTGAGTATTAATATGGTGGAAATGTTCAACGAGTTGGGTATAGAGACTATGATTGGGAAGGAGATGTTGAAGACAGAAGATCAACTTCTCGATATATTTTTCATATTGATTTGGGAGCAATTTCATGGAGTAGCAAGAAGCAAGCTACAATTTCTTTATCATCAACAGAAGCTGAATATAAAGGTGCAACACTTGCAACACAAGAAGCTACATGGCTAAGAGGTATCCTTGTTGAATTAAATAATCCTCAAACAACAACTAGAACTATTTATTGTGATAGTCAAAGCACAATACAATTGACAAAAAATCCAGCAAGGACCAAACATATTGAAATCGATCATCATTATGTTAGTAAGCAAGAACAAGAAGGCAATATCATATTGAAGTATTGTAAGACCAAGTAGCTGATCTATATTCACTAAACTATTGAGTATTGTAAAGTTTGTAAAGTTTAGAAGCATGCTAAGGCTTAAAGACTGTAACCCTAATAAACATTAAGGGGGAGTATTAAAACACTAATTAAGATGGTCTAATGTTTATTAGAAATGTGGGTGAATGTTAGTGAAAAAGTGTTCGAGAAGCTGCAATTAATGATGTAGTTGAAACAGTGCTTGCTGGCTGAAAAATATGTCCTGAATAGAGATTTCTAGACTGCTCCAGAATGTAAGAATTTTGCCTATAAATTGAATGTAATCACAGCCGTGTCTGGATCGCTTCCAATTGCTATAAATTGAATGTAATCACAGCCGTGTGTGGATCGCTTCCAATTGCTAAGTGGTGTCCTGTGTTGCTTCTCTTCTGTTCTTTGCTTCATTCCTTCCGCACCAGGTTCTTCTATAACTTGTACAAGTGAAACGTTAATTGTTCATAATTAATATTCTCAACACTTTAATCACAGGGTGGATAAGAAAGATATATATTTACCTGTTTCTGTTCAAAAGATATATGAGGACGGGTTCTCCATGCAATGTTTAAGAATCCCTTTTAAGACCTTGTTGTGAAAACGCGCAATTTGAGACTTTGGTATAAAGCGATTTGGCCAGGAATGAGCAGCATCCCACATTCCAGTGGCTCTGGCCGAGATCTCTTCGCCATATACACGCTTCAGAAAATCGAAATATTGTATGTCAGTGCTGGATTTCAAGCATCTTACGAAACTCAGAGGGGTCAGAATGCTCTCGATTTTCTGCAAAAAACAAATTGCAAATGAGATTCAACGTCTCTACTGGACGAAGTTGAAAATAAAGCATCCAGTGACAGGTGTATACTTCATGTGAAAGAACCGTGTTATAATCTAATCAAACCTTATTCAATGCTATGAAATCGGTGATATTCTGAGTCTGACAATATAAGGTCAGCTCGATGCAATAGAGAACTGAGACTGAATTCAGAGAGATGAGCGAAGAATTGGAAGTGGCGTCAGCGGATAGTGGAGGCCACCCGTTAATGGGATCGTGGCCTCCCAACCACGAAGCCCGCGATATAATCGAAAGATTTGTCATCGGGTAGAGAAATGAGGATCTCTTGATCGCTTGAAAAGTCTCCAAAGACCGAGTAAAAGATCCTCATCCACCTCGCCTGCGATGCCGTTTGTCAGATCACCACAGTTTGAGTTTGAGATGCAAACAGAGGTGGACGATGTAAATATCAGGAGGTTACGTCATTCAGTCTGAATACAATTATAGTCTTGGGAAAATTAAGATATGGATTAGTACAGCTATTTAACTTGTGGTTGGTGAACATCATTAGGTCACAAGTTAAGTGTCATCGACAAGTTATCTGTTACTTGTTTTCCATGCTTAATTGTAATCACTTGTTGTCTATGTTTTAGGGATTTGTTTTCTTTTTTAGTTAAATGGGTTGTCTATCACTACCTGCTATCCATGCATGCATGAGTTACTAGTTATCCATAGATTTGTCTCATCCTCCTTTATTTTAGGAAAGGCATAGATGGTAATCCACTCCAAATTCTAAAATATAAACACATATTGATATAAAAATAAGATGTCCTAAGACAAAATGTCAAAAGTTTCAAAATTGTAAAATTGTCTAAAGTTTCAAACATGTTATAACTAAACCTTCATTGAAACCTTCAAACTTACATGGAGTAATGAAATTTAAGAAGTGTATTTTTTTTTTTTTTTTTAAATTTAGTAATCCAATTTTTGTTGTTCAAATTGAGGATTTTAATGTAAAAATTGAAATTTTAATTACCAAATTGAAATCAGCTTAGTCTATTATCCGTGGACATCTTGAATATACAATTTTAAAATTATAAATTTGTAATTTCAACAATTTCAACATAATTTTAACTAAAAATCCTCAAAAAAATATAAAATACAAATGATAAATCATTTAACTTACACCATATTTAAATTAAATGTATTAATATAAAAAATTAAAAATAATTAATAATCACTAATTAAATAAATATTTATTTAATTTGCCAACTTCGATATGGATATCGAGGTTATTGTCGGTTCATAAAAATACGTGAAACTGACAGCTTCCGCTGCAACACAAATAATTACTTATTTGTGGCCCATGACGAAAAGCTTGGCCGCTAACATCACCAATGGAAAGAGTTCCCCGGACAGAGAGAGAGAGGTAATCTGTCAATGAACGAGGAGTCAGCCCGACATCCACCCACAGTTCCCTGGATACACGTCAACGTAAGGTTGAGTCTCCGCTCATTCCATGAAAAATATGAATTTCTTTCATGGCAGACATCACGTCCAAGGCTATTCCATGTAAGGCATGGGCTTGACCATTGATTGAATGCTCATTTCCTCTCACAGCCACCGTGAGGTGATGAGACATAACTGCTGTCCTTACAACTCTAACGATGTCATCAACCGATGCAGGATATACAATGGCGGCTGGCCTGTGGTGGCACATGCTTCCAAAATCACGGGCTACTCTTGCAGTTTCATCAATGGAGATTGAATAGTTGAAGCGTAGCCAACGAGAGATTGACAATCCTCTTCAGATAGGACCAAGGAACATGGAATATTGTAATTGATCTCCATGTTGAGAACCAATATCATCAAAACCAGCATTTTCATTGCAGAACCCTTCTCCGCTCTACAACCAAACTTGCACACCTTCTTTATAATTATTATTGTTGATTTTCCCTCGGTCTCAACTGCAACTACATGCGGACACTGTCCACGGTTCGACATTAATAGCTGAACTCTGGACAGTGATGGTGAAAGAACCAAAAGCACAATATTACAAGCCCCTCAGATGTATATCTAGCTTTGATACGGCGCATTCGCTTGGCTGTTATTTCTCGCTGACAGCCAATGCTTATTATACGTTACACTGGGTGAATAGGTAATCACTCATTCAAATTCTAGTTTTTAATATATTAAAAAACAACTATCATAATTCAGTGGTCAAAGTCACTCACGGGTAGTCAAAGTATTCAGTAAGTGTTATTGGGGTCAAAGGCTGAGGGACAGTGGAAAATCATTACTAAGTAAATGTTGTTGGACATAAAACAAAATCATTTTAAATATCTAAAGTTATTAAATTAGTATAGTCATTTAACTTGTGGCTCGAGAACATTTATAGGCCATAAGTTAAGTGCTATGAATAAGGTATATGTTACTGGTTTTCTCCTTTTTCTAGTTAAACTCTGTGATGAATTGCTCTTATCCATGTATCACTAAATGACCCTGGTGCAATCTAGGAAACTCATAGGTGCTAGTCCACCCCAAATTCTAAAACTATCAGTGACAAGTAAAGTGGTTGGTAGACACCAATAGGTATAGTGCACTTAGTTTTGTGAAGATGGCTGGTTGTTAAATAAAAGTTAAACATTAAAATAATTAATATAAATATTAAAGTAACATAAACATTAAACTAATTAATATAAACATAAAAACAAATACTATTTAATAAACATACCCATTTTCTTAACCATCGTTTTTAACTAAAGCTTATTTAAATCTTAATCAAGATACATTTGAGCATAACAAGATACGACGACCATGAAATGAATCCCCACTCTACACTTGTTACACTCATGTTAATCTTGTTAATCCACTCAAGGAAGTCCAAAATCTCAGATAATATCTAAACACTTATTTGTGTAATAAAAAACCTATTGATCTTGTAATTAAAAGAAAACTAGCTTTATTAAATGAAAAATCCCACTACCTTTATTAAATAAAAACCAATCCACTTGAAATATCTAGTTGGTGATAAGCATATCCAGCCTATGATAAATAAGAAAACCATCTCACTTAAAATTTCTTGGTTATAAATATATTCAGTCAGTAATAAATAAGGGGCAAATTTCCACTTTTACCATATAAATGTGGGTTTTGGCCCATATATTTTTTTACTTAAAAAAAACTAAACCAACTTTTAATCAATTAAACACAATAATAAATTATATTAAATAATATTTTTATTTATAAAAAATATATATATAAGATACCTACAAATATTCTTCTGCAAAAGTCTAGGAAATGACCTCAAAACTGACCTTTTGTACTCAACTATTGTTGGGCATTTTGTACTCAAATATGGTAAAACATTTGAATTACTCGCCATCAAATAAAACAAACAGTGTGAAATATTTGAAAAAACTGTAGTGAGTTGGAAGATCAATTTTCCCAATCACCTAATCCAAGGCATAGGAAAAAATAAAAAAAATTGAAACCCATTTCAATTCATGGTCCATGGCCTTTGATTGAAATACATGCATTAATAAAAGTCAATGGTTTAATAAAAAAACATTATCCCTTTATCTGCAATGAGATAACGATCGAGTGGATTTTTCATTAATTAACTTGATGGCTGAATGATTAAACGCCATTAGTTTGGATAATCTCTAGACATCCATTTACATCACTCAAGCCATGAAATTGGTCAAAGTTTATCTACAGTACACAAAATGCAGTTATAGACATGTCAGTGCCAATAGAGATAAAAAAATATCCAACACGTCTCCTATTGGTCTTAATATATATAAATAATGTTGGCAGTGGTTAATTTCTTCACCACCACAAGTTCTGAAAAGTCATTCACTGCCCTGCTGAGTGGCCGCCAAAAATATGAAGAGCCATCCACCGCCACACTGTTTTGATTCTGTCATGCTGTCAAAGTTTCAAAGGGGCAGCTCACCAAATTGATTTCTGAAGATGCAGTTACATCCTCTGCCATAGTTCATCGAATGATTATTGGGGCTGAGTATTACATTGATTTTTGAAGAGCCGTTTTTGAAGAGTCATTCACTGACCTGTTTCAGCTGTTCAGATGTTAAAGGAGCAGTGTGGGACATCACTGTTGCAGCACATTAAAATTCATAGGGACATTCACCAACTCTGCTGCTACCTGTCAAAGATTGAAGGGACATCCATCTTCCCTGTTGCAGTTCATGAAAGGGCAGAGAATTAATTAAATTCTGAACAGACAAATTTTGTGAAAGGTCAAGCTAATTAATGTAGACCGACTGATCTCATGGTGTATAAATACCAATGCAATCTTGATTTTGTGATAGAGAGATACATAGTTGAATATGAAACATAGTTTTAGCTCTGTAATGTTGTTTTTATGTTCCTCTTTGTCTTTATGAGTTTGTAAAATCATGGTTGAATGTTTAAATGATGTTTGTTTTGCTGTAGCAAGTTAGATTTCAGAATTTACCGACACAGAGTATAGAGATGTTAAATGTGTTTGATTGTTGAAACAGGGTAGTAGTCAAGTTTTATAAATGCGGGGGTTATCTAAACATAGCTGAAACAGTCAGCTGCAACTGTCCTGTAGATTACTATTAGCTAAACAGTCAGCTGTTAAATTGTTAGCTGTGACTGTGTTGAATATTACAGTCAGCTGTTACTGTCAGCTGCAACTGTGTTGTAGGTGAAAATTTATGAGTTTAGTGATCTGTGTGTGTTGCTGAAAGTAAGAGCAACACCTCCTGCCTTCCCTCAATTGGTATCAGAGCTGAGTGTTTCTGTTTTTTGGTTCGTTGGTTCTGTGCTCACTTCATGAATGAGTCATATGATTGTATGTTGAACCTTTTGTGTTTTGTTTGGAGATCTTGTTGTTGAGTTTTACTCCAACGCCCCCTTCCTGCTACGTAGAAATAGCATAAGTAAGTTCAGTCGAGCTCTGTGTTGAAAGAGAGCTCCCATGCTCCTTTAATTAAAGGTCGAGTCATCATTTAGCAGCAAAAGTCTGAATTTGACGTGGTTTGTGTAAAAAGAAGAAAGGGTTGTAGCCCGTGGATGAAGTTGACTCTGTGTGTGTTCCCTCAGACAGAGGTTGAGTAGTTGAAAGGAAGACATTTTTCCTGGTTGAGAGCTCCCATATAGTTTAATGGTAGAACAGTTTTGAATTCCACTGTTTTGGAATTTTGCTTGGTTTGAATTGATGTCATTATGCGTGAAAGAGGACCGAGAGGCCGTATCCAAAATAAATTTAAATTCTATGCAAATATTTATTTGAAGACAGATACATGGGGAGAAGCAGAAGGCTTAAACTGATGAAGAAGAAAGTTGTTAACGCAAAAGAAGTTGGTTTTGCCATAGCAGAGATATTAGGAGAAGCCACCGAGGAACCTGCTGAAGCAAAGGAACTTCAAGAGAAGGAAGCAGATACTGAAGTAAATGAAGTTCAAGAAAAGGTAGAGGATGCATGGAGCAACATCTATTATCCACTGCCATATTTCTCAGGTATAACTTATGAATGTTGGTGAGTTAATATGAAAAATTTCTTGCATGCTAGGGGTTTATGGATTTTTTTAGAGGATGGAGTTAAGAAACTCTGGGATGAGGCAAAGGATGCATTTGCCTTGTACTACGTCCAACAAGCTTTGGATGATAATATTTTTTATATAATTGCTAAAGCAAACACATCTAGAGAATCCTGGGAAAGTTTGAAGAGAAAGTTTGATGTAAAGGGGAGATATATGGTTGAGTCACAGCATGTTAACATTTCGGCAGACAAATTTGCAGAAGCAGAAGAAGATAGTCAAAATATTTGTGAATCTCATTGTTGTGTTCATCTATCAATTGATGAAAATGTTGCTGAAACTAAAGAAGAAGATGAGGCTACTGTATCTTGTATAGCACACGGGGGGTTCACTCAATGAACTTGTTACATAGCACGATCGTTCGTATGATATTAAAGAATATCCCTATTTTCACTAAATATTGGAAAATGCCTCCTAAAATTGTATTGTTGAACCCCCCTCCCAATATGCTTTTCCAATTAAGAAAACCCCTAGCTTCACCAAATATTGTAGGTATCCATTTTCTCGACCCATTTTTAATACCCCATTTATATCATGTTATCAAGTTGTAAAAATAGAAGCCCTAACACATATTAGTATAAGCAAAATATGCTAAATAAAATAATAGTATAATGTTAATAATGATCCCACTAGGATTGTGAAGGCGACTGATCAATCTGTAGCGTTGGATAGTGGAAGACCCAACGAAATACTACTGGGGAAGGAAAAATGTGTAAAAGGAAACCCAATGAAGAGATTAACATAACAAGGAATGTAAAAGACTCATAGTCCACTAGTTAGTGCAATTTTTAGAAAAGATGAGAATTGCAAATGTTTCACACCATAGCCTACCAATCTAACAATTTTAGATTATGTAAATACAATTAAATCCATATAGAGATCATGTGTTTTCTATAAGCTTAATAAATTAAAATCCATAAAAATGCAACTTTGAAACCCTTTCATGGATGGACTCCCTTACCTTGCTATAAAAAAAAAACATCTTAGTTCCAGTGAGACAAGAAAGATTGATCTCACATTTCTTGGTTGTCATGGAGCAAGGTGATTGAATCTCAATACCCACCTAAACCCCAACTTAAAAAATGAAGATTTAAATCTTTTACTCGAATGCCTACAAAAAATACAATACAATTGTTCAACTCTTGAACTCCCAATTTGCTACATATCTTAACTTAAAGATAAAAAACAATATAACATCAATTCAAACCAAGCCTAAATAAGCTATTAAATGAGGATTTCTCAAGGCTAGTACTCCAAAGAGACTTCCATCGATAATATCATTGGTACATTATTATCAGATTTATGCAAAACTTAGGATCATTATAAGCAATATCAAATAAAAATGGAGGGTCCATATATTTTATTTGAGTATGAATTGAGCCCATGATTTGAAGGTATGAATACATCCCACGATTTGGAGGTTATTCCTCATCCCACCCAATTAAAATGACCCCCAATATTTATATTACTATGTCAAATTAAAAACCCCCCTTGACCCCTTAATACATAGCAATATATTTTTGAGGTTTTTAAGAGTATTCAAACCCCCAATATGAATGGACGTGATATGATATTGCCCCGCTAGTGAACCCCCCGTGGTATAGCAGCAACATAATTTGAAGCAGTTGAAATTGCTAATGATAAAGATGCTGATGTAGTTTTGAATTTAGATGTCACTGAAGTGAATTGTGAAAATGATGGAGTGGTTAACATGTTGAATGCTGATAAAGATGATAAATTCCTTAAGTATGAAGACAACAAAGAAGTATTTGTCTAAGAAGAGTACTTGATGGACAAGCCCATGAAGGTATTTAAATCATGTATTGAATTTGATGATTGTGGAAATGTAGGTACAATGAATCTAGAAGACAACACTGAAGATGTTGTAGAAGTCGAAAACCAAGATGAGCTTGAAATAATTTACAGTAGTCATGTTGCAGAAAATGAAGAGTGTTGCACTCATCCATTTGGTGAATATAAGGAAGATGATAAAGCTTTGTGTGAAAAATACATTCATGAAAATGGTGTAGGAAAAAATATTGGTGATATTTTTGAAGAAGAATCTGCAGCGGTATTGAATGGTGCAGATAAGGACATAAAAGAGAACAAGATTTTTGCTAATAATTTGTTTGATAGTGATTGTGCAGGTACAAAGGAAGAGAATGATGAATTCTTGGATTATAAGTCAAATATTGAAGGTGAAGTAACTGCCAGTGTAGCAGTTTGTTCTTTGAATATTCCAACGATGTCTATTGCTAATGACAACGATGAAGAAGGTGCCAATGAAGCAGCCAGTATTGGTAAAATTGCTCATGGAAAAGTAATGGTGAAAGATGATCATGATGATGGAATGAAGACTTCCATATCAGCAGTATTTGGAGCAACATCAAAAGTTAAGAAAGATAAAGTGCACTGTGTTGAAGTGCTTGAACCAGTTTGTGAGTTTTTTTGAAAATATTGATGATTTTAATTTTGTTGATGAATTTGATAAGATTGTTGAAGAATGCATAGAAGTTGCAGCGAATGAAATAGATAAAGTACAAGCAGAAGGAATCTGTAATGATGTTGAAAATAAAAAGGTTGATGATTCAGTGATTATAGAAGCAGTGATAGGAAAAGAGTTGCACAATGATAACACTCAAAATGTTGTATGTTCTGTTGCAGACAGAGCAACTGAAATAAGGAATGATGTTCTTGATGAACAGTTGAAATTTTTGGAAGAATGGCTTGAAAAGCCAAGATATGATGATAACGATGATAGTCTTGTTGTGGAAGCAGAAATACAGAATGTTGATTTCCTTGTTGCAAAAGCAGTGGCAGATTTGAATGAAGAGATAGTGACAGCTCTTAGAGAAGAACAAAATGAAAAGAACCAATATGGTTCACATTATGATAATTTATATAATCTTGAAAAAATGTTTGAGTGTGCAGATGAGAAACCAATCAAAGATGAAGAAGAATCGTTTGAAGATGATGATGAGTTTGATTTGAATGAAGAAAATTGTAGCAAAGATGGATTGATTGAAAAGATATTCATGTCATGGAGTCCTGAAGAAATCAAGCATTATTATCAATTAATGTGTCTACAGAATAATTTTGAACAGATTACTCTTGGTGAAGTCAAAGATAGTTTGGGGGATCTTTGTATGCCCACATTATAGTATTTAGAGGACAAGATTTGGATTGGAGTCCTTGGCATAAAGGACATTACAAATTTGAATGATGGTAAGAAAATTGAAGAACGTTTTGCAGCTGAAGTTGATCATAGTGAATTTGAGGAATCACTAAAGGTAAAGATGAAATTGAAGATGAAGAATCAAAAGTATTTTTGGTATAAAGTTTGGCGTTCTAAGTCAAGTAATGATGAATCCAAAGATGAGAATGATGTGATTAAAATTATGAATGATGATTGGCTTGTAAATTCCAAGAAGGTTAAATGCAATGGTTTCGGTGCTGAAGTAAATGATGAAATATTATATTTTGTTAATTATGAACAGCTAACTGAAGATGAGGAGAACAAGTATTGTGGAGTTGCTGAGCAAAATGAGTCAAGATGTAAAGTCAAAATGGAGAGATGTCTGAAGCCACGAATGAAGCAAGAGATGAAGAAGATCAAGGTAAAGATGAAGATAAAACATAAAACAAAGTTTATATGTTTCAAAGTTTGGAGTTGAAAGAAACAGAAAGTTGCACTAGTATGTTCTAACAAAGAATGTGAAAAAAATTAGAACAACATGCATTATAGTTGGAATGTTGTTTTGTAAAACAGTAGTTGTTTTTGTTTGATGTATTTTTTGGGTGAAGTAATTAAGGGGGAGAATGTTGGCAGTGGTTAATTTCTTCACCGCCACAAGTTTCGAAAAGTCATTCACCGCCCTGCTGAGTGGCCGCCAAAAATATGAAGAGTCAACCACCACCACACCATTTTGATTCGGTTATGATGTCAAAGTTTCAAAGGGGCAACTCACCACATCGATTTCTGAAGATGCAGTTACAGCCTCTGCCACAGTTCATCAAATGATTATTGGGGCTGAGTATTACATTGATTTTTGAAGAGCCATTTTTGAAGAGTCATTCACTGACCTGTTTCAGTTGGTTAGATGTTAAAGGAGCAACGTGGGACATCATTGTTGCAACACATTAAAATTCATAGGGGCATTCACCAACTCTATTGCAGCCTGTCAAAGATTGAAGGGACATCCATTGTTCCTGTTGCAGTTCATGAAAGGGAAGAGAATTAATTAAATTATGAACAGACAAATTTTGTGAAAGGTTAAGATAATTAATGCAGACCGACTCATCTCATGGTGTATAAATACTGATGTAACCTTGATTTTGTTGAATATTGTAACTTCTAAGAATATTATATTTGTACATTATTTATTCCGGAGATGTTTCATTCCTCCGAGGTAACCCTACTATGTATCTGGAGATGTTTATTCCTCCAGGGGTTGGTATTAACTAGGGTTATTAGACCCACCATGTGTGGGTCGGCCCTGTAGTTATATTTTAGGGGTTATTAGACTTCTCCAGGAGAGGTCGGCCCCAACAGGTCTTTTAGTCAGTTGAGAGTCAAGTATAAATAGAGGAGGTGAACTCCTCATTAGATCATTCACTCACTTGTGAAAGAGTGCGCACTTGTTGAGGAGATCAGCTAAGGAGACAAAGGAAGGAGGAGCACATCTTGTATTTTGGTTGTTCATCTTATTGAGGAAAGCTTTACTGGGTTTTCTACCCCATGAGGGTTTCCCAGGATATATTGTGTGTCTATCTTGTGATTATGCTTCTTTCAGTGATCTTGCTTGGTTATTTGGTTTAAACTTAACATGGTATCAGAGCTAGACTGAATAGGACATCTTTCACAAGGTAAGATTATCTCTCTCTCTCTTTTTGGTGAAGTTAGGGTTTTCAGCCCAAAGTTGGTATTATTGATTTTTGGTTGCATGGCTGGAAATCCCTCCTCAATACCTTTCTTTTAAGCCCTAGATCGAACTTTTTGGTTGGGTAGAACTCTGGGAATTGCAAACCCTAATTCTACCAAAAGTGCGATACGTCAGTTTTTGGTTTCAGAAAAAAGTTGGAATTTTTGGTTTCTGATTACATGGTTGGATAGCCCTTATCAATAGATTTCTTTTAAGCCCTAGATCGAACTTTTTGGTTGGGTAGAACTCCGGGAATTGCAAACCCTAATTCTACCAAAAGTGCGATAAAATTCTGTTTCAGTTTCCGGAAAAGTAAAAGGTAACTTTCAAGTAAGTCTACTCTGTCTCTTGGACTCCCCCAAGAGAAGATGGCTCCAAATAATAATCTTGAAGACAAGCTAGAAGGCATAGAGAATTTCCGGGCATGGAAATACAGAATTGGTCTCATTCTTGAAGAGAATGACCTTGCTCATTATATCAAGGAGGAAGTTGCAGAACCAGAAGAAGATGAAGCCAAAGAAAAGCACAGGAAAGATCTGATTAGGGCAAAGAGAATCATAGCTGATTCCATCAAAGACCACTTGATTCCCCAAGTGTCTTCCAAGAAGACCCCAAAGGAAATGTATGATGCCCTAGGAAGAATGTATGAAGGAAAGAACATCAATAGGAAGATGAATCTGAGGTCTAAATTGAAGAGCACCAAGATGCACAAAGGAGAATCCATTCAAGACTACTTTTCAAGGGTTTCACAAATCAAGGAACAACTAGATGCAATTGGTGATACCCTTGATGAGGATGAACTTGTGATGACTGCCCTCAATGGTCTCACTAGATCGTGGGAGTCATTTATACAAACCATGTGTGCCAGGAAAGAGAGCATGAAGTTTGATGTAGTATGGGAGGATTGTGTTCAAGAAGAAGCTAGGGTTGCAAATAGAGAAGCCCTTCTCAAAGAAGATGACCAAGCCCTAGCCACTCAT
Source organism: Larix kaempferi (assembly GCA_027924585.1). NCBI lineage: Eukaryota > Viridiplantae > Streptophyta > Pinopsida > Pinales > Pinaceae > Larix > Larix kaempferi. Next base: position 46,596,566 of record BSBM01000493.1, read on the forward strand.
ACCAAAAGAAGAAGAATGAGTCATTTCAAGAGAGTTGATAACAAAGGATCTCAACACTTCTCTAGATCTAACAAGAGAAGAGGACCCATTTCAGAAAAAGATTATTCTACGGTAGAATGCTACAGTTGTCATAAATTGGGACACATCTCCAGATATTGTCCTTCTCAAAAGAAGAAAGTCTTTCACAAAAGACATCATGCACATATGGCATAAAATGAAAGTGAAGAAGAAGAAGAGGAAGAAGATGAAGAAGAAGAAGAGGTAGAGGTAAAACCCAAAAGGAAAAGATGTAAGGTAAAGAAAGAAGATCCAGAAGAATATGTTCTATTCTCTGCACTCTCTGGATCTGTATCTCCTGGAGAAGATACATGGCTCATTGATAGTGGTGCTTCCAAGCACATGACAGGTCAAAGGAAGACCTTCTCAAATCTTGAAGAAAAGTCTTCTTCACAGAAAGTATCTCTAGGAGATGACTACCAATATCCTATCAAAGGAATTGGTGAAGCTAGCTATAAGCTAGACTCTGGAACACCCTTGAAGATGAAAGACATCTTATATGTTCCAGGTTTAAAGAAGAACCTTCTCTCCATCTCAGCTCTAGATAAGAAAGGCTTCAGAGTAGCCTTCATAGATGGACAAGTACTCATGTGGTCCAAAGGGAAGACAATTAAAGATGCAGTTGTTATTGGTGAAGAAGAAGGAGGTCTCTATAAACTCAAGGGTCATCCAGAAGCTGCCCTTGCACATGAGATCTCTAGCCCCAGTGAGCTATGGCATAGAAGATTAGCCCACATCAACTTTAAAGCCTTACCCTATGTAAGCAAAGTAGTCATAGGACTACCAGATTTAAAAGCTGATCATGATGGCTCATGTAAAGGATGTAAGAAAGGGAAAAATATCAAAAACCCCTTTCCAAAGAGTGAAACAAAGACTAAGAACATTTTAGAGCTTATACACTCAGATGTATGTGGTCCAATGCCCACCACCTCCTTAAGTGGGTTTGAATACTATCTTTCATTCATAAATGACTATTCAAGGAAAACTTGGATATACTTCCTAAAAGGGAAGAATGAAGTCTTTGGAAAATTCAAAGAGTTCAAGGCTCTAATAGAAAATCTATCAGACAAGAAAATCAAAACTCTCAGAACAGATAATGGCGGAGAATTCACCTCAAAGGAATTTGAGGACTTTTGCAAAGAAGCTGGAATTAAAAGGGAACTAACTACTCCCTACAATCCCCAACAGAATGGGGTGGCTGAAAGGAAAAATAGAACAATCATGGAAGCTGTGAAGACCATGATACATGACCAAGACCTTCCCATGTACTTGTGGGCTGAAGCAGCCAAGACAGCAGTTTATGTGCAAAATAGATTATCTCACAGTGCTCTTGATTTCAAAACTCCAGAAGAAGTGTTTACAGGTAAGAAGCCTGAGGTAAGTCATCTTAAAATATTTGGGTGTCCTGTGTATATCCACATTCCAAAAGAAAAGAGAACCAAGTTGGATCCCTCAGGTAAGAAGGGAATGTTTGTTGGTTATTGTGAAACTTCCAAAGCCTTCAGAATCTACATACCAGGTTTCCATCATATAGAAATAAGCAGAGATGTAACCTTTGATGAGGAAGCAGCTCTCAAGAAATCCAGAAAGTGTCAACTTGAAGAAGTCTATGAAAAAGACTCTTCACCCAGAGATTCAGAGACTGTTCACATCCCTGAAGAAGCTACACCAGAGGATCATGACATGCTGGAACCTCAAGAACCACCTGTTGCAGAACTATCCAGGAAAAGAAGACCAGCATGGGCTAGAGATATTATCCAAGGAGCTGAAAGATATGGAGCTCCTGAAGGCTCCAATAGAGAAAGAAAGAAACCCAAGCTAGTATCCAACTATATGGCCTTAATGTGTGACCTTGTGGATCAACTACCTACTAGCTATGAAGAGGCATCCCAGAAGAAAGAATGGGTAGAAGCAATGACAGAAGAATATCAGTCAATAATGAAAAATGATGTTTGGGATATAGTTCCCAAGCCAAAAGATAAAAGTGTGGTTTCTTCCAAATGGATCTTCAAAATAAAACATGCCGCAGATGGAAGCATTGAAAAATACAAAGCAAGATTTGTAGCTAGAGGATTCTCTCAGAAGGAGGGAATTGACTACGAAGAAACTTTTGCACCAGTTGCCAGGTATACTTCAATTAGAACTATTATGGCTCTTGCATCCATGTTGAAATGGAAATTACATCAAATGGATGTTAAGACAACTTTTCTGAATGGAGTAATTGAAGAAGAAGTATACATAGAGCAACCTCAAGGGTTTGAGGTTAATGATGGAAGAACTCATGTATGCAAATTAAAGAAGGCATTATATGGGTTGAAACAAGCTCCAAGGGCTTGGTACGGAAGGATTGACAATTTCTTAACTAGCATGGGCTTTACCAAAAGTAAAGCTGACCCAAATCTTTATCTCAAGGTGATGGATGATGAACCTGTTATATTGCTATTATATGTAGATGATTTATTTCTAACAGGAAATGAGAATCAAATCATTGAAAGCAAGAAGAAGCTTTCTTCAGAATTCGAAATGAAAGATCTCGGATTAATGCACTACTTCTTAGGCCTAGAAGTGTGGCAAGAGCCAAAAGGGATCTTTCTAAATCAAGGTAAGTACACTGTAGAGATTCTCAAAATATTTGATATGTTGGAGTGTAAAGCTATGGCCACTCCCATGGACTCCAACCTGAAACTACTAGTTAATGATTCATCAGAACTAGTGGACATAACCCTATATAGACAAATCATTGGATCATTGATGTACTTGACAAATACTAGTCCTGACATATGCTTTGCTGTAAATACTCTAAGTCAGTATCAAGTAGAACCTAGAAAGGTTCACCTTATAGCAGCAAATCATATAATGAGGTACCTAAAAGGTACAGTGGACTTTGGCCTATACTATCTTGGAGGCAATGAACTCAAGTTGCATGGTTACTCAGATTCTGATTGGGCAGGTAGTGTCTCAGACAGAAAAAGTACTTCAGGTGGATGTTATGGTCTGGGATCTGCCATGATCTCATGGTTCAGCAAGAAACAATCAAGTGTGGCCCTCAGTACTGCTGAAGCTGAATACATAGCTGCCTGCTCTGCTAGCTGTGAAGCAGTATGGCTTCGAAAACTTTTGTCTGGAGTGCTTGACTTAGAAATGGAACCCACTGTGATTATGTGTGATAATCAAAGCTGCATCAAGATGACTGAAAATCCTGTGTTTCATGATAAGTCAAAACACATAGAGATCCGTTACTTTTATATTCGAGATATGGTGCAGAAAGGAGCTATCAAACTAGAGTATATAAGCACTGAGGATCAAATTGCTGATATCCTAACCAAGCCTCTGTCTCGAGTAAAGTTTGAACACTTCCGAGACAAGCTTGGTGTAGTTCAGAAGAACCCTCCTCGAAAGGGGGAGTAGCATAGTATGAGACAGACAAGCCTATCTCATCAATGATGAGGTTACTTATTTTTCTTTGCACTTACTCACCTAGAATTATTTAGATATAGGACTCTTATATTCTTTATCCTTATGATTAGATGTATATATGTTTTGATGTTGATGATACATGTTATACATGTTTTGATGATGATGATACATGTTGTGGTTGTACATGTTTTGATGATACATGTTATACATGTTTTGATGATGATGATACATGTTGTGGTTGTACATGTTTTGATGATACATGTTATACATGTTTTGATGATGATGATACATGTTGTGGTTATACATGTCTTGATGTTGATGATACATGTCATATATGTTTTGATGTTGATGATACATGTTATACATGTTTTGATGATGATGATACATGTTGTGGTTATACATGTCTTGATGTTTATGATACATATCATATATGTTTTGATGTTGATGATACATGTTGTAGTTATACATGTTTTGATGTTGATGATACATGTTGTGGTTATACATGTTTTGATGATGATGATACATGTTGTGGTTTTACATGTTTTGATATTGATGATGCATGTTGAGGAGATACATGTTATGATGATGAGGATACATGTTCTTGATGAACATGTGAGGGGATTGGATCATCCCTGGACTTTCAAGTCCTAAAAGGAGCCGTAGACGTAAGGTCTCCGAGAATGAAGTCCTTAGCGGACAGTTGAGGGGATTGGATCATCCCTGGAATTTCAGTCCTAAAGAAGAGCCGTAGACGTAAGGTCTCCGAGAATAAAGTCCTTAGTGGACAGTTGAGGGGATTGGGATCATCCCTGGACTTTCAGTCCTAAAGAGAGCCGTAGACGTAAGGTCTCCGAGAATGAAGTCCTTAGTGGACAGTTGAGGGGATTGGGATCATCCTTGGACTTTCAGTCCTAAAGAGAGCCGTAGACGTAAGGTCTCCGAGAATGAAGTCCTTAGTGGACAGTTGAGGGGATTGGGATCATCCCTGGACTTTCAGTCCTAAAGAGAGCCGTAGACATGAGGTCTTCGATAATGAAGGGATTGGGATCATTCCTGGACTTCGGTCCGAAAGAAGAACCGTAGACGTATGTCTCCGATAATGAAGGGATTGGGATCATTCCTGGACTTCGGTCCGAAAGAAGAGCCGTAGACGTATGTCTCCGATAATGAAGGGATTGGGATCATTCCTGGACTTCGGTCCGAAAGAAGAGCCGTAGACGTATGTCTCCGATAATGAAGGGATTGGGATCATTCCCGGACTTCGGTCCGAAAGAAGAGCTGTAGACGTATGTCTCCGATAATGAAGGGATTGGGATCATTCCTGGACTTCGGTCCGAAAGAAGAGCTGTAGACGTATGTCTCCGATAATGAAGGGATTGGGATCATTCCTGGACTTCGGTCCGAAAGAAGAGCCGTAAACGTATGTCTCCGATAATGAAGGGATTGGGATCATTCCTGGACTTCCGTCCGAAAGAAGAGCCGTAGACGTATGTCTCCGATAATGAAGGGATTGGATCATTCCTGGACTTAAGTCCGAAAGAAGAGCCGTAGACGTATGTCTTCGATAAAGATAGGACTGGATCGTCCCTGGACTTCGGTTCAAAAGGTACATGACTGGTTTACATCATTCCTTGATGATGCCGATGATCGTGTGATGACGATGCTGATGATCGTATGATGACGATGCTGATGATCATGTGATGACGATGCTGATGATCGTGTGATGACGATGCCGATGATCGTGTGATGACGATGCTGATGATCGTGATGATCGTGTGATGACGATGCTGATGATCATATGATGACGATGCTGATGATCGTGTGATGACGATGCTGATGATCGTATGATGACGATGTTGATGATCGTGTGACGATGATGATGATGATCGTATGATGACGATGCTGCTGATCGTGTGATGATGATGCTGATGATCGTGTGATGACGATGCTGATGATCATGTGATAACGATGTTGATGATCGTGTGACGATGATGATGATGATCGTGTGATGACGATGCTGATGATCGTATGACGATGTTGATGACGATGTTGATGTTCCAGTAACTAGTCAAGTTACTGATGATGATGAATTGAAGAAAGCTTCCGATGATATATAGATGATGTAGTAAATGACTCCTTGCTCCTACAGATGTTGTTATAATATCCTTCTCGTTAAGGGGGAGTGTTGAATATTGTAACTTCTAAGAATATTATATTTGTACATTATTTATTCCGGAGATGTTTCATTCCTCCGAGGTAACCCTACTATGTATCTGGAGATGTTTATTCCTCCAGGGGTTGGTATTAACTAGGGTTATTAGACCCACCATGTGTGGGTCGGCCCTGTAGTTATATTTTAGGGGTTATTAGACTTCTCCAGGAGAGGTCGGCCCCAACAGGTCTTTTAGTCAGTTGAGAGTCAAGTATAAATAGAGGAGGTGAACTCCTCATTAGATCATTCACTCACTTGTGAAAGAGTGCGCACTTGTTGAGGAGATCAGCTAAGGAGACAAAGGAAGGAGGAGCACATCTTGTATTTTGGTTGTTCATCTTATTGAGGAAAGCTTTACTGGGTTTTCTACCCCATGAGGGTTTCCCAGGATATATTGTGTGTCTATCTTGTGATTATGCTTCTTTCAGTGATCTTGCTTGGTTATTTGGTTTAAACTTAACAGATTTTGTGATAGAGAGATACCGAGTTGAATATGAAACATAGTTTTAGCTCTGTAATGTTGTTGCTATGTTCCTATCTGTCTTTATGAGTTTGTAAACTCATGGTTGAATGTTTAAATGATGTTTTTTTTGCTGTAGCAAGTTAGATTTTAGAATTTTCTAAAACAAAGTATAGAGATGTTAAATGTGTTTGATTTTTGAAACAGGGTATTAGTCAAGCTTTATGAATGCAGGGGTTATCTAAACATAGATGAAACAGTCAGCTGCAACTGTCCTGTAGATTTCTATTAGCTAAATAGTCAGCTGTTACGGTTAGTTGTGACTGTGCTGAATATTACAGTCAGCTGTTATTGTCAGCTGCAACTGTGCTGTAGGTGAAAATTTATAAGTTTACTGATCTGTGTGTGTTGCTGAAAGTAAGAGCCACACCCCTGCCTTCCCTCAAATAATTTGCATATTTACTCACCATTCTGGTCATGTATCCCTTAAATAAATTCAAATTCCAATTAGAAGTTTGATCTTTTATTTCACTCTCTCCCTACCATATCGTCTTCATCCCATCGAATCACATAAACTGACTTGAATGACAACACACATATATACTTTCTTTCTACATGTGGAGTCGCATATAAGTCAATGTCGAAATTCATCCTCATTCTTCTAGTTTACAATGACTTTCTAATTACCATAAATAAAAAATCTAAAATTAAAAAACTTAGGATAAAAACTCACATAAAAACGAAGAATATCCTTAAATCTTATCTCCTCCATCTAATGTAGCATCTCTAAAATTGAAATTTTGCAAAGACAAAATAATTTTGACTTTTAACATCCCTGCACACTCCAAGAGTCCAACCATGACAGAGCATGTGATCGTAAAGCCTGCCAGCTTAATTCAAATGTTTCTACGTCGCATGGGACATATGAATATAGGGATGTAAAACCTGGGCAGTCAAAACCTTTGCATTCGATGAGACCTGAGGTAGGGCATAGCCTCCCAAAATGCTTGAATTGTGCTGATGGAAGGCATATATTCTTTACATACCATTTCACACTCCCCATCAATTGACACGTTTGTTAAGCAGTGCATGGTTGCCATACCTGTCAGCACCATCAACATTTCCCATCAGGCCTGGAATTTGATGGGCTAGAGAACGTTTTTTCAGTTTTTAAACATATTTGACACTTGAAAAAAATGTTGACACGTCAACAGTTACTTCCTATCAAAATTTCAAACCGTATATTTGACCTTTAGTAAGTTACAGCTCCCATCATAAATTTTAATAAGTGTTTGAGGTTGAGGTTGCATGGCCATTGGCAAAGCCTCTTCACGTGTCCGCTTTCTATTGTCTAGCATGACATTAATGGCCTATGCCCCATTTACATATGAATGTTTTGTTTCTCTTTCTCTCAACTTAAAGGCTCACTTTGAAAGCAAAATATCTTCCACTTTGTCTTTGATTCTTCACAAACAGATTCCTATCTTTGTCTGCATGTGAGCTCTTCGCCAAATTTTGAAACTCGATAATTCTATATATAAGCGTTAGTAAACATTTGTATGATTTTTTACACAATTCTATAATTATAATTAGAATCTAGACATTCAAATACTTTTGGTATTCTATTAATATGGACATGTGAATTCATTTGTAATTTAGTAAATGTACATGGTAATTATAACGTTTTTAATAATTTATTTCAGTGTCTAAATAACAATTTTGTTTTTAATAAATTCAGTCACAAATTGCATTGAACACATAACCTGGTCACAACTTTACGTTTTTTTTTATTAATTTTATGATAGCAATTTTTCACTACTATTAAAAAACACTTGTTTTGATAATACAAATTACAAAACACTAATTTTTATTGTACAAATTACAATTACATAGTATATTTCAATCATTGTTTTAATATATTTTTTATTTTTTAATAATAATAAATTATATAATTAAAATTTAGGTTAAGCTAAAATATCATAAACTAATTTGACACTCATAAATTTGAAATAAGCGTAAAGTGATAGGCGGGTCAGTGCAAGCTAATGAGGGTCACTTTTGGCGCGTTAGATGCAATAGAAAATTGAAAAATCAGGCATCCCTCAACTTACTTGGATTTTTTGAGCTACTTACGCAAAATATCTTGCATTGAGGCAAAAAGATGAAATGTAGGAAATTGAATCACGTTTCCGAATATTTAACTTTTATGTATTGAAAATTTGCATAGCTGTGTCAAGTTTCATTTTTCCTAACAAACACTTTTTATTTTTCAGGCAAATGATAAGGTATATGTTTTTGTGGGTGCATCCTTTGAGGGCCTAAATGATGGAATCAAGCTACAAAAATCAACATGCATGTAGAGAACACATAGCACTTGTGCGCCATTATTTTTCGAAAATTAAATTAGTAATTTTATAATTTTTTTATAATTGTCTAAGTGATCAAACCTCGAAAATAGTACCTCTTTTGTGGGTGCATCCTTTGAAGTCTTAATGCAAAAATCGTGAAATGGGTTTTTCATAGAACGTGGAGGTTAGTGTCGTCTTGTGCACCATACAATTTTTTTTTGAAATGATCGAGAATTGAAAAAGTTATGAAAGAAACACTAAGAGTGTGTTTCACGAGTTAAGGAGGTAGGACAGAAAAGAAATTGAAAGAAAATAGGAAAAAATAATATTTCAAAATAAAAGTTACATATTTGGAATCTGCAGAAAAAATGCTATTTGTGTCTAAGATTTCGTAAAAAATGACTAGGTGTAGCATATTGTAACGAGTGGCTAAGAACAGGCTTCTCCAGAAACTAGAAGAAATACCCAATTAGCTTTGGTTTTTCATTAACATAGCACAGTTTTGGAATTACCGAAGCAAACTCCAAAGCATACACATAGGATTATTGTTGACATGTGAGAAAGTGACTCGGCTTGGTTTAGGCTCTACAAAACACGAGCGCATTCTGTTTAAATTCAAAAATATTGCCGCGCTTTTAGATGTACATAACACGCTCGCGTTATATAACTACAAAATGCGTACGCGTTATTTAGTTCCAAAACGTGCTCGTGTTATGTAAATCATAAAATAAATGTTTAATACTTGAGAAAGAGGGGGTGTGGAAGACTCAAGGGAATTTTTGTTTAATATTTGAGAAGGGGTGGGGAAGGGTCAAGGGAATCTATGGTTAATATTTAATAGGGGTGGGAAAGGGTTAAGGGCTTAGAAGGATGTTGGAAGCTTGAGTGGGGAGAGATGAAGGGAATGAGAACATGATGGGCTATAGGGGGTGAAGGGAAGTGGAGCTTGAGAGCACTATTAGGAGTAGAATAGGTTCTGAAGAGGTATAGGTTTAGAAGTTGAAAGTGAGACTTAAGTGACAAGGGGGAATGGATGGAGGCAAGGGGGATGTGAGAGAGAAATAAAGAATACAAGGGGGGGGGAGACATAGAGCGAGGGAGGGAGAGGGACAATGGGGAGGAATGGATTTAGAGGGAGTGAGAGATAGATGGGGATAGAAAGAAATAAAGAGATATGAAGGGAGGGACATAAAGTGTTGGTGGGAGACATGCAGGGAGTGGTGGCGATGGAGAGAGAGAGAGAGAGAGAGAGAGAGAGAGAGAGAGAGAGAATATGAGAGGAGGGGGAAGGGACATAAAGTGTGTGAGAGAGAGGGAGTGATGGAGAGATTGGGATAGGTTAAGGGAAAGATAACATGAGGGAGGGATAGAAGGTGAGAGAGAGACAGGCGATGAGAGAGGGAGGGAGAGAAGGTAGGGTGAGGGATGGAGGGAGAAAGGTGGAGATAGATATGGATGGAGGGGGGATGGGTTTGAGAATGGAAAAGGACATAATGTGTGTGTGTGTGTGTGTGTGTGTGTGTTTGAGAGAGAGAGAGAGAGAGAGAGAGAGAGAGAGAGAGATTGATGGTTGGGGAGAGAGAGACTAGAGGGAGTTGTGAGCGACAAAGAAAGTGGGAGGTTGTGTGTGTGTGTGTGTGATAGGGAAGGAGGAATCAGTGGGGTGGCAGGGACGAAGATGGTGTAAGGGAGAGAAAGTGACATAGAGGGAGGGATTTAAAGGGAGTGAGGGACATAACCAGGGACAGATATAGAGAAAGAGATAGGGAGGGAGGGATACAAGGTGAGATAGAGAGGGCAGGGGGGAGGGATAAAGGCACATAGGGTTTGTGATTAAGGGTGAATGAAGGGAGAGAGTTCTATAGGGACTTGGATATTTGCGAATATATACATAAGGTGGATACCCTCCTCGTCATCATCTTCATCACCATCACCATCTTCATCATCATCACCATCATCATCATCATCAACATATTCATCATCATTGTCATCTCTAGGTTCCTCATCTCCATCATCATCATCTTCTTCATCCTTATCATCTTCATCATCATCTTCATCACCATCACCATCATCATGAACATCTTCATCACCATAAACGTCTTCATCATCATTGTCATCTCCCCCTTCCTCATCAACATCTCCATCATCAACATCTTCATCATAATCATCATCATCATCATCTTCATCACTGGCACCATCATCATCAACGTCTTCATCATCATCACCATCACCATCATCATCATCATCATCAACATCTTCATCATCATTTTCATCTCTAGGTTCTCCATCAACATCTCCATCATCATCATATTCTTCATCATCATCATCTTCATGACCATCATCATCATCATCAACATCTTCATCATCATCACCATCATCATCATCATCATATTCCTCATCAAATCAACATCTCCATCATCATCATCATCATATTCTGAACATCATCATGATCATCATCTAAACATCACCATCACCATCATCATCAACATCTTCATCATCATCACCATCACCATCATCATCAAAATCTTCATCGTCATCACCATCACCATCACCATCACCATCTTCATCATCATTGTCATCTCTAGGTTCCCCATCAACATCAACATCTCCATCATCATCATCTTCTTCATCATCATCATCTTCATCACCATCATCATCATCATCAACATCTTCATCATCATCACCATCATCATCATCATCAACATCTTCATCATCATCACCATCATCATCTTCATCTTCCGTGAATCAGATCAACATCTCCATCATGTCACCATCATCTTCTTCATCATCATCATCATCATATGAACATCACCATCACCATCATCATCAACATCTTCATCATCATTACCATCACCATCATCATCAACATATTCATCGTCATCACCATCATCATCATCATCATTGGCATTTGTAGGTTCCTCATCAACATCTCCCTCATCATCATCTTCTCCATCATCATCATCTTCATCACCATCATCATCAACATCAACATCTTCATCATCATCACCATAATCATCATCTTCATCGTCATCGTCATCAGATCAACATCTCCATCATCATCATCTTCTTCATCATCTTCACCACCATCATCATCATCATCATCATCATCTTCATCGCCATCTCCATCATCTTCAACATCTCATCATCATCACCATCACCATCATCATCATCTTCATGACCATAAACATCTTCATCATCATTGTCATCTCCCCCTTCCTCATCAACATCTCCATCATCATCACCATCATCATTGGCATCTGTAGGTTCCTCATCAACATCTCCATCATCATCATCTTCATCACCATCATCATCATCATCATCATTGGCATTTGCAGGTTCCTCATCAACATATCCATCATTGTCATCTTCTCCATCATCATCACCATCATGATCTTCTGAACATCATCATGATCATCATCTAAACATCACCATCACCATCATTGTCAACATCTTCATCATCATCACCATCAACATCATCATCAAAATCTTCATCGTCATCACCATCACCATCACCACCACCATCACCATCACCATCACCATCACCATCACCATCACCATCTTCATCATCATTGTCATCTCTAGGTTCCCCATCAACACAACATCCCCATCATCATCATCTTCTTCATCATCATCATCTTCATCACCATCATCATCATCATCATCAACATCTTCATCATCATCACCATCATCATCATCATCTTCCTCATCAGATCAACATCTCCATCATGTCACCATCATCTTCATCATCATCATCGTCATCATCATCATCATCCGAACATCACCATCACCATCACCACCATCATCAACATCTTCATCATCATTACCAGCACCATCATCATCAACATCTTCATCGTCATCACCATCATCATTGGCATCTGTAGGTTCCTCATCAACATCTCCATCATCATCATTTTCATCACCATCATCATCATCATTGGCATCTGTAGGTTCCTCATCAACATATCCATCATCGTCATCTTCTCCATCATTATCACCATCATGATCTTCTGAACATCATCATGATCATCATCTAAACATCACCATCACCATCATCGTCAACATCTTCATCATCATCACCATCAACATCACCATCAAAATCTTCATCATCATCACCATCGCCATCACCATCACCATCACCATCTTCATCCTCATTGTCATCTCTAGGTTCCCCATCAACACAACATCTCCATCATCATCATCTTCTTCATCATCATCATCGTCATCACCATCATCATCATAATCAACATCTTCATCATAATCACCATCATCATCATCATCTTCAACATCAGATCAACATCTCCATCATGTCACCATCATCTTCATCATCATCATCATCATTCGAACATCACCATCACCATCATCATCAACATCTTCATCATCATCACCATCATCTTCATCAACATCATCATCTTTATCATCTTCATCTGCATCATGATCATCTTCATTGTCATCACCCTCCTCCTCATCATCATCTTGTGCACTTATGCACTTAGGGATTAATGTTTAGAAGAGGGTCTAAAGGACTTTATGGGGGAGGGGCTCTAGGAACAAGGTAAGACAAAGAGGGCAGGGGGAAGGGATAAAGGCGTAGAGGGTTAGTGATTAAGGGAGAAGAAGGGAGAGAGTGCTATAGGGAGGGATAATGACGAAGATAAAGAGAAGGTGGAGAGATGGAGAGTGGGGTGGTAGGGACATGGCTGGAGTAAGGGAGAGAAAGAAACATGAAAGAAACATGTAGGGAGGGATGTAGGGAGAATGAGGGACATATATTTAGAAAGAGATAGGGGGTATCTAAGGATTATTGGGAGAGAGATAGGGGGTATTAAACCATACAAAACATTTGTACCCACACTAAAAACATTTGTTTTGTATGTAACCATATAAAATATTTGTTTTCTTTTGATTTTATTCGTTGCCCTAGCTGTGCACCTAACCTATTTATTGTGCTTAACAATATCACGTACGCATTTTTACACTTCATATCGCACACACATTTTAGCTTTATATAACGCGTGCGCGTTTTGTAACTCTATAATCAGTGGACTGTCCCTGTCCGAGAGCAACTTCACTCTATCTGAGCCAAAACAACACTCCCGCGATTTTTTGAACAGCACGAGCCCGCCATTGGAAATTCTCACACTCTACACCATCTCCATCATTTTTTTTTTTATGCAGGTGCATCATTGAGGACATCTTTCATGGTTGCTCAGTGTGGTGTTGGGTTATATGGCCATATTTGAAGAAGATAATCAGCAAGCTTGAAGAATCTCCAATTGAATAACACCAAAGATAAGGTCTTTGAAAGATTCATTTTGCCTATATTTGAGGAGCACACAAGATAAGATATCAAGCTTCAAGACCATTTCATGGTGATGGTGAATATACACAAGTGTACAAGAAAATAAAAGAGCCCAAACAATTTATGATTTAACTTCCATTTGCTTATTATTGAAGAGCTTGTAATTGAGGAGCAACAAAAACAAACTATATTGAATTGATCATTGTGGTGATGGGGAATGCACGTAACCGAGTAAGAAAATTAGCAAGGAAGAAGAGACCTCAAGAAGTCATTGAAGAAGAGAAAGAAAAGAAAAGAATAAACATGATGAATCGGAGGCTTTCTTTGGAAACTAATCCAAATCCAATTGTAGAGGATACCATGGTTCATCCTATTAATCCACGACAAGAGGGACCTTCAATTTCCACAATAGTTGTTGAACAAGCACCCCATGGAAGTAATCAAGAAGCAAAATGTAGGTGCTCATTAGGGGATGTTTCAATTCCCACTTCAAGTCAAAGTGATAAGTTACCATCTCAAGATGAAGCTCATGAAGAAACACAAAATTTTCTATCCGGATGTGGTTATAAAAGCGATGAAGTCAGAGAGGCGTTGGACATTTTGCCTACTGTTGAAGAAGAGAATGTTATCCAGACCATTGATGAGGATGTTGGACTTCCACAAGAGAATTTTGGACTTCCACAGACCATCGATGAGGATGTTGGACTTCCACCATCCAACTACCAGGAAGAAAATGAAGGACACCAAGCTACTACTAAAATGCCAGAGCGTCTTGGTGATGCGCTACATGGTAGAATTCCAACCCCCTTACCTCCATTAGCAAGCACACGTCGAAGAACTACGAAGCATATACAAGTTGATGAAAGTCTCATCAATTCCATTGAAGGTACGCTATCTAAACGTAGTATTGCTTATCAAACTCAACAGATACTTGATAAATATTTTGTTTCTAAATGTGATGGAGATAAATGTACATTATTTTTATCATTGTTAAAATATAGGAGCATGAATGTTGTTAGGAAAAAGTTAGGGATAAAGATGATAAAGAATTCTGAACCAAGTTCTCATATAGTTAAAAGCCTAGTAGATGCATTTGGTAAAATTGGTAAGAACACACGTTCAAAGGACCGCAATGCTCCTTATCGTGTGTTGTCACAAGCAATTGCAAATAAGAACACCAAGGTCCTCCGTATTCTTAGGCCTACATCCAAACTAGTTAATTTGAATGTAAAAACCCTCCGTAGGTATTCTATTAGAAGAGAACATCTTGACACAACCGATCAAAAAGATTTTTGGGCCTTTGTTGGTCGGTTGCCACGTCTTGACATGAAGCTAGTTGATGCAGTAAAGGGACTAGTGCACAGTTTTTGCCATGATCACACAATATTTGAAAAAAAATCAGAAGATGCTGGATGCTTTTATACATAGTATATTGGAAGGAATTCTAGTCGGGCTGCAAGTCGCATGAAAATTTCGTTAAGGGACACTTGGTGAATTTCCGTCCGGGAGCCAAAAAGCAAACGGAGCAGCAAGATTGCATGCCGTTGGCTCTTGCAGGTGTGTGTGGGAAATGCCGACGTGGGAAAACTGCCAACACTGGCTCGGGGGAGGGTCTTGCAGAGTTGACCCACCAATGCGAGATTGCATGCAATGAAACTGAGTAAAACCCTAGTTTACGAAATGAATGCACAATGAAGCCACTGGGCCATGGGGAGACGAGGGAGAGGGACCCCTAGAGGTAATCGCAC
Organism: Larix kaempferi; assembly: GCA_027924585.1. Classification (NCBI taxonomy): domain Eukaryota; kingdom Viridiplantae; phylum Streptophyta; class Pinopsida; order Pinales; family Pinaceae; genus Larix; species Larix kaempferi. The sequence goes on from BSBM01000493.1 coordinate 46,612,107, forward strand.
GCCAGGAGACCAACGGAGTCGACGGTTCGTCAATCTGACTTCCGGTTTCTGAGTTATGTCGAGTTGCAAGTCGCATGAAAATGCTGTTCAGGGACACTTGGTGAATTTCCGCCCGGGAGCCAAAAAGAAAACGGAGCAGCCAGATTGCGTGTCGTTGGCTCCTGCGGGTGTGTGTGGGCAATGCTGACGTGGGAACACTGCCAATACTGGCTCGGGGGAGGGTTTTGCAGAGTTGAGCCACCAATGCGAGATTGCATGCAATGAAATTGAGCAAAACCCTAGTTTACGAAATGAATGCACAATGAAGCCACTGGGCCATGGGGAGACGAGGGAGAGGGCCCCCTAGAGGTAATCACACGCCAGGAGACCAACGGAGTCGACGGTTCGTTGGTCCGACGTCCGGTTTCCAAGTTATGTCTAGTTGCAAGTCGCATGAAAATGTCGTTCAGGGACACTTGGTGAATTTCCGCCCGGGAGCCAAAAAGCAAACGGAGCAGCAAGATTGCGTGCCATTGGCTCCTGCAATTGTGTGTGGGAAATGTCGATGTGGGAACACTACCAACACTGGCTCAAGGGAGGTTTTTGCAGAGTTGACCCACCAATTCGAGATTGCATGCAATGAAACTGAGCAAAACCCTACTTTATGAAATGAATGCACAATGAAGCCACTGGGACATGGGGAGACAAGGGAGAGGGCCCCCTAGAGGTAATCGCACGCCAGGAGACCAATGGAGTTGACGGTTCATCAGTTTGACGTCTGGTTTCCGAGTTATGTCGAGTTGCAAGTCGCATGAAAATGTCGTTCAGGGACACTTGGTGAATTTCCGTCCGGGAGCCAAAAAGAAAACAGAGCAACAAGATTGCGTGCCGTTGGCTCCTACGAGTGTGTGTGGGAAATGCCAACCTGGGAACACTGCCAACACTGGCTCAGGGGAGGGTTTTGCAGAGTTGACCCACCAATGCGATATTGCATGCAATGAAACTGAGCAAAACCCTAGTTTACGAAATGAATGCATAATGAAGCCACCGGGCCACGGGGAGACGAGGGAGAGGGACCCCTAGAGGTAATCGCCAGGAGACCAACGGAGTTGACGGTTCGTCGATCCGACCTCCGGTTTTTGAGTTATGTCGAGTTGCAAGTTGCATGAAAATGCCGTTCAGGGACACTTGGTGAATTTTCGTCCAGGAGCCAAAAAGAAAATGGAGCAGGAAGATTGCATGCTGTTGGCTCGTGCAAGTGTGTGTGGGAAATTCCGATGTGGGAACACTTCCAACACTGGCTTAGGGGAGGGATTTGCAGAGTTGACCCACCAATGCGAGATTGCATGCAATGAAACTGAGCAAAACCCTAGTTTACGAAATGAATACACAATGAAGCCACTGGGCCATGGGGAGATGAGGGTGAGGGACCCTAGAGGTAATCACATGCCAAGAGACCAACGGAGTCAACGATTCGTCAGTCCGACATCCAGTTTTCGATTTATGTCGAGTTGCGAGTCGCATGAAAATGTCGTTCAGAGACACTTGGTGAATTTCCGCCCGGGAGCCAAACAGCAAACGGAGCAGCAAGATTGCGTGCCATTGGCTCCTGTGGGTGTTTGTGGGAAATTTTGACATGGGAACACTGCCAACACTGGCTCGGGGGAGGGTTTTGTAGAGTTGACCCACCAATGCGAGATTGCATGTAATGAAACTGAGTAAAACCCTAGTTTACGAAATGAATGCACAATGAAGCCACTGGGCCATGGGGAGATGAGGGAGAGGGCCCCCTAGAGGTAATATCATGCCAGGAGACCAACGGAGTCGACGGTTCGTCGGTACGACATCCAGTTTCTAGGCTATGTCGAGCTGCAAGTCGCATGAAAATGTTGTTCAGGGACAAGAGACACAACATTTTATCCTGGGAAACCCTCATGGGGAAGAAAACCTAGCAACCTTTCTTAGAATAATTATATGTTTAGAAATCAAGTACAATGAAACGATGAACAAACCCTAACCCTGAAGGGTTTTACCACATGAAAAAACCTTAATGACACATGAAAACAAGAGTACTTATCTACATGAAGATGACCTCCAAGCCATAAGGATATCCAAGCATATCCTTCCCAACCAACATTAGAAGGCACTTTATTTCTCGAATCCCGAGGTAACGTTTGTTCCTTTCACCAATGTTGCTTTGAGCACTTGTATGTAGTTACTCATATGTAGTGTTGAATCTAATTGTACAATCAAATATTGGGCGTTGATGAAATGTGTAGCATGTATTGCACTTAGTTTTATTAAATTACACTTGAACACTGACTTAACTTGTAATTTAATCATTCAAACTCACAAATTTTAATTACACCTATCCAATTAGTGTGCATGAGTGAGTTCATTGAAACCTTGAAAAACATTGTATTGCACTTAGTTTGATTAAATTACACGAGCAAGAACTTTGACATAACTTGTAATGATCATCCAAAATCACAAATTTTAATTAGATACCAATTAGTGCACGCATGTAGTGAGTTCGTTGAAACCTTTAAATATAATAGTTTGTTCTTTTGACATAGCGCATTCATGAGTAATAGATAATCCACACAAATCAACACATTAGATTGACACAAGAACAAGTGGAAACTGAAGAACAAATACAAAGTGAAATGTATCATTCATTTATAAGTGAAATGTCAATGTGCATGTCTCCAAAAGTACATGTATCCAAAAGTACATATATATCCAAAAGTATCCAAAAGTACATGTATCCAATGAAGTCAATGTACATGTCTCCAAAAGTGAATGTATCGAAAAGTACATATATATATCCAAAAGTATCCACAAGCACATGTGTCCAAAACTATTCAAAACTATCAAAGCCACATGTACATGTATCCAAATGTACATATATCCCATAAGACACATCAAAACCCAAGCTTCCTCTTGTTCTTTCCCGACGTTGATCCTCTAGGCACATCTCTAGGATCAGTGTGCGTCTTTGGATCCTGCAAATTAAATATCAATTGTTAAATTCAACTAACTATGTACACTAATACATTAGCTCAACAATTAACTCAACAATTATCAACTGGTGCATGGAAAGTGCATGAAACAATTGGTCACTAAAGGACATCTCACCTCAACTGACAAAGGAGATTGCATTGCTTGTGTAGCAGATGGAGCCATTGGTTGAACATCCAGGATGATCGAACCAGGGGGGCCAGGAACTGCTCCTGCTGGTGGTGGCTACAATGAAAAAATGTTGAAATAGTTAGAAATGCATGAATAAACAATAGACACCAATAATAAACTATGTAAAGATAATGTTGAAATAGTTACATACCTGTGTGTGATCAGTTGCCATTGCAGATGCAGCACTGACTGCTGCATCAACCATCGATGCGAGGTTTTGAGTAGACAACTCAGGTTCCTGATGTAGTAAACATGCAATTCAAACATTAACAAAAATGATTTATGCACTGGATTTCAAGTTAAACAACAAATATCATCGAAGGATATACATTACCATGGTATGAGTAAGCCCATGGTCTTGGGAAGATGGAGTCTTTCTAGGAGTAGAACGCCTCACATACACATGACCCTTGTTCACGAATGGCCTAGCGGGAGATACAAATCCAGACAATGGTCCAGATGTCTCGGATGGTGCCTATAGTCAGCAAGTGTTCATGTAGTTAGACATGCATGATTCAACAAACAAACATGTATTTAAAAAATGTCATTTTTAATTGTTTACCTGGAGCCCAGATGTTTCATCGGACGGTACAACCATGGGTGCTACCTCCACATTACCTTGCCCCAGTGAAGGATTTTCCATCTGCAAGTTTAATAATTGTAAATATTAGACCGTAGATAGCATTAGTGAACTAAAATGTAAAGTATGTGGAAATTAACAAATTAACAAGTATTAAAAAACTGAAATTTTAAAATGTTTACCTCGGTGTGAGATACGGCAATAAGTGCTATATAAGATGGACCTGCCAAATGGGTAGCATCATGCCCCCTGTAGAGTTTGGAACATCTGACTTAGGGGCGTCGCTGTCGGCATAAAGCATCAACTGCAAGTTCACAAAATTAATATATTAGCTCAAACTATATATATGTGTACAAAGACGAAAATAAATGAAGAATTTATTACAATTAACCATCTACATACCTCTCTCAAAAACCCACTGAAGGAAACATCTAAGGCAAGACCATAGCAGGGATGACCACATGATGTGCACTCGTGAGGATCAGTACTAGGATGGGGATGTGTCGATGGTCCTACACTAGTGGATGGTCCTGCATGGTGACGAGCTGGTGTATGTACCACACCAGGGACAGATGTCCCTTCCTCACCCATATGCTGAACCATAGTGCCATGGCGAACAACCGCCTGTGCCAAACTCAAAAATGCATCACGTGTTTGTGGAATAATACGATGCGCAGGTGGGACATCTAGCCCAGGAAACTGCCTGCAAGGTGCAGGGATATGGCGATCTTGGTCTCGAAGCCTCGCATTGGGTCGGTTTTGGGGCATCCCCCCACCGCTCCCCTGAAACTGCAAGATGTCAAAATAGTTTACGTGTTTATGTAACACGAACTCTGCGTACATCTTTTGAAGGAAATACAAGAGAATTTCCCTGTTGTTATGTGGTGGCATATCAAAAACCATGTACCATCTGTCCATCTAGTTATCAACAAATGGTTGAAGCGTGCACCACTCAATGGAGATATGAGGCTTGTTTGCATTTGGGATTTCCCCCGTCCGAGGGTCCCTAAACAATGCAAATATGAGCTCTTTGGATATTTTCAACTTTTTTATTGCATTGTAGTCTAGCCCATCAACATATTGTTGTCTTTTTCTTTCTCTATATGATGTAATATCATATAGTACATTGCTAGACTGTGAAATGGTGTCAACAATTGCATCCAAGGTTGATGCAAGCGAGCGGCGAATCCTGTCACCACCACTAAAAGCTACATTAATGCCCCTCAAGTGGGAAAGCTCAATCAGTATCTCGGCATTTGTGTCCATAGCCGCAACTACAATAAAAACATCAATACGAAAATCATTAGAAACATATACATGGTATATAATGATGTCTCTTCAAAATTGAAAATGTATTAAATCAAACTCAAGTAAGCAATTTAATGGCATTCACTTACATACATTTAAAACTTAAAATTAAACATTTAACAATTAAAAAGTAAGTTTCGTTCAACTTCTTTCTAGAAGTTAAGGCACTTCTTAACCCTCATTGGTGACTTTTCCATGCAAACTTGGGTTTAAACTTCTAGAATTTAGGAGTGTTATTTTGACATGTTTTGGCCTTTACGTCCCTTGCAGAAAAAAATATTTCCATCAACTTCATAAGCTAACATTATATTTATTGATTTCAACATATTACGCCTTGTGGTTGGAGGGGAGGACAAAGTGGCATGGAATGAAATGGATATGTATGAGTTTGTCTTGCCAATATGATTACATATGTACTTGAGATGACTATCAATGATTAAGATGTTGAATAATCAACTAGAGATTGTGACTAGAATGATAATAACAACAGTGTCAACTTCTCAAAACAGAGACAATTTCTCTCTACAAAATCGATCTCTACATTGTATGGCAAGTTCAGAAAATTAAATAAAAAACATAGTGATTTTCTATATGAAGTCTTTGAGTTGAATCGACGGTCCCTGAGCGTTGAGTAGATTGATCGAGGGTGTGGATAGGGAAGGCCCGAGAGACACTTTGTTAATGTGTTTTGGCATTTAGTCAAGGGTGCTTAACTAAGATGCAATGTATAGCTACATACACTTCTGATGAAATTTTGATTATGTTCATGGACAAATGATTGTGATGAAATTTTGAGAAACCAAGTTACTAATTTTTTTTGCATTTTTTCTATTCACGCTTGTGCATGCATTTCATCTTGTTATGGCCATTACCAAGGAAAATTATTTAATTAGTATCATGGGAAATGGCCTTTGAGGGTTGGAAATTTGGGTTTCATGTGGATGGATACATTGTGGAAAGGGAGGAGTTCTATTTTTTTCAATTTTTGGTTGGATTAAGAATTTTTGAGTTTTTGAAAAGGGATTCATTTTAATTATTCACTCATCTTGGTTGAGGGAGATGTGAATTTAATTAGAGATTGGGTTATTCCCAATTTTATAAATATTACAAAACTAGGTTGTTTTAAACAATAAAAAAATAGTAATTTATGTTAAGAAATGACAAAAAAATGGTATGGGTGAATGAATTACCTGATTAGATGACAATCCACTGGTGAATTTGCCTCCCCTCCAACTAAATCGAGCTCCACCGATGCTCCAGGGCACACAAACCGTCCTCGTCCAACCTCTAATTCGCGTTTCTGATGCGTGAAGAGCGCCATGGGTGGTCGGGGGTGGTCGAGACTGTGTTTTTAAATTGATTTTAGATTTCAATAACGCGTACGCGTTTTGTAACTACATAACTCATATGCGTTTTGTAGTTCTATAACGCGTACGCGTTATGGTTACCTATCCTACATGTCTAGTGACATGTCAGGCTCGGGTTTTACCATGCCAAGTGCTAAGTATCAGAAACGCGTTCTATTTTTATGTATCATAAACGAGTTTTGAAAAAGTAGGATTGCATCTAAAGTGACCCTCATCTTCTTGCACACACCCAGGCATAAAAAAGACAAGACCGTCATCAAATTTCGGTTTGACAAGCAGACTGGATTTGAATTCCAGGCCTGTTTCCCATCCTTCTTTTCTCTTCCTAGTAAAGATGACTTCTGACGTTTATGTCGTGTTATGGGCACACAATGATTGTATTGACAAATTTAAATTAAATATGGGTGGATTCCGAATATATATATGAATGACTCATATACATGTGACCGTGTGTGCTAAATTAAATTCAAAATAGAGGATTTAGAACTAACTAAACCACAAAAACCCTAAAGAAGATTTGGCATCCTCTCAATTAACTAAACCATTACAGTTTTGGCCCAAAAAAGCCTGTAAGAAGATTTGGCATCTTCTTGTATATTGAGGTAATTAACTAAACCACTCCAGTGGGACGGAAAATAATTTAATCTCCACATAGAGATATGGAGATAATTTAATCTCCACATAGAGAAATGGAGATAATTTAATTTTCACATAGAGATATGGAGCAATACTACATCATAATATTGGTTGTTAGTCATGTCCATCAGCACAATACCAGTACTAGAAGCGAGTATTTGGGGAGGATGTACATCTCTTTGCTAAGCCCTGCCTCAGGCCTCATCGAATGCAAAGGTATGGATTGCCTTGGTTTTACAGCCCTGTATTCTGCTGTCCCATGCGACGTACAAACATTTGAATGCAGCTCACAAGCGTGTATGATATCATGTGCTATGTCATGGTTGAACACTTGGAGTGGACAGGAATGTTAAAGCCAAGATTATTTTTTCTGCTGCAATTAATTTTTTATATTTTGTAAGACAATTGAGATCATGATGCATTTGGTGGACAAGATTCTAATTTTTTTTTGTTTATGGGCGTTCACTTATCTATGTATGTTCACCAACTACAGATCTAATATTAAATATCTAAAACAACACACCTTTCTACTATCATCTCTGTTCTGTGAAATCTAACTAGTTGTCAATCGCCCACTTACTAATAATAAGTAAAAGTACATCTAAACCAGCGATTGATTCTTCTGATTTGCTTATTTTCCTTGTGAAGTATTTGAATGTGGGCTAGATTATCATGAGAGGGTAAACATTATTTATATCAATACTATATGGATTTATACAGGGATAGGTGTTTATATCTTAGAATTTGGGGTGGCCTACCACCTATGCTTTTTTTAGATTAAAGGAGGATGAGACAGGTGTATTGTATTGTCCAAATTGATTTTATAGTTATCCTTCAAAATTCAAAATAAACAATTATTAAAAAAAGAAATATAAAAAATAATTGGTAGTTGATGCATGAACAACTCGTAACTCATGCATGGATAACAAGTAGCTCATACATGGGTAACACGTGGTGACAGAAAAACCATTTAACTACAAAATGTGATTACAACTAAGCATGGAGAACAAGTAAATCATGACACTTAACTTCCTATTGATGTTCACCCGGCCACAAATTAAGTGGCTATGCTAGTGACATTTGATGTTCTAATAAGGAAGAGCCAACATATAGCCAAATACTTGAATGTTGGCTTGAGAGAGTGTAAAGAAATTTTTTATTTATATCAATACTATATGGATTTTGATATTTGATGTTCTAATAAGGAAGAGCCAACATATAGCCAATATTTTGAACCTTTTTTTTAAGAGCACGAGCATTTAAAAAAAATCTTGTATGAGGAGATAAGCTATTGATGAAAGGAATTTTGTGTCACCGAGTCTTTAGACAAAGGTGTTAGCCCTTAGACAAAGGTGTTAAATCTCCTATAAAGGATTTTAGTCATTACTTGTTTGAAAAAAGGGAGGATTTTAAAACCATTCACCTTTTATTTCCCTTTTGGAACTAATATCTATATGCTTTGGGAACTCATATAGCTCTTAGTTCTTTGGCATAAGAAAAATGTTTATAAGGGTTGTAACTTGTGGTGGAAATTTGTGTTTAGAATTTTTATGGTTTTTTTTCTTTGATTCCAAGTTCACCACTACAAGGGCCTTGGAAAAAATAATGTTTATTGAAAGGATGGTGGAACTTGCCAACATCACCACCATGTTAGGTCATAAGGTTAACAATATCTTTGATAATGGTGCACAAAATGTGAGGTGCCCATTTATGATGGATCTTGATGATAAAATTGTTCCATTTGCCATGTTAAACCTTAAAGGGATTGTCAAGCTTTTGGTTGCAGAACGTGTGATGAATCACCACTTGGAATCACAGAGGATTCATCTTGTTGGTCAATATCTTATCACGTGCATCCATAAATTAGGATTTTTAAATTGTGAAAAATAAGGTCAATATATTGTAGGTATTGGGGGGTGCATGTAGGGTATGTGGTGTTTATAGGTAGTGGGGCGGCGGGGGATGTAGGGTATGGGGTGTTTATAGGTATTGGGGGGTATAAAAGGGGGTATTTAGTGAAATATGGACAACAAAAGGATTTTGGTGGGTATTTATCAATATTTAGTGAAATTAGAGGTATTCATTAAAACGCACGTTGTAACATCCCCATCCCTCAATCCGTCCAGCAGGAGGGGACATTCTCTAAATCAGAGCCTCGCAATTTTTCCCATAAGCTGATCCTAAAATGAGTACTTACTTTCCTTTCATTAACAAATATTTAATCAACTCTCAATTTCTTATTAAGATGTAAATAAATTGGCATAAATCATGTGCGTAACTTGAAATGACATCTCTACTTAACAAGTGAGAACATAATCAAACACGCATACCAAAAATGACAATCAGATGATAACGGAGTTCGTCAGGCCTCCTGACTACGTCTCTGGTTTCGTCAAAGCTCCGAACCGTTTTTATTAATCCTCCTTCACAACTTGCAAGCATTTTACATGGACATAATCTTGTGGCACTCTATCACATCTTGGGAAGCCTTCTCCTAAGGCTCTCACATGAATTTACATAAGCAAGACCTCCTCACTTAAGTTCTCCAATGCAAAGGAAAGACTACAAAGAATGCTCTCCAACCAAGCTTACTTCCTTCTCCATATGAGAGGTTTTTATAACTTTCTCATGGATGATTGGTCATCACTCATGTTTAGGAGAAAATCTCTTCCATGATCCCCTAAAGTAGGATTAGGAGACACCTTAATGGGGTATGTGGAGAAAAGCTGGTCTCATCTTCCTCCATGAAGATCTCAACACCCCTTGGGACTAGGAAACCAACTGATGAGGTGGATTCTCTCACCTTTTTTAATTTCCTCTTAATTGAGAATTAATGTGAGCATCAACATCTAATTCCCTTTTACATAGTTTGTTCATTGAATTTCGAATGAAACATTTTATGAACTTTTTCTTGAAGAAAACCTTCTTTCTCGTTGTAACTTCAACCTGTAATTTCTCCCACATACGAAGTCCATTTGACCCCGTTCAAGTTGTGATAGAAATATCTCTGCGAGCTCTTTGTTGATTGACCACCTGCAAAGAAAATGAAGACCTTTTGCATCCTTCGACTGAGACGATCCTCCTGGATCAAATAGGGCCCACTGAAAGCACTTTTTGGACCTCCAAAAAGTTTTAATTCATGATCGAAAAAAAGCCTTTGTCTTCTCCTCCTTCGAAGCTTGTCCATGAATGCTTTTGGCTTCACTTGGATAGATTCACTTGTATCTATGGTCAGTTTTAGAGTGTCGGGTACAACCAATCATGCACCATAAAATTGTAGTTACAATGCTTTTTAAATGTTCAATAAGGCGTTTAGACATAATGTCTTTTTACATAAAAACCTTCCTTTACCATGCTCCATGGTAACTTTTAATCTTCAAGGTAAATGACAAAATACATCTCCTTCGCAAAAACTATAAGAGATGCACTATCAAAGTGCAAACTCACTTTATGCACATGGAAAAACAAAACGAAATGTTTTCCATAGTTTTAGAACAAATAATGTTATGTGCGTTATTTCAAACCATATTAAAATGATTACCCAAAGTTGTAAAAGAAACTTTTACCCAAAGCTTTTAGCGCCATATGTTTTGTCTTTTAGCTTGATGGCTTCCATATGTTTTGTACTCAATACCAAAAGTCTGTGCTTGCCCTGTATTTTGGATATTGGAGTCTTGTTTCTGTGCGCAATACCAGCAATCTGTACTCGAACCCATTCAAGGCCATTGCTTTTGGTTCTGTGGAAAATTTCGCACAACCCCTCCGCCTTGGATCTGTGATAAAAACACAGTGGACTATGCACTGTAGCAAACCCGAAACTCCAATGTTGCAGAGATGATCTTAGTGTCTAGATCGAAGCCTGTGCCTTTTACCAAGATTGTGCCTTTTACCAAGATATGGTTTGAATATGCACATTTCCTTGTGCAAATACAACGCTTATTTATAGCACAGATTGTGGTGCATTGAAGCATTAAAACATCAATGAAATGTTCAAATATTTAGGTTTGCAAGTCACCAGATCGCTACTAGCATGAAGACACAAGGGTACGTGAAGGCATCGTGTTGATTACCAGATAAGCCACCATGTAATTACTTATGGCCTATGCAAGTGCAGGAGGTTTAGCTATATTGACTACCGAAGGTTCTGCGCAGACCACAAACGAAACCCTCTGGCACGACCTTCATTACTTGCTGAAGTAGTCCCCGAGGAACTAACCGACGTGTGAATCTATTATTCATCTGCAATCTTCAGAATGATATTTTCTTCCACATGAACGGATACAGTCACACCAGAATTGTAACCTCCTTCACTTCGTAGATTTCTGATTCGGTCTTTAATAACTTGGCCAGTGCATAGGCCCAACGCCAATACTTCGTGTAAGTACCACTCAGACGTCTTTTATCAGGTCTCCGTAGTGCCAACTCCTCCAGATCGTTATGCAACGTAGTAGTAGATCTGTATTTGAAATTGCAGATATACCTCAGCTTTTCGTTGGCTTCCCGTGACATAGAGAGCTTTCCCATCATTGATGTATCATTGGAAATGTAATCAGATGCCCAACAATTGTTGGGCAGCGCAGGTCAAAATTGAGGTATTACATACAAGCTATCACAGTTTTACTGAGTGAAGACCCATGTTTGAACTAGGCTAGTGGAAGCCTTCAATATCACCTTCTATCATTCCAACTACAAACATAACATGTATATCAAGTGGCTTCACCTGCATCAAGGATTCAATGGCTTGACCTGCATCAAGGATTCAACATGCTAGTTCAATAATATATCCACTAGTTCAATCGGTTGTGAATTCTTTTAGCATCATTAACTCAACCAAAAACTTATCCTCAAGTTTAAAAATGGATTCCGGGAACATTTGTACCAAGAGTTGAAGTACATGGAGATCATCATAATTGATGATGCATGCAAGCGAACACAATGAGTCAATAAAGTGTTTTTAGATCGACATAGAGTCCAACAATGTTCATCCTCCTCCACTATTTCTAGATCTGCACCTTCACAGCCTACTCATCCTCATCCTAAAGGATCATCATCTTTTTTACAATCTTTTTCTTCTTCTACTGCTATTGCTGCTAAATTTTGTCCGTGTTATAAAAAACAAATACATGATAATTTAGAATGTTTCAAATTGAAGAAGAAAACTTTGATTGTACAATATTTTGATTAGGAACACAATGATGCTCCCATTGAGGTCTCTAATGAAGACACCATTTATGAAGAGTTAAGAGGATTAAATAAATCCACCTTGTTGCATCACTCCACTCCTCTGAACTCCCAAGATATTTTATTTATCACTCATGTACATCTCTCCCATAATTCCCCATTGCTTGTATATTTGACAATGTCTCACAAAAGAACTAATTTCAAAGTCTATTGTTGATAAATTGCACTTGCCAATATACCTTCATCCGTATCCTCTTATGCACTTATTCATCCGTATCCTCTTATGCACTTAGATGGAAGGAATATGGTTCCTCTTCTTAGATCATACACACATATTTGCCTCATTTTCTTTTGGTCCTAAATTTGTGGATAAAATTCATTTGTGATGTGATCAATATGGACTATTGTGGTATGTTGCTTGGATAACCTTACTAGTATGATTGAAAAGCCCAATATGATCCATTAAACAACACTTATCTACTTTATAAAGATAACATCAAGTATATTATTTGCAGTATATTGAACTACCAAAAATATGATCTTATAAAACACTCTTTAATTTTTATCTACTAGCCTTATCCACAACAACAAAAAATCCATATTGGTAGGTCTAAGTCTATTAAATAGTTTTCAAGAACTCTTGTACACCTCCTCCTTTGTAATTTTCTGTGTTTTCTATTTAGCCTCAGTTTCCTTAAGACATCAAGTTCTCTCCTTGCTTGGAAGTTTAGATTTGGTATCCTTTTTTCATTGTTTCACAAACTAATTCGACATTGTTCACCACCTAAAGTTTCCCTTCAAATTCACAATGATTTATGTCCCCCCTCCCTCCGAAGAAGTTGAGAATCCATGATTCCATCAACACATATCATGACTCATGAACTATTCTAGAGTGTCAATTTCTACTTGTTGCAAATTAGGTTCATTGGATTTATAACAATGTTTTCTCTCTCTCGTAAAAGTACCAAAGGTCATTGCTTTTGTTGTTGGGAGAAATAGTAGAAATCCTTAGTAATAGGGATTAATCTTATCATATGATAGGTTTGTATCATATTTGATATTTTTCTCATCTTATTATATTTTCATTTTGTACATATTATTGTGGTTTGGTGTGACAAATCCTTTTGGAATCCTATTCTCATGGAATAGTTGAGATAGTTTCCTATTCTCATGGAGAAATTTCCTATTGTATGCAATTTCTACTTTTTAGAATCTCACCTCCTGGTTTGTTAAAGAAGTTTTCTTGATGTAATGATATATACGCCCATAATTGATAATGCAAAATTAGATATATTTCCTTTCATGCATCTTGTGTTGAACTCCACTCATGGGTCACGATTTTCCCACATCAATGAGAGAGCCATGTGTGAGGCCATATTGTTTTTGGATTTGGAAGGGATATAGTGCTTGTATCGATGTCTTAAACTATAAAATTCTTGCCAAAACTGAAGATCACTAAGAGTGTGTATCCTTAGTGTTCCGGTTGAACACATATTTGACAAATGGTTGAATAAATATTTGAGAAGGTGGATGGATAAAATGTTGAAGCGTTGGCTAAACTTTCCATCTCATCATGGTGAAATGGACAACATGATAATGTGGTATTCATTTTGATATAAATGTGCATAACATAACATAAAATAAAAGGAAATAACCTAACTAAATAAATCAATTAATTATAATAAATTTAAATAAATAAATTAAATAACATAATAATAACTATAAACATAATAAGAGAGGCAGCGAGGTACCCCACAAAACAAATAAACAAACATTACTACTAATGATTTATAAATGGGGTGTGTAAGTGGTAATTATGCATATATGTAAAATGGTACATATTTTTTTATTGCATTGTGAGAATGTATGCATGTGATGTAATTTATGTTAGTTTATATGATAACCACAAAAATTATTGAATTATTGGTTTTTATAATTATAAGATTATTTCTTAGTGTTGTTGTGGATGTTGAATTATTGGTTTTTATAATTATAAGATTATTTCTTAGTGTTGTTGTGGATGTTATAGTGAAATGATGAAATGAATAAATAGTAAGGTTTTCTAATTACATGAAGGTCTTATTAGAAAATTAAAGTTATAGAAAGTGATGTTTAAGGTATGGAATTTAAAACAAAATATCATGAAAATAAGAATAATGACACACATAATTGAATGGTGGATAGGAATCTACCTAGTAAAGGAAAATTATGATTGTTGAAAGTTGGAAGCCTAGGAAGGAGGCCACTGATATGACACTAGAGTCGTCTAATGGTACACTTCTTGTATGTGGAATCCTTGGTAAGATGGATCACCAAAGAATTGTTTAGCAGAGAAGGGTATTCCTGAGCCAAGAAGGCTAGTTGTTGCAAGGAAGCAACAACTAGAATGGGTCAAGGAGGGTGAGTTAAAAATAAAGTGAGCTAAATTGTCACTATTGGTAGATTTGTGAAGAAGAGAAATAATCATACCTATACGTATTGGGATAAAATTTCATACTTATTCGGTGTTATAAATATTCGACCCTATATTATGAAATTGAAAATTTCTATGGACAAGATAATTGTTGCATAAAAATGGTTATATGATGCATGTATCTCTTCATGATTGATATAGATACATCCTCATATGCCAAGAGATGGGAGGTTACCTAGTGCAGTGAAAATCCAATGCATATATACATTGTGTATAAGATAGCCAACAACTATGGAAGTTTCCAAGGAAGATGAGACCATTGCAAATGCAACTGAAGATTGATGACATGGTCTCCTGGTTGAAAATACAAGAACAATAGGGATGGTGTTATTACAAAGTGGGGGAGTAATGTAATACCCCCCAATTGTGAACCCCTTGGATTAAAAATGTATATGTAATAGGGTAAAAACGTGAAGGTGGGTAACACTTCCGTGAGAAACAAGTGTAAAAAAGATTTAGTGGAGGTTATTCGGCCGATTAATAAACGTTATTCGGCCGACTAACAAATGTTATTCGAACGAATAACTGTCATTATTCGGCCGAATAACGCATAAGTTATTCGGCCGAATAACGCATAAGTTATTCGGCCGAATAACTACTAACAGTTCTCCGTTTAGGTTAATGGGGACCCTTGAAGTGTGTGCGAAGCACTGCCGGTCGGGAAAATTTTTCGGGTGTTAGTTTATTCGGCCAAATAATTATTCGGCCGAATAATTATACAGCCGACTAATTATTCGGCCAAACAATTATTCGGCCGAATAATTGTTCGGCCGAATAATTGTTCGACCGAACACATTTCTTGCATAAAAGCCCGACCTCGTCCGCAGTTCGGCATTAGCTGTTGGCAATTTTCTGGACCCTGCCTGTGGGCCCGCTGTCCATTTGTGATGTGATTGTTCCGTTCGCCACCCTGCATGGTTGCCTTCTCGACCCGCGTTCGATCTCTCGCCACTCCTTGCCCGCTGTCTTGCCACTCCTCGCCCGTTTTCTCGCCACTACTCGTAACAGCACTCTGCTTCTCTGTTCATCAACGAGGCTGCTATCTGCCAGCTTGAAATCACCATTTGCCATCGAACGGTCGCTCCCTGACGGATTCACGTGGAGTTAACGGCTTCGGGGTGAGGTAAGAATTAGTTTAAATGTTTCGTTTACATGTTTGTATTTTTTTTTCCAATTTGTTTTTGAATGTATTCATATGTATTCGTCTTTTAATGTGTGTTGGAAATGTGGTAGTGTGTGCAGGTCAATTCGTTTGTTGATTTGGTGGTTGTCTTCGGTGCGGCGTTGGTGTTCTAGTGTTCGGCGTAGAGTTGATAGTTTGTCATTTCGTCAGGTATGTTTTGACGATAAGTTGTTTCGTTTTGTTTTCGTTTTCGTATTTTTATAGTTTTTTGTTGCTAATACCACTTGTCGATGTTTGTAGGAAATTTTTTACGTTCGGTGAGTTGGTGGTCGTATCCGGTGCGGCATTGGTGTTCATGTCTGGTTCGACAATATGTTGACTGCGAGTTTGGTTTACAGGTATGCTTCCTTTCTCAATTTTTTTTATTGTCAATAAATATAGTTGTCATTTAAATAAAATTAATAAAAAATATTTGCATTCAGAATTAAAATTAGACTGTTTATTTTTTTTTCACATTAAATTTTATGTTCATTTTGTTGAACAGAGTTTAAAAACTCTGTTCATGAACAGAGTTCTTAAACTCTGTTTATCAATTGGCTTCGTTGGAAATCTATGATATCATGGATCCTAATTTTTTACAATGGACTATCAATTTTTTTTTAATGATGAAGTAGATATTAAATTATTAGTTATTGTAAATATTTGTTAATGTATATAAGTATATTAACAATGACAAAATTATCTTGATTTTTATATCTTAACATAATATTCAGCTTCTCTATCAAAGAATTATATGTTATATAATCATTCTTCAATGAACAGAGTTCTTAAACTCTGTTCATGAACATAGTTTTTGAACTTTGTTCTTGAACAGAGTTTAAGAACTTTGTTCATGAACAGAGTTTAAGAACTCTGTTCATCAACAAAGTTTAAAGACTGTTCATATAAAGAGTCATATAGTGTTGTAAGTCCTTCATTTTTTTTTTTTATAAATAAAGTACGATTCTTATAATAAGTGGATATATATATATATTTCGTGTGATGTTTGTTTATTGAGATATATAATGGAATTATATGTGATGGATGAAAAATTTGTAAGGTTACCGTACTACTACAATTAACTGCATTATATCTTATATCTGATTATGAAATGATTATTAAATATATCTTTATGTTGCAATAGTAGTGATGGTAGGAATTTCAGTTAATTAATTATGCTAGAGGGACTTACAAAAAAAAATCACTTATACTACTTTAGACACCCCTACATTTGGTATGTAGTTCTTTATCAGATATGTCTTTAAGTTTGTAGAATTAACATGTACAACTTCAATATGTTATGAGTCAACATTTGTGTAAATTTTTCTTTCTTATAAATAAAGTACGATTCTTATAATAAGTGGATATATATATATATATATTTTTTGTGTGATGTTTGTTTATTGAGATATATAATGGAATCATATGTGATGGATGAAAAATTTGTAAGGTTACTATACTACTACAATTAACTGCATTATATCTTATATCTGATTATGAAATGATTATTAAATATATCTTTATGTTGAAATAGTAGTGATGGTAGGAATTTTAGTTAATTAATTATGCTAGAGTTAGGAGAGGGACTTACAAAAAAAAATCATTTATAGTACTTTAGACACCCCTACCTGTGGTATGTAGTTCTTTATCAGATATGTCTTTAAGTCTGTAGAATTAACATGTACAACTTCAATATGTTATGAGTTGACATTTAAGTAAATTTAGAAATCATATCAAATGGAAAGAGTGGAGTCTTCGAAGCGAAAGCATAGGAGGTCATCACATTCATCGGGAATTGGTGTCCCAATTGGTAGTCAAAGGTTGTCGAATTCACCTCGGGGTTTGAGTTTATTGTATGGGTCACAGTCATCTGATCACCAATGAGGTGATAGGGGTACAAATGATTCCCCTTTATCTTCTGTGGGAGAGCGTCGATCTCAACCTTCTGTCGGTATGAACATTAATGTTTCAATACATGTATAATCTGTATTTTTGTTTGTTTTGAATTTTTGGACAATGTTAACACTTGACTAAGGCTATATTTGAAGCAGAGCGAGGTTTAGAAGATGTGCGTAATTCGATAGAGCGGGAGGAAGATCAAGATAGGATTGTAGATGATGGAATAGGTGTGGGTACAGAGCATGGTCCCGAAGATCCTCCTAGAGCTAGGACGACATATGTTCCACTAGCTAAGGGTTGTACACCCATATCAACTTATCCGTCTGATTTACCTGATGAGCTTCCATGGGAAGGTGTTGTGCAACAAACTATCCTTGAAATTTGTAGATCCCACTACGATAGGTTAAACAATGATCTTTCTACTTTGGATCTCCCTCCAGAGAGCAGACAAAGTCTATAGATTGTTTTGGGGTCATTGCAAAAATTCATTGATGCATATGAGGAACTCGGACCAACTACAAATGGTTTTGTTCATTTGATGCAGAGGCGAAGGGAACAAGTTATGGGTCTAGACAAGTGGGAGGTTGTAAAGGAGAGAGTGACCAAAGAACAAGCCAATTCAATGTTTAATTTCAAAGAAGGCCTTAAGCGAAAAATGTTGAAAGTGCAATATTTCAAGCATCCTCAAATTGCACATCTAATATATGATCGGTTCCTTGTAGCTTATGGTCGATTTCCATGGAACGATGAGGTTCCTAATTATTTTGCTAGATTTTTCTATGTGGAGTTTATTTTAGGTATGAAGCCAAACTATACTGATATTCCTTCTAACTTTTATGGAGTTGGAAAGGGTCGAATATATAATCGAAAAGGTGCTCTTAGAGACCCTACAACTCTTTGACCTCCACCCGAGATACCTCGTCCACCTAGGGTTGTGGCTTTAAGATCGGAGATGGATCCCACATCCCAACTTGGGACAACTGCAAGGGATTATGTAGGTGATGGTTTAGTGTTAGTTCTTGTTGGAGTAGAAGTGGGATTGGCTCAAGAGAGGGCTTGTGCTACTATTCATCAAAAGTTTGTTTACAATATGAACGATGAGGTAGATGGATTGAGCATCGACGATCTCAGGGCTTATGCCAAGTCTTGTCGCGACATAGCTTCAGATGTGTTATCCAATGACACATCGAGTATGGGAGAGGTTTGTTGATTATGCTATGACAATCTATTTGATCTTTTATTCATTTTGAATTAAATTTTTTGTTACATAGTAATAAGTATATTAAGCAAATGTATTTTGTTTGGAGTTTTCTAGAATGCTGAATGCACATAATTTTTGAGTCTCCACTAGTCAAAATGAAGAGCATCTTAGTCAAAATGAAGAGCGTCTTGGAGAGGTATATTTATTATAATATTTATGCTTGAACTTGATATTTTATCTTTTTTTTGAATTTTAATAAATATCAATGTATCTTATTGTTAATTTTACTTATCCATCCAGGTTTCTTTAGAATTGAACTTTTTAGATGATTTACCATCTCTTGTGAGCTAATGATTTTAATTTTCTTGTTTTGGTTTTAAGTTAATTGCTTAATTTATTTTTTGTTTCTACTATGTTTTATTTATTAAAAAAATTTAAATTTTAGGGGAGAGACCATATGGAAATTGGGGGTGAAGATGTAGGTTCTTTGATGAATGCAGATATTGGCACCGAGGTAATTTTGTTTAACTTGAATTGATCTCTGATATAAGTTTAATATTTTATATTTTTTGGATTTATTTTAAAATTGTTTCAATACTTTATTTGATTCATAAATTACTTTTGTACATGTTGC
This sequence comes from Larix kaempferi, assembly GCA_027924585.1. Classification (NCBI taxonomy): domain Eukaryota; kingdom Viridiplantae; phylum Streptophyta; class Pinopsida; order Pinales; family Pinaceae; genus Larix; species Larix kaempferi. The sequence continues at coordinate 46,631,719 of BSBM01000493.1, forward strand.
AGCTTGGCTCTCTTAGATCCTTTGGAGCCAAAGGGAAGACTCCGGTGGAAGAAAGTGGTGGACATGCATTCAAAGAATTTGATGTACAACTTTTTTAATAATTGAATTGTTCTTTCATATATAAGTTTAATATTTTAATTTTTTGAATTTAGTTTAAAATTGTTTAAATAATTTATGATATTCATAATTTGTTTTTATACATATTGTAGGTCGAGTTGAGTCCGAGGGAAGGTCCTGGTGGAAGATAGTGGTCCAGATGGATAGTGGTTCAAACTTTTTTGTTTTTGTTGATATATATATATATATATTGTAGTTGTTTTGGACATCAAGGGTATTTATTTTTTGATTATATATATATGTACATTGAACTCACATGTTCATGAACCTTTTTATTGGATTATATATGAGTACATGTTAATTATTTGTCATTTGGTAAAATGTTTAGAATATGTTTTGTATGAATGTTTAAAATGTTAAGAATGAATGTTTGGAACTTTTGATAGGTGCAATCTAAAGTTAGGAAATGTTGAATGTTGAGAATGAATGTTATGGTAAGAATGAATGGGAGGTGTCAAGAATGTTTAAAATGTTAAGAATGAATGTTTGGAACATTTGATAGGTGCAATTTAAAGTTAGGAAATGTTGAATTTGTTAAAAATGTTCAATGTTATGTTGAGAATGAATGTTATGGAAAAAATAAATGTTGAGAAAGTGTTGAATCATAAGAATGAATGGAAAGTGTCAAGAAGGTTTAAAATGTTAAGAAATGGATGTTACCAAAGTTTAAAATGTTAAGAAATGAATTTTTTATCAAAGTTTTAGGAAGTTTAAGAATGTTGTACCTGATATGAATATTTAAGAATGAATGAATGTTAGGAATGATAGGATTTTTTGATAGAAATATGAAGTTTTAATAGGTTCAATTTCCTAATGTTATGAATGAAAATCTATGAATTGTTTGATAAAAGTTTCAATCTTTTGGTCGTTTGATTGATATGATGTTGCATATGTAAATTTCAAATTTTAACTAATGTTTCTCATATGTTCATTGTTCAGGTACTCTATAGTTCGTGAATTTCTAAATGCTGCTGAAATCATGGCAAATGGGGATAAATGATTTTTTGTTTTTTAATCACAAGTGAGGATTCCCGGATTGTGAAGTTTATGCTAAGTTAGAGCAATGAATTTTAGACAACAATTCGATGAATTGTTATCGATTTGTTGTAAATAATCATTGCTCTAATTTAGCATAAGCTTCACAATCCAGGAATTCTTGTTTGTGATTAAAAATCAAATAATCGTTATCTCCATTTGCCATGATTTCAGTTATGTGAACTTACATGTAAGAGATATATTATCTTTGTGCAACAATCATTTATTTAAAAACCATATAGATTAACAACTTCTTTTCAAAAAATCATCCAGATCATATTTATGGTGAAGTACATTAGAGAAACATGTTCAATGGATTAGAAGAATACAAATTTTAGTAGGTTTCTTGGTGATTTCTCATTGGCATCAATCAATCAAAAGTAAAAATTTGGGGCGGAGTGTGGAGATAGCCACATCCGTTAGCTCATCCCTTAAGTGGTCTAATAGACATATGGGGACCCGAATAAAGTACTTTATATTACAAAATTACAAATTAAAGACAAACATTCCAAATAATATTAATAAAAATTCAAAATAATATTAATAAAAATTCAATGAAAAAATATATTGTACACAACAGTTGTGACACATGGACAAAAAATATATTGTACACAACAATTGACATGGACAAAAACATAGATCAATTCATTTTTGATATATAGTTAAAAACATCGCAATGGAATGCCATCCTCAATTATCCGTTCATGGTCACATATGGACAGTTTCCATTTTTTGGTTTTTAATTGTTTTTTTGATGGAACTTGTACTAACCTTATTCGAGATGCACATACTAAATGACTATACTGACAACATATAACATCGGGTTCATAATCTTGAAAGTAGACATAATTTTTAGTCATATGCGTCTGCTAAAAAAAATAGCCTTTTAAAATGATGGATCCTCTCTCGTATGTAAATCCGTTGTCATTGTAGTGCTCCAATAACTTCATCTTTCCTTCAGTGCATCGCATCAAATAATATTTCACATTTTCGTTGTTGTCTAAAGGTGCAATCACAGCGAAAACATCTCCTGCGCAAATTACAATTGGTGTTAAAGCGTTTTTAAATCAATTAAATTGACTATACTTATGGCGATGGACAAGAATGAACAATTAACTTAAAAGTCAAGTAAGTTCATTACCTTCTCTAACAAGATCTGAAATTCTATCGCCATCAGATGATATTGCTATTTCTTCTGATTCTAATTCTTCTACACTTGTGAGTGGCATTTTTCCTTTTGGATTAATCTTTGTGTGTTTCCAAGCTTTTACGTAGTTGTTTGTTATGTTTTGACAAACTTTTGTAGATTCAACATTTTCAATGCAAATATGACAAAAGCATGATTGCTTTCTACTGTCAAATGCAAACACGTTTTGGAATGATTTTGTTTGAATAGAGTGAAGATCTCTAGTCCCATGTATGGTGCTAGCGTCATATGGTATTGATCTATTTATATCTTGGACCCCAACAAGCCAAAAAAACCTACACAATAAATGATAAATCACTTGAAGAACAACTTTTAATGTAAGTGTATGTATGTACTTAAAAATGTTAGTGTACATTTTTTTAAATTTCAAGAAATAATATAAATTAAAAAAATAGTGTACATACCTGCACACATCTTTTGATTGTTGATTATAATCATGGCTTAGATTTAATTGACACCATTGGACAACCTATGTAGCTGAATGAAACCATGCAGAAGAATAGTTCATAATAATAGTTCATGCTCCTGCACCATCATGTTCACCTTTTCCATGTCCAGTTTCAAAGAAATTCCAGCGATGTTTAATGTTCAACGCTTTATGAAGTCGACATAACCAAAAAAATGATCGTGAAGATTTAAATTGACCTGCACATCCATCAGACCATATCCAATGTTCATTGAATTTAACTTCGCGTTTTTTCAGTGAATCATAGAAAATATTTTCTATACAATGTTGAACAAAATGTGTATCGTGTGTACGATCATCGCTGATATAGAAGTGATATTCTTTAATCACATCTCGATTGTCACATGTGCTTTCAATGCCATCAACATCCTGTTGAGAATGTCTATATACAACATGGACAAATATCAAAACTTGGTCAGAGTGATAGTATTCACTCTGTATCTCTTTTTGTGCAGCAAATGTATAGTTTTTAGCAAAATCAACCACGGACAAAATTGTTCCGGGTGGAAAAATTTCACGAGACTGTTTGAATTGAAGATCTTTCCATCATGCTCTATGTGAATGTTGGGTGTATTTATAAATTTTGCTTTCAAATTTTTTGAGAAAATCTGTCACGCATATCTTGTCTTCTAACAAATCAATTCTTTTGGAATGTCAATCACTAGAACTTGTACTATAATTGATGTATTCGTATCTCCTCCAATCAACATTTACATTTGACAACGATTGATCATTATCGATAGGATATTTATTGTGGAATAGCACCAGATTTCCACAACGATGACAATGTTTTCCATTGACATATTTCTTTGAATAAAATACTTCATCGTGATTTCTCTCACATAAAATTTGAGATATGAATTCATGTATTGTGGGCGGAGGTGGTGAATTTGTCCAAAACATTTTACCAAATTCAAGAAACGTGTCATAATATAACTGAAATTGCACATGATAACGGCAACAACATGTATCACGTATAATAATAGGTCTAACATACCATGGTTTTTGCTGCACAAATGTAGTGATTGATATATTAATTCCATGATGATCTTCCTTGAATTTATTGAACAATTGTACATGTGTCATGTCCATTATATGTTTCGGTTGGCTTTCATATACATTTCGTAATATTCTTTTGCATATCACATCTCTTGAATTTGGTGAAACTCAAGCATGTTCCAACCAATATTCTCGTACAATATATTTAACACCTGCTCCCAATCTATCTTTGTAAGGTTGTCTACAAATAATTGCCCAACAAACAAGTTCATTATTTTCATCTATTTGCATTCTGAATTTGCTATGTTTGTATAATGTATTTCTTGATGTTCCAACTGCTTTTGCTAGTTCTGTTGTCAAACACTTTTGTTTAGTACTAGCTGAAAGAATGGCTGTATGAATTGCTTTACGTGCAGCACTGATATCTTTCTTCCTGGATTTTCCAAATTTTTTTATTACATCACCTATATTTTCCATCACATTTTGTTTCAATTTCGACTCTTTTGTCGCCTTGTGAATACCCAATAATGATGTAGCACCTTCTAACTTCTTGGACACTAATAAACATCTCAAAATTTGTGCTTGTCCTGCTATTGAGTAATCCTTGAGAACTTCATCATAAAATTTTGTAGCACGATATCGTGCAACATGTATTGGTAGTTTTTCTCCATATTTGCCGCAATCAATGTCTTCTAACATTTCATCATCAATGGTGAAAGTACCTATACATCAAGTTAAATTTAATTTAACATATATCCAAAAATAAAATTCATTATAAAAAAATGAATTTGAAAAATATATGATATATACATACCAGGTCCAATTTCTGGATCTTGAACTTGATTTTCAATATTAACTTCATCGACATTAGCATGTAAATCACTATTTACATCTTCTACAATGGTCTCTTCAAATTCAATTTGTTCTTCTTGTACTCTATTTTCAATTTCCATTTCCTCAACATTATCTTGTAAATCTGTATTTATATCTTCAATAATTCTCTCTTCCGTTTTGGCAACCCTTTGTTTTTTGACAATATATCTGAGTTTTTGTTTTTCTCTATTACCATCATCATCACATTTACGATCACATTTTTTTTGATGTTTTCACTTATTGCCCATGATTGTTTAATATATAGATGATAAATTAAAGAATCATTACTTTATATTAAAAATAAATAAATTAAGATTTAAAAACATTTACGGAATTTATAAAAACATGAACTGAAATTTACTTCACCTTATAAAAATCTTGTAAGAGTCTTTTGAAGAAGATCTCTTTGGAATTAAATTTCCTTTGAAAAAACTCTTTGAAAAAAAATCTTCTTTGAAAAAAACCTTCTTGGAAAGAAATAAGAAACTCCTTGACAATAAATCACCTACCCATTGGAAAATAATAAGAACACCTTGTAAATAAATCTTTTTTGTAAAAACCATTGGAAAAAAAAACCTCTTTGAAAAAATATCTAGGAAACAAGCCACCAGGAAAAAATACTTTGAAAAAAAACTTATTTGTAAACATATCTTGGAAAAAACCTTTGTAAAGAAATAACTTATTTGCAAAAATACTTTGAGTAAACAACTCTTTGAAAAAATCCCTTTCAAAGAAATAAGAAGTGCAAAACTACCTTGGAAAAAAACCCTTTGCAAAATACCTTAGCAAAACAACTATTTGAAAAAACTCCTTTCAAATAAATAAGAAGTGCAAAACTACTTTGGAAAAAAACCCTTTGCAAAATACCTTAGCAAAACAACTATTTGAAAAAACCCCTTTCAAAGAAATAAGAAGCGCAAAATTACTTTGGAAAAAAACCATTTGTAAATTACCTTACCAAAACAACTCTTTGAAAAAATCCATTTCAAAGAAATAAGAAGAAAAAATACATTTTTTTTGCAAAAATACTTTGGAATAAATACTTTTTAAATACAACCCTTGAAAAGAACCTCCTTGGAAAGAAACATTCTTTGCATAAACCACTTTGTAAACATGTCTAAGAAAAGAAATATTTTGAAAAAACTCCTTGCAAATATGCCTTAGAAAGAAAACTCTTTTACAAAAATACCTTACAAAAAAACTCCTTCAATGTGCCTTTTGGAAAAAAATAAGAAGAAACATACCTTGTAAAAACTTTCTTTTGCAAAAAATGTCTTCTTTGAAAACCCTTTCAAAATTAGTTTGACAAGAAATATGCGAAGTTAAAAATGCGAAAATAATGAATCAATTTAGGTTTATTTATACGAGTATAGAAAACATATATATATATATATATATATATATATATATATATATATATATTTTTTCGGTTGACGAAATTTTTTTTCGTTTCATTATTCGGCCGAATAACCTTTGCTGTAATTGATGGTGCCGTTACGGAAAAAGGTTATGTGGCCGAATATTTATTCGGCCGAACAATTATTCGGCCGAATAATCTCTGAAACATGGAAGCTTCACAATTCTGCAGAATGTTCAGGTTACTCCATTTTCGGAAGGAAAAAACAACCTCTTACACAACAAAATGAATGTCGGACTTGATACCATTAGGTTCATCATTGAATCTACTTTACGTGGGTATAGATTTTGTTATATATAGATAAGAACTGATATTTTTTATGTTTTATTTTCGTAACATGTGTTGAGTTTGGATTCATCTCTTTAAAAAAGCGGTGAAAAGAAAAATCCATAACTTCAAAAATACACCACCAAAAAAATTGAAAAAAATGTAGGAATCTTAATTGGCGTGTCTACTTCAAAAGGGTGTTCGTAGATTTTTTATTTTTAGAGCAGATTGAGAGAAAAGTGGTGCAACAAAAAAGATGTTGAAAATCGACTAAGTTTCCCCATTGATCGACTTTAAAAAAATATAATCATTAGTATATAGATCCATTGGTTACAAACTTATAGTCAGGCACTAGTACATTGTGTGTAGATTATCGTAGCATTTTTTGTTTTTGCAAAAAACAAGTCTAACAACGATTTTAATGGGGCAACAAATCATAACTATTTTGTAGTCTTTTCATTTTATAAGAACACACTGTCAAACATTTGCGAAATCGACATATTAAATCTCAATAAAAAAATTGAAAAAATTATGAATAGAAAGCTAACATAATTCTCTAAAAGTTTTCTTTTTACTACAAAGTGAAATTTTAAACAAAAATATTACTTTTGTTCGCCCAAAGTTGAAACACATGAAAAAACCAGAATTATTTTCTCACGAGACCCCCCAAAATAGACACCCATCTTCATTTTTTCACCCAATAATAAAATGACTGTAAGACAAGACCATTTGTGAATTGTAAATGTACAATGAGTATAATATAAAAAACCTAATGACTATAAATGAAGAATGCCTAAAATGACATCAGGGGATATGATTCCACAATTTGGGGAACTGAAAAAGGGGCTTATGGGAGGCTTAAGGGGGATAAGGTGCAAATATATTAGTTACTGACTTAATCTAAGTTCCAACCATCTTGATTATGTACCTTGATTATTAATCCATGTTTATTAGTATCCTAAGATTTAGAGATTAAAGGGGAACATGGGATTTGGATATTAAAGGTTAAATGGGTGCTTCTTAAGAAAACACGTGGACGATGCTTAACATGCAAATATAGCTTAATAATTTGAGCATGCATTCATTTATATTGTTATGGTACAAATTGTTGAATGGGTCAAAGGAGTTAGGGATAGTTGGAATTATTTTGTTCAATATTTTTTGGAGAGATTCCTGCTCTAAGTTCAAGTACCTCCATATGAATGAAAACCAGGAAGGTTATGAGGAATTGATGCCATGTGGGCTACCTATTTGTTGTTGGTTTATGTTGTTGACTCATAATGATGATAGAAGTGTCCATAGTGTTGTTGTGAGGAATTTATAGACATATAATCTTTGCAACCTTATAGGTAATTTTTTATGGCTAGGGCAAAGGGAAATCTATCTTATAACTGAGAATTCCCAGAGTCCCGATAGAGATATTCCCTGGATATCCTATCATTGAACTCTCCCAATGTTATGCAGGATAAGGGGGAAGAGTGTTGGTTAATTGGGATAGTTTTAGAGGGTTTCCTTACCTAAATATTTTTCTAGGTTGTGAACTACGAGAGAGGACTTGAGCCAAAACCTAGGACTTTACCCTTATTGGCTCATAAAATCATCTCGGGGGTGACCTCTGTCATAGAAAGATTTAGTGTGATAGAGAGCCTATGGTTGGAGGAATGTCCTTTATTTGAATCCAATTGGATAAATATTTTTCCCAAAAAGATAAGTACTCTCAATCTGCCATGAAATGTTGTAGTAAAATGTTTTATGCTTTGTATTATATTATTTTCCATTTTTTTCCAGCTTTGTTCTTACGGTTTTAATTTTCATATTCATGGCTAAAACTAGTATAAAGATGCATCCATGCGTTAATTTTGAAAATGATTGTTTAAGGATATTGTTTCTTTACTTCCACT